>CM077834.1:14448136-14957015 GCA_039720395.1 Liquidambar formosana | reverse complement strand
CTTGTCAATGGCGGACTGGTCTGTTGTTCGCATCCATAACATGTCCAGTTCATGGTTGATGCCAATCGTGTAAGATAGCTGAGTTGCTCCTCTACTTATCGCTTGTGATTTCTCTGATCGTGGATTGGATTTGTCATCAAGTGAGTTTGGTTATGGAGAAGAAGGCTAACAAAACTTAATCTCCATTAACTCCGTTAAGACAAGCGGTTAACCTTTCGATACGGGTTAAATGTTGGTTTATGTGTGCAGCTGATGTGGGTCAGGTATTGGCCCTCCAATCTACTAAAACAAAAGTGGCACTTTATGAGCCGCTGATTGGAGAAATCGGAGGATAATAACATGGAGAGGATCGGAACCCCATCGCCACTGCATGATGTTAATATAAGTGATATTAGCATGTGGTCACTTGAGTGGGATTATACTATCTCATTTCTTTGTAAATAAAGATGATTAAATTACCAATCACCATCAACGTAAAGATGAGGTACCATTTATGGTTCAATACATAGACGGCATTGAAATGCCATTTATTCCCTTTAAAACAAGAAACAACACCCATTCAAACATGAAAATCAAACAACCATTCAAGCATGTATATAGAAAAAAAATATTACATTATTAAAGGTAGACTGCAAACCATGTGAAATGATAGCTAGAGAGCATCTCCATCCTCGCTTATATTGCCATAGGATCGATGAGCAGTGAAACTATATAATCTTTTAGCAACAACTTGGAATTGGTGTAGCCATCGCCATCCCTGTACATCACATAACTCACTCGCGCAAGGTTGAGAACACGCGTGAGGAGAGTCATTGGGACGGCCGTGGTCGGTTTGAGGCATTCCTGATTTATGTCTTTCCATGCATTTGTGACTTGTTTTTGCAGCTCCTCATGTGCCTTTTGCTTTGAGACCCCATGTTGCTTCATGTAGCATTCTACAGTTGAGGCAATGTGTTCTCTTTTTTGCTCAAACTGCATACGAAAATGCCCAATGACACCAATTAATCATTTCCACCTAGTAAAAAATGGTAATAGTTGCCAACGGAGAAGAATTCTCTGATTAAATGGAAACCAAAGAATAACCGAACGCACCGTGCCACTGTAGAAGCCAGACTCGACAAGTTTAACAAAGAAACTGTCATAGCTAGGTTCATAGGACGGGGTAGAGGAAAGGGTGGCGTGAGGTGGGATCCAATCTCATCGACACGCACTGATTTTTTTTTTATTATATATATTTGTATCATATATTAGGGATTGTATCTTATAATGTCTAAACGGATTGTACCCATATATCCTACGTATTAATGGGTTACAACCCATATGTCGTCCTTATAGGACTAAGATATTTATGTATGAAAAAAAAAACAAGCAAAAAAAAACAATGCCGTGAGAAAATTCAAAAAAAAAAAAAAAAAAAAAAAAGAGAACAAAAGAAACGAAGAAAGTCGGTCAGAACTCTCTTGGTTTAAAAAGAAAAAAAAAAAAAAGAAGTGGAGTGAGTCCACTTTGTTTTTGTAACAAAAAAAAAAAAAACAAACCAAAAAAAAGGGTGGAGTGAGTCTTTTGAAACAAATCGTGGAGAAGGTTTTAATAAAAAAAAAGAGTGGTCCACTTAGTTATTTTTTTAATACCTTGGAATTGTGGAGAAGGTTTTTTTTAATAAGAAAAAAGTGGTCCACTTAGTTTTGTTTAATACCCGGTCCAAACTTTTTGATGTCTTTCGATTAAAAAAAAACAAAGAAAGAAAGTTGTGTGTAAAGGGAAAGGACTGGGACATTGAAGATTCCCCCTGGTTGACCAATTCCGTTCAAATGAAAAAAGGCCACGAGAATTTCATTAAAAAAAGAAGCGGAGTGACTCCATTTTGTTTTTATAACAAAAAAAAAAAAAAAAAAAAAAAAAAAAAAAAACACAAAGGTAAGAACGAGTTTCTTTGTTTTAAATAAAAGAAGTGGAGTGACTCCACTTTGTTTTTGTAACAAACAAAACAAAAAAACAAAAAAACAAAAAAATTTCTTTTAAGTATCACACCTATTGTCATGAAATTGGATGAATGATTGGGTTTTTGTGGTAATTAGGCCTTTGTGGTAATTGGGTCACGCCTATTGTCATGAAATTGGATGGATGATTGAGCCTTTGTGGTATTTAGGCTTTTGTGGTAAGGGAGCGGCTAATGCAACCCCACAAAAGCTTAAGTTGCCCCACCCTGTTATCCCCACCCCAAAAAAATATATACCCACCTTCCAAAAAGTCTAAACTACCCCTCTTTCAAATAACCCTAACCCTCACCCACCCTACTCCCCCCAATAGCCCCGTTCCGGCGACGGTGAGGAAGACGAAGACCGGCGATGGCGACGGCGAGGACGGCGATGGTGACGTCCTTTTCTCCTCTTTTTTCTTTCTTTCTTTCTTTCTTTCTTTCTTTCTTTCTTTCTTTTTTTTTTTTTTTTTTTTTTCCTCCTCCTGCTGGTCAGATTTGTGTGTTTTCCAGCGAGGGAGGGTTTTTTTTTTTTTCAAAACCTCCATTTTTTCCGGCAAGGGAGGTCAGATCTAGGAAGGAAAGAAAAAAAAAAGTAGAGAAGAAGAGGAAAGAGGAGGAAGGGAGAAGAGGGGTGCGGGGTTCCGGCGAGGGAGGTTTTGTTTTCAAAACCTCCATTTTTTCTGGTGAGGGGTGCGGGAGAGTGGTTCTGGGAAGGAAAGAAAGAAAAAAAAAGGCAGAGAAGAAGAAAGAAGAAGAGGAAGGAAGAAGAGGGGTGCGAGTTTCCGGCAAGGGGTGCAAGGTTCCGGCGAGGGACGTTTTGTTTTCAAAACCTCCATTTTTTTCGGCGAGGGGTGCGGGAGAGTGGTTCTGGGAAGGAAAGAAAAAAAAAAAAAAAAAAAAAAGGCAGAGAAGAAGAGGGAAGATGGGGAAAGAAGAAGAGGGGTGCGGGGTTCCGGCGAGGGGTGGGTGCCGGAGAGAGTTGCCGGTGAGGTGGGGTGTCGGAGAGGGGATGGATGAGGGTTAAGCCCTTTTTGGTAATTTTACATAATAATTTTTTTAATTAAAAAAAAGATGGGGGCAACTTAACCCTTTGGGGGGTTGCAATAGTCGTTCCCTTGTGGTAAATGAATGAGCCCATTGTCACGAAATTGGACAGATGATTGGGCCTTTGTGATATTTGGCTCTTTGTGGTAATTAGGCCACACCCATTGTCATAAAATTGGATGGATGATTGGGCTTTGTGGTAAATGAATGAGCCCATCGTCATGAAATTGGATGGATGACTGGGCTTTTGTGGTATTTGGGCATTTGTTGTAATTGAATAAGCCCATTGTGTTTAGGTTATAATTTGAAATAGTTTGGCTACAACTTTTTATAGTAATAAAAATAAAAATAAAAAGGAAAAAAAAAAGAAGCCCCAAAAGAAAAATAGAGGCCCAAAACCAAAAAGCCCAAAAAAAAAAAAGAGGGTCAACTCGTAAAAAAAAAAAAATCGTCCAAAAAAAAAGAAGCGATGATGTCAGCATTTGATTGGGTTGACCCAGTTTGATCCATTTGACTGGATTGATTGTTTGGCCGATTTGACCTATTTGACTAGATTAACCTAATTTGACCCGTTTGACCATTCTAACCCGGTTTGATATAAAAAATAATGATAATAATAATTCCAAAAAAAAAAATCGAGAAAATTCAAAAAATAAAAAAAAGAAAATAATTCAAAATAATTCCAGAAAATAAAAAAAAAATTTCGAAGAAAAAAATTTCAAAAAATTCAAAGAAAAAAATTTCAAAAAATTCCAGAAAATTCAAAAAATAAAGCCTAATTAGTATGCGGGTATGAGGCAAGGCCCAATATTGTTTAATGTTTGTTGAGTTAAAGCCCAATTAAAAGATTAATCTTACAAGCGGTTTAAATCTGTCAAAAACAAATTAGGAGTCCATTGTGTGTAACCATTAGGAGTTCATTATGTGTAGCTGTTAGGAGTCCACTGTGTGTGTTCACTGTGTAATCATTAGGAGTCCACTGTTCATGGCTGTTAGAAGTCCACTGTTTATGTCCACTATTCCTAGTCATTGGGGGTTTGTTTTATAAATGTCCATTGTAGTACCTCCAGGTCCACATCTCTGTAACTATGGTTTTTCAGAGTGTTTCATGTCCATTCTCCTGTACTTTATTCTCATTCTCCAAGTGGTAAACTTTTGTGTACATGAAAAGGTTCCATGCATAGTGATGATTCTGCTTCTGGCATTTCTGGCAATGTTGCCCATGTTGATGTATTTCCTTTATTCGTAGAATTTTTAGTAGTTTGATTTCATGTAATGTGTTTTGATGGACTGTAAGATTTAAGATATGTATTCCAGTCAGTTTATGTGAATAAATTATAGTCTTCCTTTGTGTTCATCTGTTTATCTTTTGTACTGTAGTTGAAAAAAGAATCATTACCATTAGATTCACAAAAAAAAAAAAAAAAAAAGAAAAGAAAAAAGAAAAAAAAAGAACAAGAAAAAAAAGAAAAAAAAAGAACTACTTAATAGTAGCATTTCTGGTAGAACTAGAGGATAAACTGGAGGTTGCCTTTGTGGGCTGTTTGGAATCCTTTCTCGTTTAATGATTTGATCCCTAAGCCTTTCCAATGCCTTAACCCTTGGCATGAGTCTGTTAGAATAGGAGTCCACTATCCTTTGTAACTCTTTGTTCTCATCTCTCAAAATCCTCATCTTTTGATAGGCTCCATTGAGTAACCCCTGAAGGCGGGTGACTTGGTCACATAGACCTTGGACTTCCACAATTCTGGTGTGTAAACGCCAGGCCATGTTAGAAGTAACTGTTGTGGCTTGAGCACTGGGGGCCATTGAGTCTCTTATCACGTCCAAATCGAACCGTCCACCCAGTATTCTCTCATCACGAGGAGTAATGAGTCCTTCAGCTATCGCTGTTGCATTTGCAAAGTTATATATCACAGAGTCCTCAACGGTAAGGGGTTGATTTTGGATGTTTAGAAACCTTGGGTGCCAGACTTCTAGTTGTGCTTCTGGCGTTGCGTTTAGGTCAGGGCGATTTTGAGATGCAGAAGAGGAAGCCATGTTTGTAAGAGAGAGATTTAGAGAAGGAGAGATTTTTAGGGTTGAAGGGTACAGACACCCCATTTTTACCCCCATAAGTTCATGACAGCATCTGTTTTAGTTTAGAAGCATTTAAGAGTCCCGAAGCCTTAAAGGACACTTTTGCTTTTTTAAGCCTTAGGAGAATAGGTCATCATCGCATGCATATTTTTGTCTCTTTGTTGAGTCCCATCACCTACATTCAGTTTCTATGATCATTTTGGATATGTGTGTCAAATTTGGTTCAATTTTAGATAGGTTTGGATAGTTAATTAGAATTTTTGCAACTTGAAAGGCAATTTCGTCTTTTATTTCATATATTTTCCTATTGACCCCGAAACTTGTTCCGGATTGTTCCATTGATCTTAGAATGACGTAATGAGCCTAATTGAAGTGCCAATTTACTTAATTGATAGGTTTTGGATTGATTCACCATATTACTCTATGGTTAATTTACCATTTTTTTCGGTTAATCACCTTATGAAAACCCCGCCACTTGACTGTGGTCAGGGATTTTTGGTCCAAGAATATTATAGACTTATTCTACATTGAATCCTTGAAATTTTGGCTTTTGAATCACTCAAATTAGAGTTAATTTGAAGAATTTGTGTCCGTTTGGAGTCTAAATTAAGTCGGAAATCCTCAAAAACTTGGAAACTTGACTTCCCTCTCAGGTGACGGTTTACCCAACCGGTCACCCGAGGCACTCCGCTTTGTTTGTTTTGTTTTGAAGTTTTGATGGATTAAAACTCTTTTACTCTGAATTTCCTTCTTCCAAAAGTGTTCTAAACCTATTGGGATGTGATTTTGAGTTGTCCAACATCTAGAGGAGTTAATAATAGCCTTAGATTGGTTTTATGGTGAATTAATCTCAACCATTGGTTCACATGGTTAGTTGGTTATAAATAGAGGCTCATTCATCAGCGTAAATGACTTTTTTTTACTCTTTAACACTTGATATTCATAAGAGAGCTAGGGAGAACGAATTTGCACTCATCTACATTACTTGTAGAAGGCTTTCTACTGCAATTTCAAAGGAGAACTAGAAGGGAACCAAGCCAAAGAGAAGGAAGAACACAGCAAAGACCTTTGTTTTGTTATAAGTTTCCTTACATCCTTTTACGATTCCTTCTTCTTCTACTCCATTCTCTGCATAATTATGGCTTAGAATTGATTTAGGAATCATATATATTCTATATTTTAGAGTGTATATGATTCCAATAATGTGAAAAGCATGTTAGTGGAGTAGGGTTGTGAATTGCTTACTGATAGGATAGTTTCTCTCTTAAGGATAGAGGTACGTTTTGCATAGAAAATTAGTTGATATGTTTAGGCCGTTTTCTCTTCATGGTTCAATTATATGCATGATTTTAAGCATCTTTTGTATAGGACACTTGCTGTATAAGCCTCATCTTCATAGGTGTATGGATGATTATTCTTTTCGAGGATAATTATCGTCATTAGAGGGTGAGGTTGTGCATAGGTGCTTTCTGGAGTGTGTTTAAGTGCGTTATCAGTTTCTTTGCATTCTTAGGTATATATTTTACGTGGGATATGTAAAGAAAACATTCATGTGAAGTGATTTCTACGTAAAATTATCTCCGGATAGTTTTACTTAAGAAAGTTCACCGTAAAGATGATTATTTCATATTCTTACATAAAATACTTACCTAAGGCATCATGTTAGATTTTATTTTCATGTTTTGGATTGTCATATGATATTTTAATCATGATAATTCATATTTAGCATATTTTTGATAGTTTTATGCATGTTAAGGTGTTTAGGACATATAGGAGCATATTAAGGTCTTATTCTTTTTTTGATTTTTGTTATTTGCATAAGTATTAGGTCATTATATGCATGTTTAGTATTTTGTCCAGATTTGATTTAGGTCTTCTAATAATTATTTAGATATAATATTGGATGGTTTGAGCATGATAATTGCCCTATAGCATACATGGGGTGATTAATTGGTGTTTTCTCGATGTTTCGGGATATTTGACATGTGGTAAGTGGTTCATGATAAGTTTTGTATGAGTTGTTCTCTTCTCCCCCCTCGGGTTATTGTCTTTACTTTGGATTAGAAGTCTTAAGTTTCCAACTTTTATAAAATTCTGTTTTATTTAGAATTCTACTTTCTTTCGAACTCAAATCATTCTGAAAGTCTATTCGAGTAAGAATTCTATTCTTTCTCAAATACCTATTTTTTCTCAAACTATTTTTGGAAACTCCTAAGTTTTTAAAACCTTTCTTAAGTTGGAAACTTAGGATTTATAGTTCGTTGTAAAGGGAGTAACCCCTTCTCAATCGAACTACGTGGACTTTGATCCTTGCATCTTTGTATGTACAGTACGTAGACGCTCATTTGATGTTCAAGTCCGCCCTATGTCACGGGCTCGATGTTTCGACCCAACACCCGTGCGGCACTTAAGCTTCACGCCCTACTCGTGAACCCTTAAGTAAGCCTTCAAGCACACCACCAAGCTAGGAAAGAAGGAAACCACACTCGGACACTTTGTGGAAAGGAAACTTGTATTGCACTATGAAAGCTTTACAACACTCAAGAGCTACAACGCTTGGATGGTTTGGCCAAATGAGGCCTCCTTCCTTATATAGACTCCTATGGACTATTCTAGAACATAATAATTGCTTGGGAGAATTCTAGAGCATTCTCTAGAAGCTTCCCACCTCCTCTAAGGAATATTCTAGGGACATCTATTTACAAGAATGTACAAGAAGGTTCTAGAATACCCTAGACTAATCTTGCTTCCCAATGTCTAGAGTTGTGTAGAGAAGTCTAGAACATTCTAGAGACTGTTTCCATCTAGGCGGGGTCCATCGTTTGCGCGCGTGCCGTGTCATTCTCCCCCACCTAATCTGGCGACGTCCTCGTCGCGGTCTCTTCTCTGAAGCGCTGAATGTGATCCTTGAACTGCCACAAGGATTCTTCCGACTCCCAACTGGCTTCAGATTCTGGCAAGCCTTTCCACTGCACAAAGTACTCCTTGTACCTTGGAATTCCTTTTCGTCGTACCTCCCTATCTGCTAATATACAATCAACTTCCTTATCAAATGAGGTAGCGACGATTGGCGGGGCTCTCTTTGATTCTCCTCGACTTGGGTCTTCCTTGTCTGCATGATATGGCTTCAAATTGCTTACATGGAAGACAGGGTGAATCTTGAGTTTTGACGGCAGCTCCAAGCGATAAGATGCCTTGCCCACTTTGCTTAGCACTGGGAATGGTCCCTCGTATCGCCTCAACAACGCCTTATGATATCCCCGAAACGTCTTATGTTGTGAGGGTAGGAGCTTGAGCAAGACAAGGTCTCCTGTTTGGAACTCTACCTGCCCTTCGCTTCTTGTCGGCCCACTTCTTCATCTTTTTAGCCGCTTTCTCCAGATAAGTGCGGGCCAACTCTCTTTGTTCTTGCCAGCCCTTGACTGTCTTGTAAGCTGCAGGGCTACTTCCTGTGTAGCCTGTCGTGACCGTGCTAGGTGTCAAGGGTTGCTGCCCTGTTGCTAGCTCAAAAGGACTATGCCCCGTCGATTCTGAGCGCTGTAGGTTATAAGAGAATTGGGCCACATCCAGCAACTTTGCCCAATCCTTTTGGTTGGCACTCACATAGTGCCTCAAGTATATCTCCAACAAGGCATTCACCCGTTCTGTCTGGCCATCGGTTTGGGGGTGAAAGCTTGTAGAGAAATTCAACTCTGAACCCAGCATCTTGAAGAGCTCCGTCCAAAACCGTCCTGTGAAGCGCTTGTCCCTGTCGCTCACTATAGATCGCGGAACTCCCCAATACTTAACCACATGTTTGAAGAATAGCCGGGCCGCTTCTTCTGCTGTGCAATCTGCCGGAGCTGGTATGAATGTCGCATATTTGGTGAACCTGTCAACCACCACAATAATCGACCCACAGCCTTCTGACTTGGGCAGCGCCACAATGAAGTCTAGTGAGACACTTTCCCAAGGTCTCTCTGAAACGGGAAGCGGCTCCAACAATCCTCCTGGATGTCTCTGCTCCATCTTGTCTTGTTGGCACACAAGACAAGTCCGCACATACGACTCCACGTCGTCCCTCAGTTGTGGCCAATAGTAGGTGTCCCCAACTAAGGCCAATGTTCTATGAGTCCCCGGATGTCCTGCCCACTTGGAGTCATGACACTCCTTTAAGATCTCCTTCCGCAAGTTTCCCCATTTGGGCACGTAGATCCGGTTCCCCTTCATGTAGAGAAGATCCCCTTCTAGCCAAAATTGCCGTGTCTTACCCTCCTTTGTAAGCTCTACAATGCTTTTGGCTTTGGGATCGTGCTGCAATCCTTCTCGAATCCGATCTAGGAGAGAGCTTTGTGGGCGTGTCATAGCTGCAAACTCAGCCTTCCGACTTAGTGCGTCTGCCACCAAGTTAGCCTTGCCGGGTTTATACTCCAACACATAGTCGAATTCTGCTAAGAAGTCTTGCCACCTAGCTTGCTTTGGAGAGAGCTTTTTCTGCGATTGAAAGTAGCTAGTGGCCACATTATCCGTCTTCACTACAAACTTGGAACCAAGTAAGTAGTGTCGCCAAACCCGTAGGCAATGTATGATTGCAGACATCTCCTTCTCTTGCACCGTATAGCGCCTCTCCGTATCGTTGAGCTTCCGACTCTCATAGGCTATCGGATGTCCCTCCTGCATAAGAACTCCCCCAATAGCAAAGTCTGATGCATCTGTGTGAAGCTCAAATGGCTTGCTGAGATCTGGCAAACTCAGCACTGGCTCCTCCATAACTGCCTTCTTCAGTCTCTCGAAGGCATTTTGGCATTGGGCAGACCACTCCCATGTCTTGCCCTTCTTCAAGAGATCTGTGAGGGGTGCAGCCTTAGAGGAATACCCCTCAATGAACCGCCTATAGTAGTTTACGAGCCCCAAGAAAGATCGCAACTCCGATACTTTGGTAGGTGGATCCCATTCTTGTATAGCCCTGACTTTGGCTCCATCCATCATGAGTCTTCCATCCTGGATTCGATGACCCAAGAAGCTGACCTCCTCTTGGGCGAAGGAGCATTTCTCTTTCTTCACATACAGCTTGTTCTCTCGCAATACCTGGAAGACAGTTCTAAGGTGCTGGACATGCTCTTCCAGCGTCTTGCTGTACACCTACTATGTCATCCAAGTATACTACTACAAATTTATCTAAGTATGGATGGAAGATCTTGTTCATCAAGGTACAGAAAGTAGCAGGCGCATTAGTGAGACCAAAGGGCATAACAAGGAACTCGTAAGATCCGTACCTCGTCACACAGGTAGTCTTAGGCTCATCCCCTTCAGCAATCCGCACTTGATAATACCCCGAGCGAAGGTCGAGTTTGGTGAAGTACCTTGCTCCTCCAAGCTGGTCGAACAAATCAGCTATTAGTGGAATGGGGTATTTGTTTTTCACCGTCACCTTGTTGAGCGCCCGGTAGTCGATGCATAATCGCAAAGACCCATCATGCTTCTTCTGAAATAGCACTGGAGCTCCATAGGGCGCTTTAGATGGTTGAATGAAGCCGGCATCGAGTAAATCCTTCAATTGCTTCTTCAACTCTTCCAACTCTGGCGGGGCCATGCGATAAGGCGCCTTGGCAGGGGGTTTGGCCCCAGGCTCCAGCTCTATCTTATGATCCACCTCCCTCTTAGGTGGTAGTCTCTTGGGCAACTCCTTAGGCATCACGTCCTGGTACTCGGCTAATACTCGCTCTATCTCCCTGGGCATCTCCTCGGAGCCACCTTGGGAAGAATCGTCTGTCTTCAAAACCGCAAGGTAGGTAGACTCCCCTTTCTTTAAGCCCTTAGAGAACTGCATTGCCGATAATGCTTTGGACTCGATCTTGGCTTGTCTCGTCACCGGAACCATACAAGTAGTCCCTTCTTCAGCAATGCACATGACATTGGAGGAGGGAACTGGGAAAGCCTTGACCTTGTCCATAAAGTCCATTCCAAGCACCATGGGGTAGTCATCCATGGGAATGATCGAGAAATCTGCCGTTCCACTCCATGAGCCGATGCACATCTTTACCCCACGTGCCGCCCCATCAATAGGTTGAGCAGCCGAGTTAACAGCCTTAAGCCACCCGCCTTCCTTGGTTACCTTAAGACCTAGTCTCTTGGCTTCTTCTGTTGCGATGAAGTTGTGTGTTGCCCCTGTATCGACCAAGGCACGGGACGTCTTCCCATTCACCACTGTGTCTACATACATGAGTCCCTTGGTCGGGGCCTTAGATGCCTCAGCCTTGGCCTTCACAGCATTCAGCATCCGGAGAGAGCTCACCCTCGTCTCCTCTCCTCCATCCTCTTCCTCTTCTTGCTGAGATGCCAAAGCATTAAGGGCCTTCCTCTTGGGACAGTCCTTTATGAAGTGAGGTCCATCACAGAAATAGCACGCCCTGTTGGGCTTGGACTGGTCCCTGCCCTTGTCACCGTGCTTGTCCTTCCTCAAGGGTGGTCTTCCTGAGTCGGACTTCCCTTTGGCTTCCTTGTCTCCCCCACCTTTCCCATAGTTGCCCTTCTGCCCCTTAGAATTTGTTATCATTCCTCTTATACTCTATAAGTGACTCCGCAGCCGCTATGCCTGAAGACAAGGTCTGCACTCCGCGGCGTTGCAGCTCTTGCTTGGCCCAAGGTTGGAGGCCACTCATAAAGTAGACGAACTTGTCTTCCTCGGTAATATCCGGGATTTCAAACAAGAGGTTGGTGAATTCCGACACATATTCCCGGATAGTACCCTTTTGTCTTAGCCATCGAAGGCGTTCTTTGGCCTCAAAGCGAGCATTTTCAGGGTAGAAGTGCAACTTAATATCTTGCTTAAAATCATCCCAAGTCTCTAGGGTGAACGTACCTTGCTCGATCTCTGTGCTCCGTCGACGCCACCACAAGAGAGCGTTGTCACTAAGGAACAAGGAAGCTGTCGAGATCTTGCTAGCATCATCCTCCACACGTAGGTGTCGAAGGTACCTTTCGATGTTCCATAGGAACGTATCCAACTCCTTCGCATCCCGCTTGCCATCATAAGCCTTGGGCTTTGGAGCATCCACCTTCGGTGCCTCACGAACCACGTGAGCCCGATTGATTGCCGCCTCTTTGCATAGTGCCCAATCTCCCTTCATTGCCTTCATCTCGTCCCGGAACGAGGCCAGCTCTGCAAACACTTGGTCTACTTGGCGTAGGAACTCTTGTCGAAGTGTGTCAGCCATGGAGTTCAGGATTCCCAACGTGTCTCCTTTAAGGTCTTCCAGCGCGGCCTCTAAAGTAGTATTACTTGGGACCTCATCCTCGAGCTGCATGCCAATGTCAGCCACGGCCTTTTCCATCCTCTCGAGCCGTGTCTCCATGGAAGCCACCATGTCCTTCGACTTCGACCTGCCCCTCCTACCAACGTTGCGAGGGTCCTCCCTTTCCCTAGGGACATTCTCCATAGGATCACTAACATTCGAGGTGGTAGCCATCGCCGCCTTTGCCGTAGTCACACACCTTGTAACTTTGGCTCTGATACCAACTGTCACGGGCTCAATGTTTCAACCCACTACCCGTGCGGCACTTAAGCTTCACGCCCTACTCGTGAACCCTTAAGTAAGCCTTCAAGCGCACCACCAAGCTAGGAAAGAAGGAAACCACACTCGGACACTTTGTGGAAAGGAAACTTGTATTGCACTATGAAAGCTTTACAACACTCAAGAGCTACAACGCTTGGATGGTTTGGCCAAATGAGGCCTCCTTCCTTATATAGACTCCTATGGACTATTCTAGAACATAATAATTGCTTGGGAGAATTCTAGAGCATTCTCTAGAAGCTTCCCACCTCCTCTAAGGAATATTCTAGGGACATCTATTTACAAGAATGTACAAGAAGGTTCTAGAATACCCTAGACTAATCTTGCTTCCCAATGTCTAGAGTTGTGTAGAGAAGTCTAGAACATTCTAGAGACTGTTTCCATCTAGGCGGGGTCCATCGTTTGCGCGCGTGCCGTGTCACCTAGGATACTAAGTATCCTAGGTTTTTCTTTTCCTTTTATTCTTTTGTCCATTACATATTTGCTAGAGGAATAGGATGGACTCATGCTTATTCATTTATCCATCACATATGATTGCTAGAGGAGTAGGATGGATTTGTTTCTGATTCTCTATCTCTCTTACATGCTTCCCATATCTCTTTTATTTGTTCATTGATGTTTACATGCTTTATGGATGTTCATGAATGAATGTGGATGGTTTATGAATGATTCTTTACATATGCATGGTGACTAATTAAGAAGTGATTGAAATAGCCCATATAAATTCAGAGACCCATTTTGGGGCGATGTGGGTGCCTATAGGATGTTTCCTAGAACCTTCTTACATCGTAACTTAGTCTCCGAATCTTCTCTTGTTTTGTTAAGACCTGCTTTTCCTTGATCGGAGTCATGTGTTTGGTTTTCAAAGGTTTCCTTTTAAAACTATTTTCATGGTTTTCCTTTTTTCCTTAAAAAATAAGGTGGCAACTCCTTATTTTGTTTTGTTTTTGTGAACCTTTTAAAAAACAAATTTTTATCCATTTAAATTTCTATAAGTCTTTTTTTAAAAGAAGGGTTTTTCCCTGATCGAAACCTGTGGTTCACAAAGGGTTGGAGAAGAATGTTTGAACACCTGCAATCAAATTCTAGTTTTTAAGAAAAACCACCCTCACATGAGTCAAGAATAGATTTTGATAACTAGTGCACTGTTGGGGATCCGATGTGATTAAAGATTAATTAATCCTCTCGAGATCTTTAATAGTCGGTTGATACTATTGCTTTGTTGACAAATTAGGTAGCCTTGATTGCGCAGACCGTCAATCACGGTGATTGTGTCAGTTGACAGTCAAATGTCTTAGGCGGTTAATCACGGTTGACCATCAAGGGTTTTAAGCGATAAGGTGAGAGAACGAGCCTTCAGGTTTTGGGCCTAATTAAAGGTTTGGACATACCAGGTCTGTGTTGGAGTGAGTCTATCTAACAGAATAGGAAGCCCAAGTGAATTAGCCCAAACCAATTTTTGATGGTATAAAACCAATTGCAAAATTGAAACAAGTAATTGGGCTTTAAAACAATGGACTAAAGCAATAATGTGGCCAATTTTGGAATCAACCGACCCATTCGGCATGTGGATTTGAATGGACCTAATCATGAGAGATAATTTTGGATAATAGACTTAAAGTCCAATATCATTTGAATTTAAGCCTTGTTAGTGTGAGGATTGTACAGAAGTTGTGTAATGGACCCATGCCTGAAAAAAAAAAATGAAAATGATAAATGAACCTGGATCCAGTTGAGAGTAGGATGTGTGCATTGCAAAGGGCTTAAGTTTAAAAGATAATGGATTTTGTTGACCTATCACATGTGGGCTATCTGATGAATTGGTGAACATGATGAGGGCCTATATAATGATAGGGAAATGGCTTTAATTGGACATGGAAAATTATGAAATTGGGGCATGAACTTATTTAGGCTTGAACTGGTTTTAGTGTGATTGAATCATTATATTTGTGAGGAAAAGATGATTTAAGTCTGAATAAAGAATGTGGGGCATTGAAATGTCTGTTGTTGCTCAGTACCTTTACTAGCTGTGAGCACCACGTCCTAAACCACATGGCTCGAGAGTACACCACTAACTAGGAGGGCTAGCGTGGAAAGGAGTCGTCACCTAATTTGACTTGGGAACTAACTTGAACCCTAGCAGGGTCTAACTCGTCATAACCAGAGAGGGTTCGGAGTTAGGGTACATCATTGGGAAGGTGTTAGGTACTCGACAATGCCCGGTTGAAACCAACCCCCACACATAACTATTAGCCATAATTAAATTGTCATTCAATCAATATCAACCCTAAAGCATGCAACAATTTATTACGCAATAATGAATGGAAGATGCAGAATGAACAGTCAAAAACTATATAAACAGAACTGGAGAAAACAGGAAGCAAAGCATTCTACCTGCAATAAGCATGGTGCGCATATACCTATGCCAGTTGCGTACGCACCTCAATTCGGATTCCTGCACTTCTGTTAGTCCTGCTCCAATAATCCACATACATTCCAAGCAATAATAATTAAGAAGTAAAAATCCCTAAATACTATCATGCAGAAAACCCTAGAGAGAATAAAACTGTCTACTTTAATGAGGGTGTGTACACAACCATGAGTGGTGCGTACACAACCCATAGGCATATCCCAAAATCCAAAAAAAAAAAAAAAAAAAAAAAAAACAATACAAACTAACTTTAAAACTAAATATCCAGAATACTACAAACAAATAGCATTACTATGAAATCAGAAGAATGAATTTTTGTCTAACATATCAATATTAATATCATCAATTGATAATAACAATGATAAACGGGTCGGTCCTATTCAGATTTAACCTACTCCACTATTATGGCATGATATACAATGATTATACGACTTATTTATCCTAAGTATGCATTCTAACATCATATTTCACCCATAATCATGTATAATGAGATAAAATAAACAAAAGAGAAAAAGAGAAAAGAAAGTGATTTCGTCACTTTGCAATAGGAAAAACTTCAATCGCGTTTTTGAGCATGAAAATGTTGGAATTGGACAAAACTCGTAAGGTATAAAGTTGTATAGAATTGAATTATCTTTCTAAGAAGACCAATTTCATCAAATTCTAACTTCGGACTCAAAAGTTATAATTAAAATACGATCGCTGATTTTAAAAAACTACTACTGAATTATGACGAATTTCACTCTTTAACAACCCTACTCTTCTAAATCATACATAACAAATAAATAACGCACATCAACCAACATACATGTGATTATACCAATATTACTTCAATCATACATAACAATAACCTATGAAACTGAATAGAAATTGTTAGGAAAGTTGCCCTCAGGTTTACGTGCTTTTAAATCCGCTTAGTTCCTCCTTGCAAGCCTCCAAAATCACAGCATGAATCCTTAGTTTAGGGTTTGTGGGTGAAGTGTATGGTGGCTCTTTGGATTAGGGTTCTCCCCCCTCTTTCAGAATTATAATAGTGTATATATAAGGATCCTTAGGGTTTTGGGAGTCCTTCCCGGGTTGCTAACCGCCATCGCATTCCAAATAGGATTCTTCTTTCCAATTAAAAGTCTTGGGGAGAAATGAATACTAAATCCGGAGTTTCCATAAAAAGGGAGGGTGCGTACGCATCCCAAGTGGTTGCGTACGCATGAACATATCTGCACCCATTATAGGTGCGTACGCAGCAGGGCTGAATGAAAAATGGCTACAAACTTAGGATTTTTACTCTGACTTCATTGGCTCGTTTGGAAACACTTTGCATTTGTCAAAATGAATAATAAACCTCATCATTGGGACCATGGGACTTAAGATGACAATCGGTACAAAATGGAGTGTCTACACCAGCAGAAAGCATGAATCATAATGAACCAACTTTTATTGAGTCTTTTTTTCTAAAGTAGCCTTAGAGTCTAGGTTTGGGCTGGGTTTAATAATTATTGGTGTATCCTTCATTTGCTCTTCAATGTCACTCATTTGTGGTGTGTCTCTAGATAATGAAATTCCACAAATGTTAAAACTCTCTTAATCCAGGAAGATAATTAATGAGGATCAAGAAAAGAAAGTAAAACCCATCAAAATTGAAACTGTCTTAGTTGACTCAGGCATTGATGAGGATCTTGAAGAAATACAGATTGTTTCCACTTTGCCCACATGAGAGTGGGTCCACCCCATGACTTTGTTGCAAAAGTCCAAGGACTTATCAAGATATGTTGAGAGAGATTGCATCTTTGTTGTTCTAATGTCCAGATTTTGAACAATAGAAATCAAAATGAAGAGAGGCCATCATTTTTGCTACCCTTCAAGAAAAAAAAAATTCCTTTGCTAGCCCTTTGAGCCTGAATATTTCTTTCTAATACCCTTGTCAAGTATTACCCCCTACACTAGGGGAAAATTCTGCAGATGAGAATTTTTTAGAATAAACAAAAGAAAGAAAAACAAAATAAAGAAAAGAAAAAGAAGGGAAAAGAAAAAAGAAAAGAAAACATAAGAAAACAAAAAAAATGAAAAAGAAAAGAGAAAATGATGTAGAAATGAAATGGGGAGTGTTGAGAAGATGAAAGGGTAGAAATGAAAAGAAATGGGACGTCATTTGGAGAATGAGTAGTGAAGTAATCCTTGACTGATAAGAACCTGTGAAAATAAATTTTGATTTTTTATTATCCTTTCTTTCATGAGCCTAGATCCTTGAGCCTGCATTACAGTCCACATGAAAGCCCTCTCAGACTGATTGAAATTGTTCAGAGCAGAATGAACTATGTTTGGCTTAATCCCTTTTGGGTACGTAGGCAACCCGTAGAGGTGCAGCCACATCATTTGAAGTCCATGTGAATGAAGGTGCAATCGTATTATCTGAAGTCCATGTAGAGGTACGAGTAGAGGGATTTATGTGTGACAGTTTAAGATAACAAGTTATAAAACATCTTCGCAAGGTTGGGATAAGAAGGCCCACTAGGTTAAAAACCTAAAAGGGCAACCTAGGCAAAAGTTAGGGCATTAAAAAAATTAAAAAAAAAAAAGATGAAAAGAAAAAAAAATGAAAATGAAAATGAAAAGAAAAGAAAATGAAAATGAAAAAAAAAAAAAAGAATGGAAGGAAAAGATGGGTAGAAAAAGAAAGAGAAAGAAGAAAAGTGAGCTCTGCAGATATCAGAACTGGATGGAGAGGAAGGCGATCATGGTCTTCGATTCAAGGAGCAATGCTGTCAAAATTGTCGTGCCTCAAAGTTGATGAACTCCTTTGATTGTTATGTCTAAAGAACAAGAGTTAACTAAAGATAGTGGCATCATTGATCCTCTTTAATTAACTCAAGAAGGAAAAACTGGGGCAATAGCATGAATGGAATAAGTGAGGTCAATACTTGTCTTATCGTTCTTGGTCTTGTCCAAATCTTTTTTTTGTTAATGATTCTTAATCTTGTTTGAGTCTCTGGTCGCCCTTGTCGTGATCTCAAAGGGATAAGCAATGGGTATGAGTATATATGTCATCTATGTGTGTACATGTGTGGGTCTGATGCTTAGTGTGCACATTTTGAGGTGGGCCATTCAGCAGCAAGCTTTATGTTTATCTCCTACCTGTGTTGTGTCTTCTGAGTTCATTTACTCCTAAGGTCTTCATTAGTACTTGGATATGAAATACAAAATCCTAGCCATGGGAAAGGAGCCACGATTCTATTTAGTGCTATAAAAATGTTTCGGTGAATGTATTGAAGGTAAAGATGACATCAATGAAGTGAATGAGTACATGCCTCAATAAGACTGATGACCATATCTAAATGAAAAATGAAAAGAATGAATGAGAGAGAAATAATTAACCCCACTGGCGAGGCCTTGATTTTGATTAGACTGCATATAGGATGGGAATGGGTTCTGAGCAGCCTATGCCTGAGTGTTGAATGTTGCTTTTGAACTTGAAACCCATATTCGATTTTGATGGGTCCAAGTACCCTGATTTGATTTTGGTAGAGATGGGATCTGATTTTGGTATAGATGGGCCTCAGTACCCTGATTCCACTTTAGTGGGGATGAATTCCCTAATTGGGTCCGAGTACCCTGATTCAATCTTGGATGGGTTGAATTCCCTTGACGGGTCCAAGTACCTTGATTTGACTTTCGTGGGATGAATTCCCTTAACGGGTCCGAGTACCTTGACTTGACTTTTGTAGGGATGAATTCCTTTGACGAGTCCAAGAACCCTGATTTGATTTTAGTAGAGATGGGCCCGAATGCCTTGATTCCATTTTGGCAAGATAAATTTCTTGGTGAGTTTGAGTACCTTGATTCGACTTTCATAGGGTTAAATTCCCTTGATGGGTCCGAATACCCTGATTTGATTTTCTTTGGCATGAATTCCCTTGACAATGGTCCGAGTACCTTTGGTGATTTTCTTTGGGTCTGCGCACCCTGATTTGATTTTGGATAGGGATGAATTCCCTTGACGGCTCTAAGTACCCTAATTCGACTTTGGTTGGGATGAATTCCCTAGGTTTGAGTACCGTTGGTGATTTTCTTTAGGTCTGAGCACCCTAATTTGATTTTGGCAGGGATGAATTCCCTAAACGGGTCTAAGTACCCAAATTCGGTTTTGGATAGAGATGAATTCTCTAGACTGGTCCAAGTACCCTAATTCGACTTTGGTTGGGATGAATTCCTATGACAAGTTCGAGTACCTTTGGTGATTTTCTTTGGGTCCGAGCACCTTGATTTAATTTTGGATAGGGATAAATTCCCTTCATGGGTTCGAGTACCCTGATTCGACTTTTGTAGGAATAAATTCTCTTGGTGGGTCTGAGTACCTTGATTCGATTTTACAAGAATGAATTTCTTGGTGGGTCCAAGTACCCTGACTTGACTTTTATGGGGATGAATTCCCTGGTTAGGTTTGAGTACCCTGATTCGATCTTGAATGGGATGAATTTCCTTGATAGGTCCAAGTACCCTAATTTGACTTCCGCATGGATGAATTCCTTTGACAGGTTTGAGTACACTGATTGGATTTTGGAAGGGATGAATTCCCTTAACAGGTCTAAGTACCATGATCCGATTTTGGTACAAATGAATTCTTTTGACCGGTCTGAGTACCCTTGGTGATTTTCGATCTTTGGGATGAATTCCTGGTTGAGTCCGACTACCCTAATCTGATTTTTCGTAAGGATGAATCCTTTTGACGGGTCCGAGTACCCTGATATGATTTTCTTTGGTAACCAAGTACCCTGATATGATTTTCTTTAGGTTGAATTTCCTTGACAGGTTTGAGTTCCCTGATCTGACTTTCGTAGAAATGAATTCTTTTGACGGGTCTAAGTACCCTTGGTGATTTTCGATCTTTGGGATGAATTCCCTTGACGGGTCCGAGTACCCTGGTCCGATTTTGGTAGAAAAGAATTCTTTTGACGGGTCCAAGTATCCTGATTTGATTTTGGTTTAGGATAAATTCCTTGGTTGGGTCTGAGTACCCTAATTTTATTTCTTAGGGATGAATTCCCTGACAATGGTCTAAATACCCTGATTTTACTTTTGCATGGATGAATTCCTAGTTGGGTCCGAGTACCCTGATCTGATTTTCGTAAGGATGAATCCTTTTGACAGGTCTGAGTACCCTTAGTCATTTTCGATCTTTGAAAGCAATTCCCTTGACGGGTTCAAGTACCCTGATCCAATTTTGGTAGAAATGAATTCTTTTAACGGGTCTGAGTACCCTTGGTGATTTTTGATCTTTGGGATGAATTCTCTTGATGGGTCCGAGTACCCTGATCCGATTTTCGTAGAAATGAATTCCTTTGACGGGTCCGAGTATCCTGATTTGATTTTGGTTGGGATAAATTCCCTAGTTGGGTCCAAGTACCCTGATTTTATTTCTTAGGGATGAATTCCCTGACAATGGTCTAAATACCCTTATTTCACTTTTGTATGGATGAATTCCTGGTTAGGTCCGAGTACCCTGATCTGATTTTCGTAAAGATGAATCCTTTTGACAAGTCCGAGCACCCTTGGTGATTTTCGATCTTTGAGATGAATTCCTTTGACGGGTCTGAGTACCTTGATCTGATTTTAGTGGGAATGAATTCCTTTAACGGGTCTAAGTACCCTGATTTGATTTTGGTAAGGATGAATTCCCTTGATGGGTCTGAGCACCCTGATCTGATTTTCATAGGGATGATTGCTCTTGACGGGTCCGAATACCCTGATTCAAGTTTGGTAGATATGAATTCCCAGGGTCCGAGTACCCTTGGTGATTTTCTTTGGGTCTGAGTATCCTAATTCGATTTTAGATATGGATGAATTCCCTTGATGAGTTTGAATACCCTCATTCGATTTTTGAACTTTTGCCTTGATGGGCAGAAACATGATTTTTCGACTGAGATGCTCTGGACCAGTCATGTCCTGACAGGACACTTACTAGAACTACTACGGGATTCTAGTATTTAGTAAGATTTGCTGCGAGGATCTCACTTTGCCCTAATTGGGGAAAAAACATGCATGCGCGCGTATCGCTCACGGATGGCTCACTTTGCCTTGATGGGGGCAAAAACATAATTATTTTCGACTGGGATGCTTCGGGACCAATCATGTCTTGTTAGGACATTTGTAACTAGAATTCTGCAAGGTTCTAGTATTTCTTGAGATTTGCTGCGGGGATCTCCAAAAACACATTTTTCGACTAGGATGCTTCGGGACCAGTCATGTCCTGATAGGACATTTGTAACTAGAATTCTATAGGGTTCTAGTATTTCTTGAGATTTGTTGCGAGGATCTCAAAAACACATTTTTTGACTAAGATGCTTTGGGACCAGTCGTGTCCTGACGGGACATTTACAACTAGAATTGCTGTGGGTTCTAGTATTTCGTAAGATTTACTACGGGGTCTCATTTTGGCTTGATGGGGCAAAAGCATAAATTTTTAATAAAAAATGCTTTGAGAACAATCATGTCCTGACCGGACATTTGCAATTAGAATTGTTGTAAAGTTCTAGTATTTTTTAGGGATTTGCTTCAGGGATCCCTCCTTATCTTAGTTGAACATTGTTTTATTCGAACCACGTGAGGGTCTGATCTCTGCAGAGTACGTAGGCAGCTGGATGCGTTTAGTACGACCCAGTGCATTGCATGATTGCATACATAAGGATAAGATTTCAGTTGCATTTTTAGGGATTTGCTACGGGGATCCTATTTTGATCATTTTGAACTACGTAAGAATCCAATCTTTGCAGAGTACGTAGGCAGCTGGATGCGTCCAGCACGACCCGATACATTGCATAATTGCATGTGGACAAAATGTTCATTTATAGATTTTCTTCTGAATCCTCCCCACGAAGTGGGAAGAATTCGAAAGAAGGGCAACTGTAGACACCCCATTTTGTCCCTATATTTGATGGTGAGTTCCTAATGATGAGGTTCGTGAAATGTTATATTTCAGGGGGTTAGACATTGGTAGAAGGTTGGGGTTTTGGCAAAAGGGGGACGGCCAGAAAGTGAACGAGAGAAAAGAGGGATGAATGCACAGAGGAAGAAAATAGGAGAGAATTGAAGATAGTTTACTTGGCTCAACAGGGGAGACACTACCGAATTGACAGTGGACCTGAGGGATGGTTTGAACACCAACTAATTTCTTTTGATACTTGATAGTGTGATTGCATAAATTGTTCAGATTGTGATTTTGTTGCATACAATATTCGTTTGGACTAACACCTTTTGCAGGTAAGTTGGTTTCGTCGTGGAGAAGATGAACTAGTGATGCCATGCGTATGGGTACGCATGACATATGATGCGTACGCATATTGATAATATGCGTACGTGTAGTAGTTTTTGTTATGTTTTATATTTTGCAATTAACTATTAATATGCTTTTATTTATTATCTTGTGTTCTTAACCTACAATTTGTGTGTGCTATTTATCTGTTGCATGACTAAAAGGCGATCCAGATTTTATTAAAATATTAAAAATGTTCAATAAATACAAAATAAGGGCCGGTTTATTACCGGGTATTGTTAAGTGCCTAACACTTTCTCAACATGTACCCTAACTCCAAACCTTTCTCTGATCAACAAAATTGGTCTTGGACCCTTTCAGCTAGTGACTCTTATTCATATGCTAATTTTTCGGGGCTAGCACTGTTAGAAGTAAAAGCAGGTAAAATACAGGTAAAAAGCGAGCGTGTGATGAAAATCGGTGCGCTTACAATATTTGTATCATATATTAGGGGTTGTATCTTATAATGTATAAACGGATTGTACTATATATCCTATGTATTAATGGGTTACAACCCAAATGTCGTCCTTATAGGACTGGACGTGTTCAAACTAATAATGATAAAAGATTAAGATATCAATTTTTTTCTTGTAAATTGAAACCTATCCAAAATATCCAATCATATATTCTTTGGTTTTGTACTTTGGTTCTTTGAAAACATTGGTTTAGTCTTGCGTTGAAATTTAGTTTATTGTAGAATTGACCTTATTCATTTGGCTCTAAATTAGTTCAAAACCGAACTAAAGCAAACGTAAAGCAAACCAGGAGCACCGAAACTAGTTGCACACCTTAGGCATAGATGCCCTTCTATTTTGATCATTAAATATATATATTTTTTCTTTGTTTGATAAGCCTAATCATTAAAAATAAGATAAAAAGCTCTTTGGTTGCCAAGAAGAGAGAATTGTGTATTTGAATTGTCTTTAATCTAATCCTAAATGGTGGAGCAAGTGGTCCTTGGGTCTCTTGCTAAGCTAAAGGTCTTGGATTCAACTCTCACCATTCTTCCTTAAGGCCACCCTTATAGACTTATGTCCTGTAATTACTGGTGCATATGGGATGGGAGAGACTACATATGCTTAGAAAGATTAATTGAATGCAAAAGCATCTTGAAACCTACTGTGATAAAAAAAAAAAAAAAAAAAAAAAAAAAAAAAAAAAAAAGGAATTGTCTTTAATCCATCCTCATGGGACACCAGGTCATTCATAATTCTGCCAATTATTAATGCAGTATTAACAATAGTATTGGGCTCATTAAGAACCCATTCAAAAGCCTCTTTGGTTACAAAATCTCCCATTTTGATGAGAGATGTGGTTGTGAACAAGAAATAAGTTGAGCTGGGTGATGCAAAGTGCAGATACTCCTCTATTGTTGGCACATATTTTTCACTCACCATTTTGCTTCCATAAAATAGGCCCTCACTTGATTTTTCATCTGGTTCATTCAACCAAGAAATTCAAAATTCTCATTAAAGTCAATTATTAAGCATTGTGAAAAACAGTGTCATTGTGATCATGGTTTGTTTGTTTGTTTGTTTTTTTTTTCCCCTAGTTAAATTTCCTATCATATATAGGATAATTACAAAGAATGCTTACAGCTTCTTTCGCATAATAAAGGCGATAGGATCTTCCTTCTTTGGTCAAATCATCCTCTAATTTGTTGTAAGTATCCAAGAGTGCCCAATAGAATATTTTCATGTATTCGGAGAGTTGATCAATGGTGCTCATATCCCACCTAAAATCAAAATCAAATAAATTCAATAAAACCTAAGCCCAAAGGGTCAGCAACACTGATTCTTCTTTTACATTCTTCTCCATTAAAGGCCATATATATATATATATACGTTTTGTTAAAAATTGAGGCACATAAAACACAAGTGAAATTCAGGTTTAACAAATCTTGCGACGACTTCCATAAAGAGCTCAAGTTCTTCAATTATACCATACAAACAAAGATATCATCCATAACCGAGATCATGGTAATAACTTTAGTAGGTATCATTCTATCGAGGTAATACTTGAGCTCAAAGTAGACCCCTAACATCCAAAAGTAGTACTCCACCATTCTGTCTCTAGCAAAAGGTAGCTTTGTTACAAAATCCAAAGTCTACTAGCATTTTGGTAATGTCCAACCAATATTTTAAAATCTGTTTTGGACAACTATAGCCCTATGACTGGTTTGGTCTTGTTGGTCAAAAGAATAAAGTCACCCACATTCCGGCAAGCCAACTCCATTTTTTCCGGCAAGCTTCTTTTTTCCGGCTAACTTTATTTTTTGTTTATTCCATTTATTTTTTCATATGTTTTTGATCTTCAAGAGAGAATAAAAAGGAATAAGAAAAGATAGAGAAGAGAAGAGAAAGGAAATCGGAGCCATCCCCGGCCAACACATGAAAAGAATTCAAAACCACCGGCCATGGCTCTCTGAACATAAACAAACGAAAAAAGAAAGAGAGAAAGGAGAACATTAGATCTGCCATGAAAGCGTGCTTGCGGTCATGTCAGATCGTATGTATCAATTGAAAGGAGAGCATCAGATCTGCCACCGTCAAATTCGCCGCCGTTGACCATCAGATCCACCGTCAACCATGAGATTCGCTGCCATTGTTCTGTCCCTTCTTTTCGTATCCTCGCCGACGACCCCATCAACATCCACCGTTCTCTCCCTTCTCTTCGTATCCAAAAATCCTGAATTTTTATTTTTTTTTTCCGCTTTGACCTTGATGGTGGCGAGGCTTTTGTATTTGAATCTTTGGGTGTTTAATGTTTATGGCAATAAAACCTGGTCAAGTTACCGTTCTTGTCAAGGATCTTATCCACCAGTCCAATGGAGCTCTCCAGTTTATGGCAACAAAATCCATTCGATTTGCCGATCAACAAAACCCATCAGATACCATCAGATCTGAATTGCCTTCATCTCCCACCCCCACCCACGCTCGATCTGGATCCTTCTTCCCAGTTCCCACTCCCTTTCTCCGTTGTCGATGATGTTGTTGCAGCTTACCTGCAGTGGGAAAGAGAAAGATGAAGAGGATGCATGAAGGGGATGGGGTTGGGTTTGGTGAAATTTTTTTACTTTGATTTCTTTTTCCTATGTTCGTCGGGGATGGCTCCCACGGGCGTCGGATTTCTCGCCCCTTCCCTTTCACTTCTCTAATCTCTCCTCTTTTTCTTTTCTTTTATTCATTTTTATTTCCCCTTGAAGGTTAGAACCATCGTTGCAGGAAAAATTAAATTAAATTAACAAAAAATATAGTTCGCGGGGAAAAAATGGAGTTGGCTGGCTAGAATGTGGGTGATTTTATTCTTTTGATCAATAAGACCAAACTAGCAATCAGGTATAGTTGTCCAAAATAGATTCTAAAATTTTAATTGGACATTATCAAAATGTTTGATGGACTTTAAGCATTTAGGCAAATTTTGAGATCTTCTGGGCAAATGCCCAAAACAAAATCTAGGCTTTCCTTTTAAAAATAGAAATCCTTCTTGTACCTTTGAATTTCCTTGGTACAACTTCTGTAATCATATTGCACAAAATTGAACATAGGCATACAAGTTTTAGGTGTATGAAATAATATTTTATTATTGATTATGTTAAGATTTTCTTCTCACACTAAATATATATTTTAATTAATATATTGCAATTCTTTTGATTGCAAAAAAAAAAAAAAAAAAAAAAGAGTAAATACACTTTCCTTGAAGAATTTTTTTTTTTTTTCCCCACAAAAAGTTTCACATGCAAGTATGCAACGCATATAATGTACCACATACAACTATACTAAATTTGGATATTGGCGTTGCACGTACGGTGTATCACTAGGGTGATTAAATTTGGGTTAGCCATTCATCTACTCAAAAGCGAACATATCATGTCAACCCAAGAAAAAAAAAATACTAAAATCTTGAAAATTATTATTGTATAATCCATTACGACCGGTGTTTTAAATCGATGGTGATGGGCAACCAAGCCTTTCTTAATTCTTGTTTTTGAGTTTCTTGCCAATCCATTACAATGGATATTTTGGATGCTCATGGGTCACCGACTCACCAATCTTTTCCTTTGTTTGAACTTTTTTCTTTTCTTTTTTTTTTTGTTTTTTGTTTTTTGTTTTTTGTTTTTGTTTTTTTAAACGAAAGGCAAAATTGAAGCATCAGTGAGGAGCTTAGCATCCCAACTAAGTTGGCACCTTAAGTCCTCCCAATCATGTGTTGATAGTCCTGAATAGTATTAATAAAAGAAAAAGAAACTGACACAAGATGAATGAAAATAAAGATAAAAAAACTTGTCTAATCTTGGTGACTTATTAACTTCACAATTCAACTTACAAAATCAGAAAAATATAAAACAATATTAGTTCACAAAACGATAATGAGGAAGACCTCACATATCCCTCTCAACTTCTATGAAGGCAAATTAGGATATGTAGAATACCGAGTTCGATGGTTACTCTTTTTTGAAAAAATAAAAAATAAAAATAAAAATAGAGATTCCACCTATATAGTGACGAGCTCGAGAGAGATAAATGATAGCTAGGCAGCCTTATTCTCATTTTGTAGTTGTATTCTTTTCTTTTCTAAATGATTAATACTTTTTCCCAAATGAGAGAAATATTTCTCATTAAATCGATCCAACTTCCAAGGTCTACCAAAGAGGCTAAGCCAAAGAGTAACTAACAAAATAATAAGACCAGTTGGATCTTGAGAGACAACTACTTTAGGAGAAAAACTTCCACGAAACGTTGCATATGCCATGTGGTGCAACCAATCACAGTCAAGTAAAGTGGGATTGTCAATATACCTTTTTATCACAATCCCATCTTGGTTGTGATTGGCTAGTTGTACTACGTGACTATGCAACAGTTCCATGGAAGTTATTCTCCTACTTTAGAATGGTGTAAAAATTATGTCCCTTTATATAATTATATATAGTGTTGGGAGACCCAACGAGTAAAGAGTTGGGTAAAAAATTTATCCATAATTATATAATGTTGCTGTTTCTTTGTTTGTGGAGGTTTTTTAGTAGTATTTTGGTTGGGAGGGGTGTTTGGTTTTGGTCTTCTATGTTTCTCTTTAGATCAGGTTCCCTAGTAGGTTTGGGCCGGATTTGTATTGATAGGATTGCAAAGGGTGTATTCTTTTTTTTTTCTTTTTTGGGATATAATTGTAGGCTTCATATTCTTAAATAGTCATGATCCTATCTTTTATCTCACCCTCTCTCACTACTAGACTTGCCAAAATAACTTAAGGTGTATTCTTATTTCACTATTAATAAATTACATTTGCTATGTAGCTAGATGGGATAGAATTCCTCAATCTCACACTCTTTTTGTTTCAATATGTTGTAGGACCGTATGATAGATGTTACATTTTCTTCATTCCACACTAACCGTGTGAGAAATGCTTTAATGATATTTTATGAAGATTGTCCATGTTTCCTTTCAAAATGTCCTAATTTTGTCATTATTGAAAAGAATGAATCGATTTGATCATTTGATCCATTTATCAAAGAGGGGTGATACCCAAGACGAGAGGTACCCAAGATGAATAGGGGGCCAACTGACATGTTGGTTTTTTATTCATTGATACGCAAAAATAGCCCTTAAAGAATCTCGCGCATTCATACCAAAAAGACTAAAAAGCCACTTTCCAATTTGTATTGAATACCCAACCGAAAATCACGATAAAATCAATCTTTATTTTAAAAATTAAAATAAAATTCAGAAAAGGAAAGAAATTCAAAGCAAAATCAAGATAAAATTAGCAAATTAAAAATTAAGATAAACTCGTTAAACATACCTTGATGCAATTAGATGCGGAAAAAAAAATCAAGATAAAAAAATTAAATCCAACCATTTGGGTGAAATTTTTGAAAAAAAATTACATAGAAATTATCTAGATAATTATGATAATTATTTAGAATTATTTATAAATGAAAGATAAATATCTTGAAAAATCAATATAAGTTTGAGATAATTATGCTTAAAAACACAATGAATATCTTGATCCAAATGACACAACTAATAGCAAAAAAAAAAAAAAAAAAAAAAAAAGAAGAAAAAAAAAAGGAAGATGAAGAAGAACAGGCAAATCAACTGTTGAATCTCATCAAGGATGAGGTGATGCCACTGTAGAAATCACACCCGTCGAGCTCCTCGAGCAATGGCAGGTCGTTGTTGAAGTCACACTGCACAAATTGCAACCTTCATACTCTAAGATCTGGCTATGCATGAACACATCTAAACATGAGAAAAAGAGAGTTGAAGGAGGCCAAAATCCAAGTCTGGTTTGCGTTGCCCATGATCATAACAAATGTTGCCTATTACTGCATCACCTTGGTATCCGTCATGTTCGCCGGTCACCTTGGCAACCTTGAGCTCGCCGGCTCCACCCTTGCCAACTCATGGGCCACTGTCACCGGCTTCGCATTCATGGTGACTCTTTCTCTTTCTCTCTCTCATATACATCCATTAGCTATTTATTTCTTGGATCTCTAAATTTTAATTAATACTGTATTAAGTAGCTTTGGAGCACCTTCCCACCACTAAAATTAATATCAAAGGAGGTATTTTTGGTAGTGTTTGTTTGTTTACTTGTTCCAAGAGTAATAGAGTACTTTTCTTGTTTTTGAGGGAAAAATTCAAGGCGTTTTATGCTCTCAAAAAATAGAAAGATGCCTCTAAGAAATGTAAGCAAATGTTGGCTTAACAACTGCTCTCTTGCTTAATTGATATGGGTAGCTTCCCGCGCAATAGTATTCGAAGAGAGAATTGCCATTGTCACCCCAAAAATAAAATGAAATAAAATTTCCCTTCATCTGTTAATTGTAATTTCATGTTCCATGAGATTGATTTTGTAGACAATGAATCCTTTTTTTTTTTTTTGCTTACAAGTAAATTAAAAACACAATGAACACCACCGACCCTGCTGGCTTAAGATGCTTTATCATTATATTATGAAAACTTGGACCCTCATGTTCCCCCTAAGCTTTTTCCCTTGGTCGTCATTTGACCACATCCCTTTGAATTTGCATCTAATTTGGTCCTCACTATACGTATCTCGAAGGAATGCCGCCCCTATTGGGCCCATTCCAACAACTATAAGGCCATGTGACACTTTGCAATTTCAGTAATGTTATCAGATAAGACAGAAAATAATTTAGTGGAGGAGTCAGTTGCTTTCAGAAGAATTAGTAAAGCTTATAGTGAGGCCACCTTTTTAGCTTTTTTTTCCCTAGTGAAGGAACTCAGAAAGTGGGTGCATACTTTTCTAGCAATTTCGTTGGACATAGGGGTTGGGTAATATATCGACCTTTTACTGAGATGAAAAAAATGCTTACACGACAATTCACACATCATTGTCATTCATAATGAAATTCACACATCATTGTCATTCATAATGATGGATGCCCAAAAACCTTGGAGAGGCATTCATGAAAAAACATGGATGCATATGTCAAACACGTGTCTGAATTTTATCATTTCAAGTGGACTCGTGATATAATATTTCTTAAGACTTAGAGTTGTACAATGTGCTAAGGTTCATATTTTCCTCCACCCTTTGCAACTCATTGTCATTAGGGCCAGCTGGTTCACTAATTTATCAATCCGGATCATTCGTTCAAAAGGTTAGTCTCTACTTATACAGGCCGCCGCACCCACTGCAAATCTGATTGATTAGATTGATTGATGTTAACATTTTGATCATGATATGTTTGAACCAGTTATGAGGAGTGGTCCAAAAAAGATGTTATCTCTCTCATTCTTAGAAGAAGAAGATTAGGTGTTTGAAACTTTGCCCCAATATAAAAAAGGGGGCAATGTGGGATTTAGTTTTTATTTTTTATTTTATTTTATATCAGGAGTTTGCTTGGGATGGCTTATGCACCCGACTAATCACCTTGGGCACATACAGCCATCTCGTCCCACATGCACTAAGCAATTACAAGACATAAGTCCATGGCGATGGCCTTGAGGGGAAGTGAGTGTGGGATTTAGTTCTTCTAAGTTCCATGGCTTGTCCGAAAAGGGTGGGTGGTATGGTGGCATACCCACCCGCACATACGTTATACCTTTGCCAGAGTTGATTCACGAATTTAACATTCAAGTCATTGAGCTTGCAAGATAAGTCCTCAAGTGAAAAAGCAGTAGAAAATTCTATAAAAATATTCCCACGCAAAATTGTTTGCTAAATGTAAATGTTCTATAAAAATTAATATTGAATCAGCTTCTCAATAGCTCGATATAATTTTTGAAAAATGATGACTTCAATTGTGTTATACAATGGAATGAAGATGGAACAACTCCATATTTAAAGCAATTTGTGTGACATGAGCTTACTTGTTTCAATTTGTTTTTTTCTTTTGTTACTTCATGCTTCTTTGATTGATTGATATATGTTTCTCACTTCTCTTGTTCTAGACTGGCATAAGTGGTGCACTCGAGACAGTGTGTGGGCAAGGATATGGCGCAAAATTATATCGGTTATTGGGAATTTATCTACAAGCATCTTGCATTGTATCACTCTTCTTCTCCATCATCATCTCCATTCTCTGGTTCTATTCAGAACACATTCTGATCTTTTTGCATCAAGATCCTATCATCTCAAAAATCGCTGCTCTCTATATGAAGTATCTCATACCAGGACTATTTGCATATGGTTTCTTCAGACTCAATCTGTTGTCATGCCTCTGGTCATGTGCTCATTGATCCCACTCGCCATTCATGTTGGCATAGCATATGTGTTGGTTCATTGGACGGCTCTTGGTTTCAAAGGAGCAGCATTGGCAGCTTCCATTTCATTGTGGATATCTATTCTGTTGTTGTCCATTTACGTGACTTGAACAAAGAAATTTGAGAGTACGTGGAAAGGGTTTTCATTGGAATAATTTTCTCATGTCACAATTAAACTTGAAACTGGCCTTGCCTTCTGCAACAGTGGTGTGGTAAATGACTTCAATTTCATTATTTTTTTAGCCCTTCTCTATTCTTGTGATGTTGAACACCTTATTTTCAAACTTAGCCTCATACAACTCTCACTATAGAAATAAAAACTCATTCACTATAGAATTTGATCTCATTCTGCCGTTAAGCTTTATCCCATTACTACTTTCTAAACCAAAAAACCCCAATAAAAGAGTTTGAACCATTAACATGAAAATAAGCACGTTTGGAGTACTGGGCTTTTTGATTAATCCCACATTTTGATTAATAAGGAGGGCATAGGAGCATGAAAGAGGGTGCTATAAGAGTATACAATAAAAATAAAAACACAATTATGCCCCCCAAGATCTCAATGGTGCTTATCAGTCATTTTATATTTTGCTAGTTTGGAGTACTGGGCTTTCGAGATATTGGTGTTCTTAGCCGGTTTGATGCCAAACGCAGAAATAATTACTCCATTAATTGATAGCAATGTGGTAAGTTCCACTCTTTTATTTTTTTTTGGTTTGTTTTTTGTCCCGCTAATTTATGTTGTTCCAACAGTTCGTAATGCTTAATTTTTTGATCTTTTTGGTTTATATGATCAGTGTGAACACAGAAGCTATTGCCTACATGATCACTTATGGCGTCAGTGCTGCAGCAAGGTTGGTAGATCAGCTTCTCTTTCAGGTTGTTAATTTCTTTGCAGCTCCTCTGTTTCTCCATTTAATCCCATATATTGAAACATTGAATCTTACTGTTGCAGCACTAGGGTGTCAAATGAGTTGGGAAAAGGCAATCCTGAGTTCCTGACCGAGCAAAGAATGCCATGGCTGTGACTCTCAAGTTCTTTCTCCTTCTTGCTCTTACTGTTGTTTTGACTCTAGCCTTTGGTCATAATATTTGGGCTAGCTTTTTTAAGTGACAGCACGGAAATAATAAAGGAGTTTGCGTCAATGACTCCCCTGCTTGCAATCTCAATCATATTTGATTCTGTGCAGGGTGTCTTATGAGGTTGGAAAATTCATCCATGCTTTCCTTACTGATGGGTAGTTTATTTGCTGCATTTCTTATTTTTATATTTATTTATTATTTTGGGTTGATGCAAGTGATTCTGATCCTCAGGGGTGGCCAGGGGATACGGTTGTCAGAACTTGGCCGTGTATGCTAACTTGGCAACATATTATCTCATATTCTCATCGGTGTGCCACTTGCAAGCCTCCTCGGATTTAAGTTCTAACTACATGCTAAGGTGATAAAGATGTTCTTGTTAATTATGTGATCATATACAAACACCTAGTAGCTTTTTGTTTTTGTTTTTTGTTTTGCTTTTGAATGTATATTCTTGTTGTGTGGTTTATTTTGGATTGGCTTAATCTGCGGTCTCTCCTGCCAGACTTGCACAAAATGGACTAAACTAGCTGGAGCTCTCTGAGGTCAACTGGGTTTAGAGAAAACCTGGATGTGGTTTTAGTCGAAGGTTTGGCACATAAAAGCAAATAACAACATTGCATGGATAACATGACTACTCACATGAGTTCTTAGGGGAAATATATGCATTTTGTAGAGATAAGCTGGAGCTTGATGTAGGGAAATTTTCATGACGCGGCGAACTTTCTAGTTATTGGTTTAGATCAAGAATCACCAATTCACCATTCAAGCAAAATTGCAAGCTACTGGAGCTTGTTTACTGGTCGTCGCAACGATGGTGGAAGGTGGGAATATGAAGCAGAGGGGCCGGCCTATTAAAGATTATTCCAGATTTTCCGCAATGCGTTTTTTTTTTAATAGATGAATCCATTGTCCTTTAACTTGACCTGTGCAATGCTCAATTTGAAACTTACCTTTGAGTTTAAAGTATCATTTCAGGTATTTGGGTTGTTGAAGGCATAGCAGCTAATGGGTTGAATTGTTTGTGGCTAATTTAAATGGATACCTATATCCTGTAGTTAGTTAAAAGATGGGTTTTAATGTTTGCTTTTAAGTCATTAATTATTATTATTATATTATGACTATTTACATGGTTATTAAGGAACATTAATATAGCCGAACTTGTTATAAATGAATCAAACTGGCTATAGTAATAATGGAAAATAGGGAAGAGATTCTCTCAATTTAATGGACGGTCCAATAAAATTTGAACCGTTCATATCATATGGAACCCATCAAAATATGTGAGACCCATATGGTATAAACAGTTTAAACTTCAATGTATTATCCATTGCAACGGAAATGATCCTTACTCTGAAAAATCAATTTTAGAGTAATCTAAAATTCCCCCCTTCCGTATTCCATGCAACTTGCTACACAAATAACTAGACACATGGGTAATAGATGCTTTTATGAATACTTGCCCAAAAAAAACAAAAAAAACAAAAAAACCAAAAAGACAACATGGGTGCCCATTTGCGGGTGACACTAATAATATTAGGAGATGCTACCCATAGTTGCGACGGTCTAATTAATCATCATGTTATGGTTGGACCATGCAGGTATGACATATGTGTATCAATCCCATAACATGTATTATACATGGTTCAATCGTAATGTGATTGTTGAATCACCGCGGCGACTAGCATCTCATATTATGGAGAGTTGGATTTCATATTCCAATTAATTAGAACCCAGCCATAGCTCAAAGTGAATGAGATAAGATTGGAGGTGAAGACAAGGAGTGTGACATTTTGACTAGCAAGTAAACCTCCGTGGCATTGCATTAAGACTAGTCAAGTGGGTGTAGCTAGCATAGTACGAAATAGCAAAATATGATAAATATAAAATAAACCAAAGGCTCGTGGATGGCTAAGGAATTCGCTTTTGTACCCTTCCTCTTTATACATTAAACCCAACGACTTAAAAGATTGGCCATTTAATTTCAAGCCGACGGTGAGGGGAATCGTACCTCATATTTGGGTTGTGATAATGTAATAAGCTTGTAAATGCATGTGTTTTTTTAATTGGCACTTGATAGAAAAGCTAATTTGCATTGCAAGGTTTTCTCACACTTTGTGAGAGGTTCTCTCTTGAATACAAGAGTGTTTGTTATAGATAAGTACAGTAAATATCTCAACAGATAAGGATACTAAAGATAATGCACAAATCTTATATGCTATTCAAAACTATTTGAATTCAAAAAATCAATTTGACTTGCTCTCAAGTTCTTTAATAGCATTGAATTTATTTTTATAAATTATTTTATTATTTATTGTTTCAATTTTTTTTCCTTAAAATAACAAAAAGGAAGATAAAAGGAGGTTGTGTTATGGTGCATGAACTTGGAAAACATACACCTTATTATAATTAATTATATATATATATATATATATATATATATATATATATATATATTTTGTGAATTAAATGAGGTCTTGATCTATGATTATCAACTACTATTATTATTATTTTTTATTGATAGGTGACTTCTCTAGAGTTTGGTTGTTTTTACTTTCTTTTTGTTTTTGATCCATAAAAGAGATATTGTATTAATATTAAGAGATATTACACCCAAAGCCCAGATACAAAGCAACGGCCAACTGAATCAATTGAGAAGACTAAGGAGCGCCCCCCACTAGAAGCCACAGGCCAAACCACAAACCCAAACAAAGCCCAAAAACACCCCTACATAAACACACCCCTACATAGAGAGCACTCAAAAAACAAGAAACAAGAACAAGCACGAGGAGGGCACGAAAGGAGCAAACTGGAAAACCAAAAGAGCATGACCAAGCAGCCAAAGAAACCAGGGAAGCCCTATAAGACAGCAGCTGCACCCAAACAGCTAGAAAAAAGATAGCAACAACCCAAAACAATTACACTCGCAAAGTACAGAATAGAACTCCTAAGCCAGCTCCTCCCACAGCCAAGCACAGGCAACCACGCCAACTACACAGCCTAACAAATGGAGCATAAGTCACAGAACAAACCTGAAGCAGGAACAACAAGCTCAACAACACAACACCACATAACAAACAGCAGGCTGAAGCACACCAGCCGAACTTGTTTTTACTTTGTTTAGCGCTTCTGGCGGTTTTGTTGGTTTGCTCACAAAAAAACAAAAGAAAAAAACAAAAAGAGAAGGTGATACGCTTTAAACACTCAAGGAGAAATTATTTAGCATGATGGGATATGTCCAAAGACAAACACTTCGAAGACCTCCTCAATGCCGTCACACGATGGCTGCTATGCATTTAAAAGACCATTACACCCATTACTTGAAATAATTGTCCCAACTCAAAATGAACTCATGCCACTTAGAAGAATGGTTATTCCAAAAATCATTGCGATTTGAATTATAAACGAAGCTCAATTAATTTTGATTAAAACAAGTAACAATATTTAAACGGTAGAAAAAGCTGCAAGAAACTTGAGATGGAATCCCACTTTCAATCACAGCCGCGGGAATTTTGGGGGGGGTTTTTGGGGCCACTAGCTATGATGTGCACTTCATGGGCTTGGCGGCTCGAGTGGATTTCTCTTTCTAAATAGAGATGATTATACATATGGTGGGAACTCAATTTTTAATTAAAACGTGCCACGTGTCAAAAAAAATTTTTGGATACAGAACAAGGCCACATGTTGAATTCAATGCTTGGACATAACCCCATACAACAAAAGTATCTCGTGTCACTCCTTTGTCTTCTCATTAATTCTTGATTTTTTATGGTTTTCCATTTTTTGGAACCATTTTGATATCACTATCCAATAGTCTTAATTAACAGTAAGGAAAGAATAAGAAAAAAGTAGGACTAGCAAAAGGAGGAGGAGGAGGCGGCGGCGGCAGCGAGGAGGAGGAGATGTTACCCAATACTAGTTCAGATAATCTCAATGGTGCTTATCAGTCATTTTATATTTTGCTAGTTTGGAGTACTGGGCTTTCGAGATATTGGTGTTCTTAGCCGGTTTGATGCCAAACTCAGAAATAAGTACTTCAGATTCACTCCCTTTTTTTTTTTTTTTTTTTTTTTTTTTTTTTTGTCCCGCTAATTTATGTTGTTCCAACAGTTCTTAATGCTTAATTTTTAGTCCTTTTGGTTTATATGATCAGTGTGAACACAGAAGCTATCGCCTACATGTTCACTTATGGCCTCAGTGCTCCAGCAAGGTTGGTAGATCAACTTCTCTCTCAGGTTGTTAATTTCTTTCCAGCTCCTCTGTTTCTCCATTTAATCCCATATATTGAAACATTGAATCTTACTGTTGCAGCACAAGGGTGCCAAATGAGTTGGGAGCAGGCAATCCTGACCGAGCAAAGAATGCCATGGCTGTGACTCTCAAGTTCTCTCTCCTTCTTGCTCTTACTGTTGTTTTGACTCTAGCGTTTGGTCATAATATTTGGGCTAGCTTTTTAGTGACAGCACTGAAATAATAAAGGAGTTTGCGTCCATGACTCCCCTGCTTGCAATCTCAATCATATTTGATTCTGGGCAGGGTGTCCTATCAGGTTGGAAAATTCATCCATGTTTTCCTTACTGATGGGTAGTTTATCTGCTGCATTTCTTATTTTTATATTTATTTATTATTTTGGGTTGATGCAAATGATTCTGATCCTCAGGGGTGGCCAGGGGATGCGGTTGGCAGAACTTGGCCGTGTATGCTAACTTGGCAACATATTATCTTAGCGGTGTGCCACTTGCAAGGCTCCCCGGATTTAAGTTCAAACTACATGCTAAGGTGGTAAAGGTGTTCTTGTTAATTATATGATCATATAAAAACACCTAGTAGCTTTTTGTTTTTGTTTTTGGTTTTGGTTTTGAATTTATTTTCTTGTTGGGTGGTTTATTTTGGTACAGGGCTTATGGATTGGCTTAATCTGCGGTCTCTCCTGCCAGACTTGCACCCTCTTATTGATTTCACTGCGCACAAAAATGGACTAAACTGGAGCTCTCTGATGTCAACAAGGTTTAGAGAAAACCTGGATGTGGTTTTAGTTGAAGGTTTGGCACATAAAAGCAAATAACAACATTGCATGGATAACATGACTAGTCACATGAGTTCTTACGGGAAATATATGCATTTTGTAGAGATAAGCTGGAGCTTGATGTAGGGAAAGTTTCATGACGTGACGAACTTTCTAGTTATTGGTTTAGATCAAGAATCACCATTCAAGCAAAATTGCAAGCTACAGGAGCTTGTTTACTGGTCGTCGCAACTATGGTGGAAGGTGGGAATATGAAGCAGAGGAGCCGGCCTATTAAAGATTATTCCAGATTTTCAGCAATTCTTGTTTTTTATAGATGAATCCAATGTCCTTTAACTTGACCCTTGCAATGGGGAGTATTGGATGCTCAATTTGAAACTTACCTTTGAGTTTAAAGTATCATTTCAGGTATTTGGGTTATTGAAGGCATACCAGCTACTGGTTTGAATTGTTTGTGGCTAGTTTGTATGGATACCTATATCCTGTAGTCAGTTAAAAGATGGGTTTTAATGTTTGCTTTTAAGTCATTAATTATTATTATTATTTACATGGTTATTAATGAACATCAATATAGCCAAACTTGTTATAAAAGAATCAAACTAACGGGAGTAATAATGGAAAATTGGGAAGACATTCTCTCTATTTAATGGACGGTCCAGTAAAATTTGGACCGTTCATACCATATGGAACCCACCAAAACATGTGAGACCCATATGGTATGAATGGTTTAAACTTCAATGAATCGTCCATTGCAATAGAGAGGATCCTTGCTCTGAAAAATCAATTTTAGAGTAATCTAAAATTCCCCTTTTCCGTATTCCATGCAACTGCTACAAAAATAACTAGACACATGGGTAATAGATGCTTCTATGAATACTTACCCAAAAAAAAGAAAAAAAAAAGAAGACAACATGGGTGCCCATTTGTTGGTGCCACCAACAATATTAGGGGATGCTACCCATAGTCGCGGCGATCCAATCATCGTGTTATGGTTGGACCGTGCAGATATGACACGTGCGTATGAGTCCCATAACATATGTTATACACGGTTCAATCGTAATGTGATTGTTGAACCACTGCGGCGACTAGCAATCTCATATTATGGAGAGTTGGATTTCATATTCCAATTAATTAGACCCCGGTCAGTCATAGCTCAAAGTGAATGAGATAAGATTGGAGGTGAAGACAAGGAGTGTGACATTTTGACCAGCAAGTAAACCTCTAGATCCTTGGCATTGCATTAAGACTAGTCAAGTGGGTGTAGATAGTACGAAATAGAAAAATATGACAAATATAAAATAAACCAAAGGCTCGTGGATGGCTAATGAAATCGCCCTTGTACCCTTCCTCTTTGTACATTAAACCCAGCGACTTAAAAGATTGGCCATTTAATTTCAAGCCGACGGTGAGGGGAATTGTACCTCATATTTGGGTTGTGATAATGTAATAAGCTTGCATGTGTGTTTTTTAATTGGCACTTGATAGAAAAGCTAATTTGGATTGTAAGGTTTTCTCACACTTTGTGAGAGGTTCTCTATTGAATACAATAGTGTTTGTTATAGATAAGTACAGTAAATATCTCAACAGATAAGGATACTAAAGATAATGCACAAATCTGATATGCTATCCAAAACTATTTGAATTCAAAAAATCAATTTGACTTGTTCTCAAGTTCTCTAATGGCGTTGAATTTATTTTTATAAATTATTTTATTATTTTATTATCAATTTTTTTCTTAAAATAACAGAAGGGAAGATAAAAAGAGGTTATGTTATGTTATGGTGCATGAACTTGGAAAACATACACCTATATCTATATATATATATAAAATAGTGAATTAAATGAGGTCTTGATCTGTCATTATCAACTACTATTATTATTATTATTATTGTTATTATTTTTTTATTGACAGCTGACTTCTCTAGAGTTTGGTTGCTTTTACTTTGTCCAGCGCTTCTGGCGGTTCTGTTGGTTTGATCATAAAAAGACAAAAGAAAAAAAAGAGGTCATACGCTTTAAAGAAAGATGGAAAGCACACTCAAGGATAAATTATTTAGCATGATGGGATATGTCCAAGGACAAACACTTCGAAGACCTCCTCAATGCCGCCACACGATGGCTGCTATGCATTTAAAAGACCATTACACCCATCACTTGAAATAATTGTCCCAACTCAAAATGAACGCATGCCACTTAAAAGAATGGTTATTCCAAGAATCATAGCGATTTGAATTATAAACTAAGCTCAATTAATTTTGATTAAAACAAGTAACAATATTTAAACGGTAGAAAAAACTGCAAGAAACTTGGGATGGAATCCCTCTTTCAATCACAGCCGCGGGAATTTTGGGGGGTTTTTGGGGTCACTAGCTCTGATGTGCACTTCATGGGCTTGGCGGCCCGAGTGGATTTCTCTTTCTAAATAGAGATGATTATATATATGGTGGGAACTCAATTTTTAATTAAAACGTGCCACGTGTCAGAAAAAAAAAGTTGGATACAGAACAAGGCCCCATGTTGAATTCAATGCTTGGACATAACCCCATACAACAAAAGTATCTCGTGTCTCTCCTTTGGCTTCTCATTAATTCTTTATTTTTTATGGTTTTCCATTTTTTGGAACCATTTTGATATCACTATCCAAGAGTCTTAACAGTAAGGAAAGAATAAGAAAAAAGTAAGACTAGCAAAAGGAGGAGGAGAAGGAGGAGGAGGCGGCGGCGGCGGCGGCGAGGAGGAGGAGGAGATGTTACCCAATACTAGTTCAGATAATACTCCTCTGCTAGAGGATGGCCATGGAGGAGGAGAAACAAAGGTAGGGTGGTGGAAGAAAGTTTTGGACTTGGAGGAGGCCAAAATCCAAGTCTGGTTTGCGTTGCCCATGATCATAACAAATGTTGCCTATTACTGCATCACCTTGGTATCCGTCATGTTCGCCGGTCACCTTGGCGAGCTTGAGCTCGCCGGCTCTACCCTTGCCAACTCATGGGCCACTGTCACCGGCTTCGCATTCATGGTGACTCATCTCTCTCCCTCTCTCATATATCCATTATCTATTTATTTCTTGAATCTCTAAATTTTAATTAATACTGTATTAACTAGCTTTGGATAGCACCCTCCCACCACTAAAATTAATATCCAAGGAGATAATTTTTGGTAGTGTTTGCTTGTTTACTTGTTCGAAGATTAGTGGAGTACTTTTCTTGTTTTTGAGGGAAAAATTCAAGGCGCTTTATGCTCTCAAAAAAAAAAAAAAAAAAATAGAAAGATGCCTAGCTCTAAGAAATGTAAGCAAATGTTGGCTTAACAACTGCTCTCTTGCTTAATTGATATGGGGTAGCTTCCCGCAATAGTATTCGACGGGAGAGTTGCCATTGTCACCTCAAAAATAAAATAAAATAAATTTTCCCTTCATCTGCTAATTGTAATTTCATGTTCCATGGGATTGATATTAGGTAGCTAGTTTTAATTTCCATGCTAAACTAGTTGATTTTGTGTACAATGAATCTATTTTTTTGTTTTGCTTACACGTAGGCTATGTTTGTTTGGTTGGAATGGAATAGATAGGAATAGAATATGATTCCATGTTCAAAATAGTCTGGAATGAAAATGAGATTGAAATAAATATTGCGGAATGAATATCATTATAATTTACTACTATTATTTGATTTCATTCCCATTTAATTACCTTATCCAAACATGTTGTTTGAAATGAATTGGAATGAAATTTCATTCCATCCATTCCATTCCAATCAAACAAACACGACAGTGAATTAAAAACACAATGAACACCAGGACCCTTGGCCTAAGATGCTTTATCATTATATTATGAAAACTTGGCCATGGACCCTCATGTTCTCCCTAAGCTTTTTCCTTTTGTCGTCATTTGACCACATCCTTTTGAATTTGCATCTACTTTGGTCCTCACTACACATATCTCGAAGGAATGCCGGCCCTATTGGGCCTATTCCAACAACTATGAGGCCATGAGGCACTTTGCAATTTCAGTAATGTTATAGGATACGACAGAAAATAATTTAGTTGGGGAGTCGGTTGCTTTCAGAAGAATTAGTAAAGCTTATTGTGAGGTCACCTTTTTAGCCTTTTTTTCCCCAAGTGAAGGAACTCAGAAAGTGGGTGCATACTTTTCTAACAATTTCATTGGACATAGGGGTTGGATAAAATATCTACCTTTTACTGAGGTGAGGTGAATAAAATGCTTACACGGCAATTCACACATCATTGTCATTCATAAAGATGGATGCCCGAACACTTGGAGAAGCATTCATGAAAAAACATGGGATGCATATATCAAACAGTGTGTCTGAATTTTATCATTTCAAGTGGACTCGTGATATAATATTTCTTAAGACTTAGGAGTTATACAATGTGCTAAGGTTCATATTTTCCTCCACCATTGCAATTCATTGTTATTAGGGGTGGCAATTTAAACCGAAACCCATGTATCCGCCCAAACCCATCCGCATTAAATGGGTTTGGGTGAGTATCTTTTATTAAATGGGTCTTATTGGGTCACCCAAATAAACCCAATTAATAATTGGGTTTTATCGGGTTGACAGCTAGGAGCCGTTGGGTAATGACTAACCTGATTATAAAGAAAATAAAAATGAACAACTCCTTCTCCAATTCAGCTAGGGTTTGATCACGCTGTTGCATTTCATAGCCCACAGGCTAGAACTTTTATGTTCTTATATATATTTGGTAATATATTTTGCTTTCAGTGAAAAATCCACCTATAAAGTGAAAATGGATGTTGGGCATTATATTTGCTATTTTTAATGGAGATTTGAATTGCATGATCACTTGGGAGCAAATTTTATATAAAAATCTGAAGTGCGTTGGTATGAAATCAAATAAAACGTTCTTGTTTTTGTTGTTCTCTCAATCCCAAGGGAAATTGTTTGTGTTGGTTAGAAGGTTCTGGGTGGTTATAGTATGATTGAGTGGGTGGAATTTGAAATTTTGGTATGGATCTAGGTCTGTGTCAACCTGGACTTGTTTGCATATAACCAAGGTCTTTAATATCGATATCGCTGGGTATATCGAGGATCCAAAAATGTGGATATATCGGATATATCGTTGGATATATCGACAATATCGATATCGTTTTAAAGATATGGTGGATATTATGTGTTAAACGCGGAATTTTTTATTGAAACTCTGGGAAACAATGATTTAGACTATAATACACACTTTAGCATCAAAAAATTGCAATTTAAATGTGTATAAAACAAGTATGTGTTGTGTAGGGTATAAATAGTGTGATACGATGAGAAAATAAATAATAGAAATTCATGCAAATATAACATCTAAATGTCATATGAGATTAAAATTTGTAAATATTTATCATTTACACAATAAACACTTACATACTTACATAGTTACATTAGTAGTTTAATACCACATAGAGCTCCTTGGTGGTTCAAAATCATCATTTCTATCCCTATTCTGCCTTTCCATATTGGTAATATTACGACAATAGGTTGGCCATTTCATGTAATTAGCATAATTGAGCAAATAATTCTGTAGATGGCGGTCATATTCATCAGCAGAACAATGCCGTAGGATTCCCATTGGTGGCAAATCTTGTGGTTCAGTCTCAGGAGCTTCTTCATTTGTTTGCGGTGGGACTGATGGATACATTGAGTATGGATTGGGCATATAATCAATTGGTTGTTGATATGGATATTGTTGTCCATAGATATATGCCCCTGAGGGATCAGTGTTATAGTGGCCCATCTCATATGGGTTGTATGACTGATATGGCACAGGTTGGACTTGTTGATGGGGATAGGTATCTTGGCTCGAGTCTGTTCCATAGCCAAAATGACTTTGTTGTGATCCTATACTCATAGACTCGAAGTTCGAGGAAAGGGAATCTACATCTTGTTGGCTGCTTGTGTTTTGTCCCCGTTTTCTCCTCGAATAATGTTTGCCTATTGCCCCGATACCTGGCCCTGCTCTCCTAGAGCCATGGTCCTCATCCTGTGTCGCATGTGTGAAATCCGCTTCACAAGAAAAAGGACTCAATAATGGCCTCGGACTAGCTCCAGCTCCATAATTTCCACCCCCTCTTCCATCGTCCCCATCATCATCTCCATCACTATCCCCACCTCCAGTATTAGTGTCAGAAGAGTCAGAAGACTTAGAATGCACCGAGTCTGTTCCCATTGCATCCTCGCTTGATAAAACCTCCTCAGATATAACTCTGTCGACGTCAATCCCGAGGTTTTGAGCTTCTTCTGCCACCTTTGGATCAGGTTCACCATCTGGCCCATCCATATGTGAGGGCCTAATCCACTCGTAAAGAGGATTCTCATTCTCCTCTCCTAATTCGACTGATATATCAAGCAGATTTAGAGGCTCTAACTCTGCTGCATTTTCCATCTCAGCTTCCATATCTCTGATCCTCAACCTCATGTTGTAATAACAAAAGACCAGCTTTTCGAGCCTTTCGTACGCTAGTCGATTGCGCTGCTTTGTATGTATTAGGGAAAACGTGCTCCAGTTCCTTTCACAAGCTGAAGAGGAGCATGTTTGTGACAATATCTTCATTGCCAATCCCCTCAATGTTGGAGCAGAAACCCCATACATATCCCACCAGTCAGCTGCCCATAATAAAATGAAATTATTAATTTTATATTTACAACTTTAAAATTTATAACTTAACAAATTTGTTAGTAGTCTTTATAGTTCTATACGCACCAGCTGTCATGCTTTCTCTTGATGCAATTGCGAGTCTCTCTCCAAATTTACCCCTCGCTTCTCGAAACATTATAATCTACAAGTGCAACCTTTTCATCAGTGATTAAATAGAATAAATATTAAAATATAAACTTTGATAGTTATTGTTGTTGTGTTACCTCATTTCCAATCTCTCCACCCCTGTCAGAGTTTGGTTCCAACTTTTGGAAGACCTCAAGCACTGCATTAGTCAAGTTTTGGTTGTGACTAATGTTATTCTTGTATTGATACTTTGGGTTTAGGTAGTATGCTAGCATTCATGTCAAACACAAATATACAATTTAATTAGTTTCACTTTGTGTGGTGTAAGTGTGTAACAAACTAACAAATAAAAAATATCAAATAACATATATAAATTATTTTCTATAATTTTAGATATAGGAATTTAACGTAGAAATTTATAATGTATAAATTATACCTGCCGACAATAAAGGATGATCGATTGATTTGTCCCAGCGCTCCTTTATGGCTTTTAAGACCCATTCCACATTCCGATTAGATGATAGGAGAGTCTCTTTCATTACTTGGAACGCTTGATATACTACGCCCAAGGTTGGGAATACCTCACTATCAACAATGCGCAACAATCGGTAAAGAGGCTCATAAATACCACATACTTTTGTAACCCTAGCCCAGAAAGTGTGGTTTAGAATAAGTGATTCAACGTGACGGCCTATTTGCGTTCTATTCAGTGGATGTTCATTCCATTCATCAGAGGTGAACAAGGTTTTCAAGCCCCCCTTTTTCTTCAATAGGCTGTCGAGTGCAATATAATTTGTGGCAAACCGAGTGGCACCCGGTCGCACAATATCTCCTCCACAACATGCTCTCATTTGTGCCAACAACCAACTGTGGTTGTATATAAAGTTTGTGATCATCCTCCCTTCAATGATCACATCTTTAACTCCTTTTTTACCAGCAATCTTCTCAAATATGAGGTCGATGCAATGAGCAGCGCAGGGTGTCCAGTATAAATTATACTTTTCCATTAACAGCTGCCCCGCTTTCTTATAATTGCTGCCATTATCAGTCACTAGCTGGACAACATTTTTGCTACCGATTGATTGCACGACATTTCTCATCAAAGTATAAATATACTTATGGTCCTTAATTTTATCCGAAGCATCTACCGATTTCAAAAAAACTGTCTTTCCTTTACAATATACCATAAAGTTGATGATGGACAATTTTGTTGGACCTGTCCATCCATCACACATAATGGTGCAGCCATATGTCTTCCACAATGGCTTTATTTGTGCAACGTATTTATTCATCTCTTCCACCTGTGAGATGAAATAGAATTTAAGTAAAATCACATAAAAAAAATTAAAAGATCATAAATAAAACTTTATAATGAATAAATTCTAATATTTTGAATTAAATTAGTAATTACCTCCATATCAAGATATTTAGTTCTAATCTCATACGGGGAAGGAGGATTAACGCCTGTTCCAGAATTCTGAGCTCCAGCAATCATATTTTTGAAGTGATGGGAGGCGGCCTTCTCAGGCGCGACATTCTCATGTATAAAGAATTTTGCAACTAATCTACCTAAACCCTCCTTTATCTTGCCTTTACTAAAAGCATCCTTAATAGTCCTTTGCCTTGATTGTGCTGTTTTATACAGAGAAGGAACGGAGGGGATATGAGTTTCTGGCACCCGAACGCTTTGACTACGTTTAAGTGGATGCATTGGTCCTTTGCCTTTACTTATACCAGCACCTGAGCCACCAGCACCAGAACTTCCAAAACCAGCCTCTGATTGGAATTTTCTCCGTTGCTCTTCCTCCCATTCACTAGCCTTTGAGGCACGGTAGGCTTTTTTATAGTTCCTTCTTTCCTCCGCATCCAAATTTGTTGGATACATCATGATGTCCTCATCATCATCTTCATCAGCATCATCTGATTGGGATTCTAATATACCACCCCTTAACATTTGTCTAACATTTGAATCTCTCCTTGCCTTTGCTGCCTTTGCTGCAACTTTCCCTGTCAAAAGTTGATACATCTCATCTTTCACCTCTGGAGGCACATTGTTGCAAGGTGCTATATTATTTTTTGGATCTGACCCCAATAAATGGTACTTAAGCCGCGTCGCCCCACCACTCTTCCATGTCTTCTGACAATACCTACATTGGATACCACCTACTGTACCCTCTATACGACTCCCATGTTCCCACACAGGATCAACACTCTTCGCTCCTGCCATCTTTTGCTAAAAGTATATAACTGCAAATCTTATACATAAGTATATAACATTAGTATTTAGTTATTTACTTACTAGACATATGAATTTGCATATATGATTGTGTAAAATTAAAAGAAATATATAAATTTAATTTCATTGAGATAATAAGAAATTGTGAATTATGCATTACTAACTTTACTGAAATAATTTAACACTTGTAGAATATATAATGATAATATGATATAACTATATAATTATATGAATATGATGATATAACAAATTAATATATAAGTAGAATATGTAATTATATAACAAAATAATTTGCATATGTGATTTTGTAAAATTAAAAGAAATATGTAAATTTAATATCATTATATATCAGTAGAAATGTAGAAATATATAATGATATAACAAATTAATTTGCATATGTGATTTTATAAAATTAAAAGAAATATATAAATTCATTGAAGTAGTAAGAAATTGGAATTATGAATTACTAGCTTTATTGAAATAATTTAACACATTAAATTGGACATATGATGATATGACATATTAATTTAGCACTTGTAAAATATATAATGATAATATGATATAACTATATAAGTATATGAATATGATGATATAACATATAAGTATATAACAAATTAATATATAAATAGAATATGTAATGATATAACAAATTAATTTGCATATGTGATTTTGTAGAAATGTAGAAATATATAATGATTATAACAAATTAATTTGCATATGTGATTGTGTAAAATTAAAAGAAATATATAAATTTAATATCATTGAACTAATAAGAAAATTATGAATTATGATTTATGAATTATTAGCTTTACTATAATGATTTAATACATTAAATTGGACATATGACAAATTAATTTAACACTTGTAGAATATATAACTATATAACTATATAACTATATAACATTAGTATTTAGTTATTTACCACGTTACTGGATGTCTGAACATATGAATTTGCATATGTCATATGTGATTGTGTAAAATTAAAAGAAATATATAAATTTAATATAAATGAAATAATAAGAAATTATGAATTATGAATTACTGACTTACTGAAATAATTTAACACATTAGTATATAATTGAAAATTTGAAACAAATATACATAATTAATATTTAATATTAAGGTGAGTACGTGAGGTAGTCTAACTATCTAAGGGATTATAAATTTATAAGAATAAATTAATTTGGATAGAAATAATGAATTGAAAATTTGAAATAAATAAATTATTTAGACAATTATAAGACATAATCACATATAACATATTCACATAACTAATTAACTAAAATTGTACAAATTAACAGAATATAAATTATATGACCTTCAAGTCTTCAACGAATGGCCTAATTCACAGATGCACTGCTGTCTGCTGTTGCCTTGCTACTTGCTTCTCACAGATGCACTACTTTCTTTTTTCTCAGCACTTTGTTGCTCCTTCTTTGTTCACAAATCATACAAATTTATAGACTTATCACTTATATGAGGAATTGAGGATGATTGATGAAGTGAAGTGATGAGTGTCTGAGTGATAACCGGAAGTGGGAAATGATGAAGGCCCATTTGTTTCTCAATGCAACCAAAAAAAAGCATGCTAAAGGGCTGCAAAGGACAATGAATGACAATACACCAATGTTTGTTCACGTGAAGAAGGCTACAAAGGGCTGCAAAGGAGGGCTGGTGGGAGGGTTGGGTACCGCAAATGGCTCCAAAAGGCTGCAAATGGTTGGTGGGAGGGCTGGTGGGATGGTTAGTGGGCATCTTTGCCCTGCAAAGGGCTACAAAAGGCAGCAAAAGCCCTAGTGGGAGGGCTGCAAAAAGCAAAGGACCTACCCATCTTTTACTTATTTCATGTGAAATAGGTGCAACGGACAAATAATGTGAAAATTTTCACATGCAATCAGCAAAAATGGATTCAAAGGCCTGCAGAAAATAGTAAAAGCCTAGTGGGAGGGCTGCCAAAAGCAAGGACCTACCCATCTTTTACTTATTTCATGTAAAATGCAGTGTAAAGGACAAATAATGTGAAAATTTTCACATTCAATCAGCAAAAATGGATGCAAAGGCCTGCAAAAAACAGTAAAAGCCTAGTGGGAGGGCTGCCAAAAGCAAGTACCTACCCATCTTTTACTTATTTCATGTGAAATGCAGTGCAAATGACAAATAATGTGAAAATTTTCACATGCAATCAGCAATAATGGATGCAAAGGCTGCAAAAAACAGTAAAAGCCTAGTGGGAGGGCTGCCAAAAGCAATGACCTACCCCTCTTTCACTTTATTTCACGTGAAGTGTAGTGAAAAGCACCAATAATGTGAAAAAGTTCAGCAGAAATCAGAAAAAATGCACAAAATGTGAAACTGGCGATATATCCAGCGATATCGTCGATATATCGCCGATATATCGACGATATATCGCCGATATATCGACGATATATCGACGATATCCTGGCGATAAAAGGCAAAATCCAGGCGATATTTAAACTAAAAGATATATCGACGATATATCGCGATATATCGCGATATATCGTCGATTTCTGGTTTTTTCTCAAATTTTCAAATACCGTGATTGAATATCGTATCGTTGAGGCTCGATATAGCGATATATCGCGATATATCGTCGATATATCGCGATATTTTGGTCCTTGCATATAACAACACAAAACATTCAGGCATAAGTGGTTTGAGGGGTTGGGTTGGGTCTGTGTTTTTAATAAATGGATGAGTTTGGGTTTTACTTAAATGGGTTGGGTTGGGTTTGAGTGACATTTTAACTCTACCCATCTAAACCCGCCCAAACCCACCCAAACCCACCCAATTGCCAGGGCTAATTGTCATTAGGGCCAGCTGGTTCACTAATTTATCAATCCGGATCATTCGTTCAAAAGGTGTTCTCTATACAGGCCGCCGCACCCACTGCAAATCTGATTGGTTAGATTGATATATTGATGTTAACATCCTGATTATGATATGTTTGAACCAGTTATGGGGAGTGGTCCATTAAAGATGTTATCTCTCTCATTCTTAAAAGGAGAAGATTAAGTGTTCGAAACTTTACCCCAATATAAAATAAGGGGGCAATGTGGGATTTAGTTTTTATTTTTTATTTTATTTTATATCAGGAGCTTGCTCGGGATGGCTTATGCACTTGACTAATCCTCTTGGGCATATATAGTCCTCTCATCCCATATGCACTGGGCAATTACAGGACATAAGTCTATGGCGATGGCCTTGAGGGGAAGTGAGTGTGGGATTTAGTTCTTCTAAGTTCTATGGCTTGTCCGGAAAGGGTTTTTTTTTGGGGGGGTGGTGGTTATGGTGGCATACCCACCAGCCCATACGTTATACCTTTGCCAGAGTTGATATATGAATTAACATTCAAGTCATTGAGCTTGCAAGATAAGTCCTCAAGTGAAAAAGCAGTAGAAAATTCTATTATCCCATTAATATTCCCACACAAAAATTGTTTGCTAAATGTAAATGTTCTATAAAAATTAATATTGAATCCGCTTCTCAATAGCTCTGTATAATTTTTGAAAAATGATAGACTTCAATTGTGTTATACATACAACTACTTCTAAATGGAATGAAGATGGAACTACTCCATATTTAAAGCAATTTGTGTGACATGAGCTTACTGGTTTCAATTTGTTTTTTTCTTAAAGTCACTTCATGCTTCTTTGATTGATTGATATATGTCTCTCACTTTTCTTGTTTTAGACTGGCCTAAGTGGTGCACTCGAGACACTATGTGGGCAAGGATATGGCGCAAAATTATATCGGCTATTGGGAATTTATCTACAAGCATCTTGCATTATATCGCTCTTCTTCTCCATCATCATCTCCATTCTCTGGTTCTATTCAGAACAAGTTCTGATCTTATTGCATCAAGATCCTATCATCTCAAAAACCGCTGCTCTCTATATGAAGTATCTCATACCAGGACTATTTGCATATGGATTCCTGCAAAACAGCTTGAGGTTTCTTCAGACTCAATCTGTTGTCATGCCTCTGGTCATGTGCTCATTGATTCCACTCGCCATTCATGTTGGCATAGCATATGTGTTGGTTCATTGTACGGCTCTTGGTTTCAAAGGAGCAGCATTGGCAGCTTCCATTTCATTGTGGATATCTATTCTGGTGTTGTCCATATACGTGACTTGCGCAAAGAAATTTGAGAATACGTGGAAAGGGTTTTCATTGGAATCATTTTCTCATGTTGTCACAAACTTGAAACTGGCCTTGCCTTCTGCAGCAATGGTGTGGTAAGTGACTTCGATTTCATTATTTTTTATCCCTTCTCTATTCTTGTGATGTTTAACAATTAACACCTTATGTTCAAACTTAGCCTCATACAGCTATCACTATAGAAATAAAGACTCATTTGCAATGTTGTTTAAATTTTGAGAAAATCTGTTCTTTGACCTCATTCTGCCATTAGGATTTATCCCATCGATCACTACTAAACCCCAATAAAAGAGTTTGAACCATAACATGAAAATAAGCGCGTTTGAACTTGATATCGACTCAGCCTTACCCTGAGCCCCAACAGTAATCCCACATTTTGATTTTGATTTATTATTTTTTTTCATTAAAAGGCTTAAGTATCATAGAGATACCTAACATCCCAACAAGGTTGGCACCTTAGGCTCTTCTAATCATGTGCAATCCCACATTTTGATTAGTAAGGAGCGCATAGGAGCATGAAATAAGGGTGCTATAAGAGTATACAACAAAAATCAGGACACAATTATGCCCTCAAAAATCTCGATGGTGCTTATCAGTCATTTTATATTTTGCTAGTTTGGAGTACTGGGCTTTCGAGATCTTGGTGCTCTTAGCCGGCTTGATGCCAAACTCAGAAATAAGTACTTCATTGATAGCAATGTGGTAAGTTTCACTCCCTTATTTTTTATTTTTTATTTTTTAGTTTTTTGTCCCCCTAATTTGTATTGTTCCAATAGTTCGTAATGCTTAATTTTTGGTCTTTTCGGCTTATATCATCAGTGTGAACACAGAAACTATCGCCTACATGATTACTTACGGCCTCAGTGCTGCCGCAAGGTTAGTTGGTAGATCAACTTCTCTCTCAGGTTGTTAATTTCTTTCCAGCTCCTCTGTTTCTCCATTTAATCCCATATATTAAAACATTGAATCTTACTGTCACAGCACAAGGGTGTCAAATGAGTTGGGAGCAAGCAATCCTGACCGAGCAAAGAATGCCATGGCTGTGACTCTCAAGCTCTCTCTCCTTCTTGCTCTTACTGTTGTTTTGACTCTAGCCTTTGGTCATAATATTTGGGCTAGCTTTTTTAGCGACAGCACTGAAATAATAAAGGAGTTTTCGTCGATGACTCCCCTGCTTGCAATCTCAATCGTATTTGATTCTGTGCAGGGTGTCCTATCAGGTTGGAATATTCATCCATGTTTTCCTTACTGATGGGTAGTTCATTTGCTGCCTTTTTTTTAAAATTTTTTTATTAAAATTTATAAATATTTTGGGTTGATACAAGTGATTCTCATGTTCAGGGGTGGCCAGGGGATGCGGTTGGCAGCACTTGGCCATGTATGCTAACTTGGCAACATTTTATCTCATCGGCGTGCCAGTTGCAAGCCTCCTCGGATTTGAGTTCAAACTACATGCTAAGGTGATAAATATATTCTTGTTATATGATCATATACACACACCTAGCTAGTAGCTTTTTGTATTTCGTTTTCGTTTTCGTTTCGTTTTTTGTTTTTAGTTTTGCTTTTGAATGTATATTCTTGTTGTGTGGTTTATTTTGGTACAGGGCTTATGGATTGGCTTAATCTGCGGTCTCTCCTGCCAGACTTGCACCCTCTTATTGATTTCACTGCGCACAAAATGGGCTAAACTGGAGCTCTCTGAGGTCAACAGGGTTTAGAGAAAACCTGGATGTGCTTTTAGTTGAAGGTTTAGCACATAAAAGCAAATAACAACACTGCATGGATAACATGACTAGTAACATTAGTTCTTAGGGGAAATATATGCATTTTGTAGAGATAAGTTGGAGCTTGATGTAGGGAAATTTTCACGACACGGCGAACTTTCCAGTTATTGGTTTAGATCAAGAATCACCATTCAAGCAAAATTGCAAGCTACAAAAGGGGTTTCAGGAGCTTGTTTACTGATTGTCGCAACTATGGTGGAAGGTGGGAATATGACGCAAAGGTGGAGGCCTATTAAAGACTATATATTCCTCATTTCCAGCAATGTGTTTTTTTTTTTTTTTTTGATGACTCAATTGTCCCATGATTAATTAGGAGTACTCTATCCGATAAATTTATTTTAATAAGTATTCTATATGTTCTCTTGCATGTCCCATGATTAATTAGGAATACTCTTATTTTTGTTACTTGAATCAAGAGATCCATAAATCAGAAACCTAATGTATATAGGAAAAAAGATCCAAAAAAAGGAAAAAAAAAGATTGAGATGGTTCTGAATTCCATCGAGTTTCCTTACAAAATATGCTTTTTCATAAATAAATATTTTTACTTTTATTGAAAGTGTGTTTTCCAATCACGTTGTTTTTATTTATTTATTTTTTTAAATTCTTATATTGAACGTGTGGTTTGTAAATGAGATGTTTTCTTTCCCCTTCAAAAAATAAAATTATATAAACACATATTTTGTAGTCTGTATATCGTTTTTATGACTCAAGTGAAAGGATGTTTGCAAAGCACCTTTTCACTGGATTTGGGAAATAAGTTAAAAAAACACCTCAATTTTAAAAAAATATTAGAGAACCAACTAGTTCTCTAATCCAATTTTAAACCTAGGCCTACAGTTCCGTAAAACAAAACAAAAACAAAAACAAAAACAAAGACGAGTTACAAGAAGCAATTTAAAACAGAAAAAGAAAAAGAAAAAAAAGAGTCCAAAAGCGCTGTTAATAACAGCGCTTTCAAAAGTGCTATTAATGACTGCTTTCAATGTACTCCCGTGATTAGAAGCACCCATTCACATGTTCAGCCCTCTCTCTCCCGCGATTTGGTTCTTTCACGCCATCCTCTGCTCTTGTCGATTCGCCGGCCTCCACCCTCTGCCCTAATAGTTTAACGACACATTGAGTCCAAAGATAAACTGATCGAATTCCTTGTATGGGAATCTACTTTGGTGTTAAATGAATTAATCAATTAACTATTTCATCCATGAAGACTTATTCAGTGATGCGGTGAGAGTGGACGATTTGGTTGGGTCAGGCATGTTTGATAGCTTATGCCTTATTCATTTTAGGTGAGAAACAAAGCTTGTGACACCCAATGCCCATAAAACTGGCTACCAGACAAGGGGGAAAAAAGGGGAAAAGAAAAAATGTGACTCAAACAAGTCACTGCCCGGATTTGCATTTTGTAGAGCTATTTGTTTTGGTTGTATCTCAAATTCTATCCACATCCCTTTGTACTCTCCCATACAAGTTTAGAATGTGGGGTTGAAGGGCCCCAATAACCCCTGAATCCATCAAAAGGAAATTACTTCTTGTGCCTAAACAGCAAGGTTTTTCCCATCCAAGCTAAATTTTTTGTATTGTCATCTACCACACATTCTATTTGTGCTTCTTTCCACAGTAATTGTTCCCCCCCTTTTTTTTTTTTTTCTTTTTTTCTTTTTGGGTTTGTTTTTCACTTTGGCAACTTTATATGATATGAGTTTGTCATCATCATGGGCTACTCAGTACTCAATAACCTTCAAGTGGATGCCTGAGTGACAAATATGATATTTTGATCTAAATTTTTTTCTATGAAATTTCATTTAAAATTAATAAAATTAGTTTAAAACTTTAATTATCTTGTAATGAAGATCCCTCTACCAGTATCAGATTACTCAATACCCTTTTGGGATTGCCACTGAATGCTGTTGTTTAATTTTTAACAATTTATATGGATGTGGCTGCAAAGACAGCTTCGTATTCAACAGAAGGCTGATAGTTTGAAATGTGGGGCATTGCTAGAGATAGTATTATTGAATGTTGAAGAATTAGTTCACCACCGTCTCTTTCTTCTCCAGATTTTTCTGGTTTCCTCTCTTCTCACTCTTTCTAGAAATCTCCAGATTTCTCTCCTTTTCTTTTCTTTCTTTTTCTCTCTGGATCCTTCTTCACTATTCATCACCTTCTTCATCTCTCTTTCTCTGTCTAGATTCTTCTACCTTCTTCCTTTATTCTTCTCTCTAGAAAACACCATCTCTTCTCCATCTCTTTTACACCAATCTCAAATATTCTGGGGTAGCTAGCTTCAAGTCGGCAGTGAACCGACCCAACAAGTCGGTGGGAGCAGCTATATATAAAGGGGAGGGGTGAGCCTCCTCTGTGTGTGAGTTATGTGGAGTGAAACATAAAGTGTGAGTGAGTCTCCCATTGTGTACGTCAGTACGTGTGGTGTGGAGTGAATAAAATCTAAAGTGTGGGTGTTATAAGGTGTAATGTGTGTAAAGTGAATCTAAGTGTGAGTGTGTAGTGTTTTTTGAGTGTATGAGAGTGTAATATTTTTAAGATATGAGTAAGTGGTAAAGTGAGGATATCTTAGTGTGTTTGTAGTATATCAAAGGTTAAGGTAGGAGTGTCCTAAGCAAATAGTGTACTATGTGTTCTTATTAATAAAAGTTATATTTTATTTGTAGGTTTCGTTGTGTTCTATTCAATATTGAATGTTCAGAAAACGACTTTTTGTAGTGATGCCGTTTTAGTTGATAATGAGGGATCTATAGATGACATCAAACATGAGGCCATTATACTAGACCAAAGAGATTACTGACTACAAGACATGTGATATGTCCTAATTTATTTATTTATTTTTTTTTTTTTGGGGTGCTATGTGTCATTTTTAGATCTGATGGGTACTGTTTTACCATAGAAAGAATACCAGACATGGAGAAAAATCTTGAAACTTTTCGTTAGACTATCAAAATACATTTATGTTAATTGTTTATGAATCAGCATACAATTTAATTGCTTCAGAAGCCATTAATTAGTAATTGCTGTTCTGTTTATTCGTTTTGGTGATATGATGACGACAAGCAGTGACCAGCAGTGATGGACATGCGCAAAGCTTTCTCCAGATCTTTAGCTACATGTTATTGGATTAAAGAAACTACATACTCCACAAAGACTGCATCATATGGCAATGTAAGAGCATCTCCAACCACACTCGCTAACCACTATTTTTGCTATAGTAGCGAGCCAAACAGAAGGAAACGCGCTCCAACGGGCTCGCTATAGCGCTCGCTACTTTGGTTCTTGCTTCTTTCGCTTGCCAGATCTGGCAAGCCATTCTTCACTCGCTATCTCCTTTGGCGCTCCAAATTTCTCACAAAAACGCAGGAAGACGAACTAAAGGAACAGTGGTTCTCCTCTGCTTCTCCTCCTCCTAGCCTTCGAAGGGCCATGGTACGCCTCTTTCTCTCTCTCTCTCTCTCTCTCTCTCTCACACACACACACGCACAGATGCAATCGTCGCTTCATTCTATGTATATTGTATCTAGGGTTTTTTTCCCCTTCTCGATTGAAATAGAATAAGGAGTTTTCTGAAGTTGCAGACAGGGGTTTTCCCCTTTCCTTGTTTATAATATAGGGGTTTTCCCCTTTTCAGATCTGTGGTTTTATTGTTTCGTTTGTTTCATTTTTTTTTTTTTCCGAACAAAATGAACCCTAGAGATTTTGGAATATTTCTGGGATTAGAGGTAAAAACATGAAAACCCCATTTCTTCCTCCCAAAAATTCCCACCCATCACTCAGCAACTCACTGATTCAACTTAGTTCAATGGCGTTGCTGGGCCAGCAGCAGTTGTAGTTATTCCTCTTGAACAGAATCGATTGTAACGCCGGCTTCAAAACCACCAGTAAGAAGAACGGTTCTGTTGTGAACAAGGAGAGAAACAGGTGTTGCTCGGCAATTGCCATTGACGCGCCGTCGTCGGGGTTGACTGATGTTGTGAGGATTAAATGGGGTTCTACGATGATACAGGGGGCTTCGAGAAGAAATGGAAGACGATGTTGTTCTTCGATCCGACGACAATGGCCTTGATGGGTTCTCGTTTGCCACCGTTTTTGATGGCCATGCTGGCTTCTCTTCTGTCAAGTTCCTCAGGTTACAAAACATGACCATTTTTCCCTTTTTTTTTTTTCTTTTTTTTTTGGGGGGGGGGGGGGGGGGGAGTGTTTAATTTGCACATGATACAATTACAAGGATTAATTCATTTTAATTTACATATAATTTTGTAAACAAATCCATCATTAGGAATGGGGTAATTCAAGCAGATGGTTACCATCATCTCAAATGATAGTAAAATTTTTTGAACTATTATGGCTAAGCTCAATGTTAAGAAAATGTAAATGAAGCCATTTTTTTTCCATGGGAAAAACAAACAGGATTTGGATTCTTTTAGATTTAGGGGAGAGAGAGAGAGAGAGAGCAATTTAACCTTTTTAGGCAAGTGCTAGATGCAAATTGGGTATTAGATTATTTGCAATATATGTTTGCAAATTGGATTTTTACCTTGTATTTCTACATTTTCTAAGATGTTTTAATCAGTTATTGTGGTTTATATCCCGTCACTTGCAACCCCTGTTGTTCCTCTGCTTTTTTTGCTTTGTTGCTCCTTTGTCTATTTTATGTTTTCTTTTTTCCTGTTGTTTTGTTGGAGGGTGTATTGGAAGGTGTGTTGGTAGGAGTGTTTGGCCTTGGGAGATGTTTACTGTGGATTCTTCAAATCAAGTTGGAGGATCTCAACAAGTCCCAATTGAGGAGTCTCCAAGCACGGGCAAGAAAAAAGGAGGCAACTTCTCTGTAGAAGAGGACGAACTCCTTGTATCGGCGCGGCTCAATACTAGCATTGATTCTGTAATAGGAACTGGGCAAAAAATGTGGCACTTTGGAAGAGAATCCTATTGTACTACAACAAATACAAGACTTTTGAATCTACACGTAATCACAATTCACTAATGAATCGTTGGTCCATGATTCAATGTGCCATAAATAAATTTTGTGGGTCCATAGCTCAAGTTGCTCTAAGCAGCCACGTTGAACAAGATAGGGTATAAGTTTGCTGTTTTTTTTTTTTAAAAGCTTTTTCATTAGTTTGCTGTTTTTTTTTTTAATATGGTAATTAATTTGCTAATTTTATTTTTTTTTTCCAGATTGCTCAAGCAAAAAGGCTTTACCTTGAAGTGCATAAGTCAAATTTTCAATTTATGCATTGTTGGGTTATACTGCGAGAAGAACCAAAATGGTTGGACGAAGGTAACAAGTGAAAGAATAAGAAAAAGAATAACAATGCTGCATCTTCTCCATCTACACCAAGTTCTATTAACTTAGGAGAAGATGACATCACCGTTGACAATGTTGCAAACCCAGAAAGACCACCTGGTAGGAACGCTGAAAAGGATAGGTTGAGTAAAGGCAAAAGAAAATCTATTGAAGATAATGATATGAGTTCACCTGTGCAGATTGTTATAAATAAGATTATGGAAGATAATAGGGAGCTGAACAAGAAGAAATTTGAAATATATGAAAAAATATATATTCAAGAGCAAGAAAGGATTGATATTGAGTGAGAAAAGATCCAACTAAAAAAGAAAAAAAGGGAAGACCGAATCATAGCAATGAAGTTGAGTGAAATAAATGAAATAGAAGCTGCATATTATCATTCTCTCCAGATGGAAATTCTTGCAAAAAGAAGTGGTAACATTTAGAAGTAGGTTGATTGGTCTTTTGTTTAGACTTTATGACTTGGACTTCCTTAGTAGCATACTATTTTAATTATTGTAATTTCTTTTGAAACTCAACTTTTTGTTAAATTGCTACTGTGTAGGCATATTGTAAGTTTATTTGGACCCAACGTTTTGTTAATGGTGTTAGAATTGATGATATTTAATGTCTATAATTTTGTGAGTGAGATATATTGTAAAATTGACTATTAGGTACCAAGTGATAGTATACAAAGGGGCCATTTTTAAAACGAAACTCTGCCGGAATTTTATTCGCAAAATAAAAAGTACAAACATAGCTAGAAGCCAACAAAGGAAAAGCCATACAATGATACTTAATGCAATAATTAAATCTAAAATTACAATCTCTTACTGTATCCCATGTAGTTGCCATAAGTGCTCGACTAGGTCCGCTTGAAGTTGAGAATGAATTTCCCTATCTCTGATGTGTTGAGTTTGTCGAATAAATTCACTAAATTCAATAGTTGGCCCGAAAAATACTGATACAGAAGGACTTTCATCAACGGTATCATAATTGTTGTCCACTTCATTGACATCTCGCTCGTCCTCAATAATCATGTTATGCAATATTATGCATGCTTGCATGATATCTTTAAGAGTATCAGTGTCCCAAAAACGTGCTGGTCCACGAACAATTGCAAATCGTGATTGAAGTACCCCCAAATGCTCGTTCGACATCCTTTCTCGCTGACTCTTGAGCTTTAGCAAACATTTTGCTTTTATTTCCTTTTGGAGAAGGAATTGTTTTTACAAATGTTGACCACTGTGGTTATATACCATCAGCAAGATAGTATCCCATTGTATAATTGTGACCATTTATCGAATAATTAACTGGAGGAGTCCGCCCTCGAGCAAGATCACTAAATACAAAAGACCTTTCTAACATGTTGAGATCATTAAGAGATCCTAGTAAACCAAAAAATGCATGCCAGATCCAAAGATCATTGGAAGCAACAGCTTCCAAAATGATTGTTGGTTCATGGATGTGACCAGAATACATACCTTGCCATGCTACTGGACAATTCTTCCATTTCCAATGCATACAATCAATACTACCCAACATCCCAGGAAACCCACGTCTTTCACCAATTTCTAACAACCTAGCAATGTCATTTTCATTCGGTGATCTTAAATATTCATCAGAAAAAATAGCAATTACTGCTTTAACGAACCCTTTTAGAGCTTCTATTGTAGTGGTTTCCCCGATCCTCACGTAGTCATCCACTGCATCTGCTGATACTCCATAAGCAAGCATCTTCAATGCAGCTGTGATCTTCTGAAGTGAAGATAAACCAACCACTCCACAAGCATCTCTTTTTTGTACAAAGTATCGAACGTAGGCTTCCACTACAGATTGAATACGGAGAAAAAGCGAACGATTCATCCGAAACCTCCTACGAAATACATTGGCAGGATATACAAGATCGTCAGTGAAGTAGTCACGATAAAGTCTTTGATGGCCTTCAACTCTATCACGATCTATAACAGCGTGACCTGGAACAGAGCCACGACGACGCGTTCTAGAGTGTCTTTCATTATTGACCATTTCTTCTTCCATAGCAATTAATGCTAACAACTCCAATTGACGATCAGAATCATCATCATCAAGAAGCATATTCACTAAACGATCGATTGCGAGCCATAGAGTATAAAGACGCAAGATAGTTGAGAGAAAATGTTGTTGAGATATGTAAAAGTGGGAGATGAACTGAAAGTGGTGATAAAATGGGTGAATCTAGGAGATGAAATGGTATTCATATTTGTAGAGGAGATAAAATATGACCGTTGTAAATATGACTGTTGGGAAATATGACCGTTTGAAATAAAAAAAAAAAAAAAAAAAAAAAAAAAAAATTCAAATTTCAAATTTCGAATTTCAAAATTCAAAAATTTAATTTTTTAATATTTAAATTTATTATTATTTTTTTTTGAAAAAATTACCATTGCAAATATAATCATTAAAAATATGATCGTTGGAAAGAATAGCAACTTTTACAATTCAAATTTTGAAAGTTGAAAGTTGGTTGGTGTAGCTCAAATTTAGCTAGCATGGTTGGAGTGCAACCCAAAATAGCTAGCTAGCTATTTTACAAAATGCCCTTTTGCTAGCTAAAATAGCTCAAATTTAGCTAGTGTGGTTGGAGATGCTCTAATAGGCCCATTGCTTGGCAATCCAAATTCTTCTTCTGCCATATTGAACAGCTCTCTGAAGATGTCATTGTCGAGATATGCCAATGGAGCACAAAACGTCTTTGATCGTCAATGTACACAACAAAGTGACCTTTATTAGCCATTAATGGAGCGTTGCAACAATCTGCATTTGTACTGGCAACGAGTCTTGGCGATGAGATTCTTTTCCGCCCCATGGCTGCCAGTTGCTGCCCCTTACTTGCCATTCTGATGAGCTTCTTAGGATTGATCATGATGTTTTTATGTAAATTAGAGGTGGATGAGAGTAGGAGATTTGGATCTTAGAAAATGGGAAATGATGTTGTTCCGAGTAGAAAGTAATACAAGTGCAATTGTAATATATCCACAAAGCCAGATACAGACCCTTTAATATGGCTTCCCTTGTGCAGGAACTCATGGAAGCAAAACCACGTGAAAATTGGTTGAGAAGAGCTATCTAGGAGGTGGGCAATGGGCATGCATGTGTGCTTATTGTTGGACATCAACACATCAAGGCGGATCATATTGGGGCATCATTCTCGTTCTCTTATCGTCAAGTTTGTTTGTTCTTTTTTTACCTTTTTCTTTTCTTTTCTTTTCTTTTTTTTTTTTTAGAAATGGTGCCATAGGTCCAAAACTGGTGGCTTACAGTTACAGGACGCTTTCTGAACCACAAGAACAAAGATAAAATTATCAAGTTACAAGGATGTGATTCTAATTCTATTATTATTATTATGGGATGGGCTATTGCCAACATCTAAACTACTTTAAGTCCCCCTTAATTTACAATTTTTAAGATTTTATGAAAAATTTAAAAGGTTTATATGAAAATTAGCCACTTTGTCCATTAGAAAACGTCATTCTGAACAACTTTGTAGAAGAAAGGTTTTCCAAAATCTATCATTTAAATAGACTTTTTGGCCATTTACAATCTCTATTTCATTTTTCATGAAAAATGGCTAAAAAGGCTACTTAAATAACAAATATTGGAAAAAATTTCTTCAATAAAGTTGTCTGGAACAATGTTTTCCAATAAACTACATGATTAGTTTTTGTACAAACTTTTTATATTTTTCATAAAACCTTAAAAAATGTAAACTAAATGAGGGGCTTAAAATATATTATGTGTTGGCAATAGTCTATCCCTATTATTATTTGCTTGGATAATTCTTGTTTTTTCTTTTTTTTTGATACAATTGGAGAAGTTTGAATCCTTGACCTATCCTAATCCTATGCATTACTCCACATTTCCTCATAATTCTACTATTGTTAACTATGTCATAATCTCATGAGTGTCTATGAATAGGGTATTGGTGAGAGTGAAAGGGTTGGCAGAGTTGTGTATGCTTGATTATACACATGTGCTCCAAGTAGACAAAGCATGTTGGACCTGGCATGTCCATGAACTACCTAACCAGAGGTAAGAAACTTGTGGCTGTACAATCCTACTCGACTCTCTCTCTGTCTCTCTCCCCTGAAATTCATAACCAATTTTCTTGCCAGTTTTTGCTGAAGCCATCTGAGTGAATACAGCACTTTGCATAAACATTGTTTGAAACAAGGACATTGTCCGATCATTTACGGAACAAAGTGAACTATTTTCACGAGGAGAAGAACTTCCATGTGACTGTGACATGGGTCACGTGGTGCCATGGGCCAATGAGTCAAGCAAAATGGGATTGTGAGACCAAAAAGTGTTATTACAATCCCGTTTTATTCGGTTCTCATTGGCCCATGACAAGCCATCTGCCAAAACAGTGCATTTTGGAAATCCAACTTCTATTATTTAGAGCCGAACTTGAAATTGTTATCAAGATATTTATCGGTGAATTCCAATAAGATAAATATATCAACAATATCTGAGAGGTTTTAGTCATTGCCTATATATGGAGAGAGTCCTACGATGACTGATCAACCTTCTCATCAACATGTGTCCATTATAAAGTGGTGGTGTTGTTTAGGCCCTATGCTCTTATTGACACTAGTTCCTAAGAATGGCAATGGAATAGGGCAGGACAGGATCTGCATATATATCTTCATCTCTGAATAGATTATGTAGATGGCCACCCATCCTCGTTCCATGACCCATCACCATCCGTCCCTGTTAGAAAATTTAATCCAAGTCTCACCCTGTCCCGATTGTCTTTTGTTTCTTTTTATTTTTATATTTATAAAAGTTTAATTAACATTTAACAGCCAAAAACTACAGAAAAATTCCATGAATTGGTATGGTATGGTATGAATGACCTCCTTTTATGCTGTAAGCAACTACTTTATAAAACGAAAATAAAAGATCCATGGCCAATATGCTCTACACATAAAGCAACCCCTTGAAACATCCGTTGGTATTGGCAACCTGGTAAATTTAACAAGCCTTGTGAAATTACAGATTGGTCCAGCTACCAGAAAATAATTATAGTTACTAGCCGTTATTAGTTAACACTTACTACGATGTTAGTAGTTATTTGCAGTGATATGTAATTATTTCCTTGTAATCGGATCAATGTGTAATTAAAACACCCTCGCTAATGTTAGGGGGTGTCTTTTATCCCCAGTTCCTCATTTATTGTTAGACGGATTGGCTCCAGAAAATTGCCGCCCCCTTTTTTTATTTTTTTATTTTTTTTTCAGCTTGGAATTTGAAATTCTTTATTTATTTATTTATTATTATTAACAATTAGAGATATTTCAGGTTTTATTCTTATCAAAATTTGAACCTAGAGTAATCCTGTAATTATCCATATATTAAATTTTACTTTTGTCAAGATTTAAACCTAAACTAATCCCCTGACGACCCATCTAAGATGCCTTATTCTCACACAAGCAACAATAGTTGGGAGGAGTCGAGAAGTTAGCCTTGCTGGAAGTTAGATCTTAAGGTATGATATTCGAGATTTATTGTTACCGTGGTTATAAAAATTGTACCAAAAAGGAAAAAAAAAATTAATTTTAGGAATGAGGACATATATATATACATCAAAATCTCCAACTCGAAAAGAGAAAACATCCAATCCACGTTTTCCAACGCCATTGAAGACATGCCAAAGGAAAACATAATTCAAGACCACAAAATACCTAAAATACATCAATTCATATAACATATAGCCAAGCTCCAACATCATTTAAGACCTCCAAAGCTTCCAAGTCCAACCCAAAACCTCCACTGCAACCCACAAATTCCACTCAAACCCACATACTCAACACACAACCTCCAACTCAAATCCACATATAAGTCACATATATACATACAATAGAAGGAGAAAATAAAAATAAAAAATAAAAAAAATAAAAGAAGAAAGAAAGAAAGAAAGAAAGAAGGAAAGAAAGAAGGTGCTCTAACATATATAAATAAGACCAAGAGCATATATATCATTGCCTAGAAGATCTACTCTTCTTTCTCTTATACACTGCGATCTCTGGCTCATACGATGATGAAGGACCTGCCTGATGGTGTGCAAATGATGATGGTTTGTGTGGGGCAGCTATGTCATGTGTCAAGTGTGATGGACCAAATGTAAAATCCTCATGTTGTGGTGGGGGTGCCATATGTTGTCCACGTCCACATCTGCGTCCACGTCCACGTCAATGCCCACGCCCACGTCCACGGCTATTTCTGCCTCGTCCTCCACCGGGTCTTTTCCACATATATGGTCGTTGACCAACTTTATTCGGCAGGTGTGGCAAAGTGGAACTTATTTCCATTTCTATGGTCAAACGTGGTGGGCAAACATGATTTTGCAAAAAGAAGCGGCTATTGCAACCTCCCAAAGCTATCAGTTGCCCCAACCCCCCAACCCCGCATTTCCCCACCCCCAAATTTACATACCCACCCTTCTCAAATACTAAAATACCCCTCCTTCTAAATAACCTCTAACCCTTCTCACTCACCCCTCTCACCCACCCCACTCCCCCACACAACAGCCCCAATCTGGAAGGGCGACTGCGATGGTGATGGTGACGGCGAGCACAAGCACCCTTTCTTCTTCTTCTCTTCTTCTTTCTTTCTTTCTGTTTTTTTTTTCCTTTATTGGTCAGATCTGTGTGTTTTCCGGCAAGAGAGGTTCTTCCTCTTCTCTCTTCTTCTCCTCTTCTTTCTTTCCTTTTTTCTTTTTTTTTTTCCTTTGCTAGTTAGATCTGTGTTTTCCAGCAAGGAGGTTTTTTTTTCAAAACCTTCATTTTTTCCATTGACGACAAGGAAGAGAAAGAAAAGGAAAGAAAAAAAAGAGGATTGCCGATAGGAGGGAAGAGGAGAAGAAAAGGAAAGGAAAAAAAAAAAAAAAAAAAGAAGAAGAGAGAAGAGGAGGAGGGAATTAGAAGAGGGCTGCCGACGAGAGGGAGTATCGCTGTTGCCTCGCCGTCGCTAGTAGGGTGGGGTGCCAGAGAGAGTTGCCAGACTTGTGGGAGAGGGGTGCGGGAGAGGGGATGGGTGGTGGGGTACGTAAGCCCTTTTTGGTAATTTTGTATAATAATTTTTCTAATTAAAAAATATGGGGCGCAACTAATAAGTTTGGGGGGGTTGCAATAGCTGTTCCCTTTGCAAAATCGTGACGGCCCAACATGATTTTGGCCTATTTTTATACGCCCAAAGCAGCCCAAATCAGGCCATATAAAAACCGTATTGAAACCCAAAATCATGGTGGCCCATCTCGATTTTGGGGTCCATATATTATTTTTATACGGCCATCTAAACCCATATAAAAATGATATATGAACCTTAAAATCATATTGGGCCATCACGATTTACCCCAAAATCGTGATGGGTACTTGAAATTTTTTATTAAAAAAAAACTTGTGGGATTGGTGCGTTCTAGTCATGGGTTTCTAAACTTGTGGGGCCGGTGAGGGCGGACCAACCTTATCAAGACACGTAATGAAAAAGTGTTGAGACGCACTACGTAAATACCCATGAATGTCCACAAAATCACTGAACAGATGTCTCTCTGGATGAATGGTTTATTGCCCATTGGTTGTTTCAATTCACCACCATCTCTCTCCCATGTGGATTTATTTACAAACTTTTAAATCTGGACCGTATTTGGCCCGATACCTTATTGAGGTAATGAAATGTGCATGGTGATTCTTCCTTTTTTGTCTTTTTGGGCTAAATTGTACGTGTGATGTGATAAATGCCATTATATAATTACCATATTTTCAGGGACGCAAGATAGAAAATGATACTATAGATAATTGTAAGGGTGGGTCTAAATCCATACCACTTTTTGTCATATATATACCCTTCTTTGAGTAAAAATGGGAAAAAATGTATGAAAAAAAAAAAAAAAAAAAAAAAAAAAAAAAGAGTAAGGAGTGTGGATTTAGCAAAAAAAAAAAAAAAAAAAAAAAAAAACGTATGGATTTAAACCCACCCTAATTATAATTTAAGTAGAAAGATCAAAACGTTTGAGAGGCTTTTCAGGGATACGAGATGAATAATGATAGATAATTATAATTTAAGTAGAGATATCAAAATATTTCAGAGGCTTTCTATATATGATTTGTTAACTAACAGATTATCGGATTCATATTTTTAACTGATGGGATCATAATTTTCATATCATATCCTAATTATCGAATTGGATTCAGATCAAAATCCAATTCATTAACAGGTCTAGTTCTAAATTAAGAAAAAGGGTTTGATGTGGGTTGTGACAAACTAAGTTTTCCTTCTTCTTCTTCTTCTTTTTTTTTTTTTTTGTCCTTTTAAATATGAGTCTCCAAATAACTTACAAATTGAGCAAAGCTTGCGCTTTTAAAAAATAATTACTAATGCAGCTATTATGTCCACAGTCATGCCGCTAAGAGAGAAAATTTAAGAAAAACTTAGAACAACTCCAATGCAAGAACCAACGAGCAGGCAAATGCAGTTATTATGGCCCAGGGTGTCTTCTGTTAATTGATGCAGTTGCTTTACCGGTAATCCAAGTGTAATTTCTTTTTTCTTCTTTCCCTTTGAACCAAAAAAAAAAATACAAGGAGGCAAATGCAAATTTTAAATCATTCGGAAAAATTAGTGCTCCATTGCATGAGTTGTTGAGTAGTCAAATTTGACTCTATATTTAACTATGGGGCAAATTTTTAACAATGAAAATAAACTCCAAGCATATGATGGAGGATCAAGTAATATTTATAACAATTGAGGCCAAAGAATGACCTTTGTAGCTTTGGAATTTCAAGGTAACAAATAACTCAATCTCTAATATGTCTCACCCTTATAAAGATGTAAGATTTGCAGATGTTTTTGTTTCGACTCTGTGTGGATGCATGTGTTCTTCTAAAGAGGGTGAATATCCAACATCCCTTAAAAGAAAATGTCTATCCATAAAACCCATGGACTTTATTTGTATTAGTCAAACCCATGGAAGCATAAAACCATATCTAAAAAGGGAGCGGATTCAGTGCTGAGGTGATCTCGATTGTCCATCTTGGTTTTGGACGGTTGAGATTGAAAGATGGAAAGTTACCAAAATGCCTTTGTAGGGTAACTTTTTCATCTTTCAATCTCAACCGTCTAAAACCGAAATGAATGGTCGAGATCACCTTGGCACAACATTGAATCCAAGTCCATCTAAAAAACCCAAAAATAAAACTTTGGCTTACTTCCATTAAAAAAGATTGCTTTTTGGACAATAATAATACCCTTCATTCAAAAGAAAGACTGGGGAAGGGGCTCTGGTCGTTTAAGCAAGAGGTCTCGGGTTCGAGCCCTTGTAGATGCAGCAAACTTTCTTAGGAGAGGTCCTCGCTTCGGCGCCCGACCGTACCTCGGAGGATTTGTCCTGGGCGAAGCCTGGGGACACCTTAAGAAACCAAAAAAAAAAAGAAGAAAGACTCACCACTCTCTAACCCCTTTTTACAAGAACCCTCTCACGCCGTTTCCCATTTAGAGGAGCTTTCACCTCTTCTCTCTCTCTCGTCCTGCATAGTAAATAATATTTGTGAGTGGCTCTTCCTCATGTAAGCTTTGATTTCGATGAATAATGTAGAATCCTTAGAGGCGCGATCATGGTGTGCCTTGTGGATAGTGAAATGAGAGCTTTTCCTTTCTAGATGTAAAAGGGGGTGAAAAGGGGGTGTGTTCATGAGAATGAGGTTACTTTTTCTCTTTAAATAAAGGGTATTATTGTCCAAAAGCACAAGAGCGCAAGGTATCAACAGTGGGTATAAAGGGCCTTAACAGTTAACAGTTTACAGTCCTTCCCTCGGGGCATGGAATGTGTTGATCCGCTAGGATTGGGGTAAACTTCTCTTCTGTTGGGATGCCTGTTGTGGATTGCACTAGTAAATAATCGAACTTTTTTTACTGCGTTATATCTTTATTTTTCATTTTTGGGGTCAATGATTAAGCACTATTGCTCACCTAAAACAGTACTTCTCATTGTTGTCAATTTATTCTGAGTCACTTACTCTTCCAATAATAGATGGACTCTGCTACTAGCCTGCTTCAAATATCTTGACTCTTGAGTTAGCTGGATATGTGATGATGTTTAACGAATTTTAGTTTATTTTTCTTTTGCTGGAAATTGCAAATCTTCAATAATCCTTTTGCCATTGGACTATGCCTAACCTTCATTTTGCCTTGACAGGCTTGATTTCTTAGCCTCCTAAACTGATGGTCACGACTCACTACGAAATTCATCCAAACAATAAGTGACACCACTGACACTACCAACTAATCAACTATATGAATCGATACGTAAGAAATATAACAAAACACCCATCACTTTCACTGTTTTGAGGCAAGCCCTCCTGTCAAATTTTGGGACACAAAAACATCACTCAAACACTAAGGACCATTAAATTGGTCCATTCACCCATCCAATTATTCTTGTTAATTTCAAACCTAAATTCATCTAAGTTTCTTAGCTGATTTATGTTTTCTAACACTCCCAACTCATGCTTTGAACTTTTGCCTAGTTTGTTCATTAATATTGCCAGTTAAAATCAATGAAATTCTTTGCTTCAATTTATTTATATATTAAAAAAATAAAATTTAAAAGGATACTCAGGTTACCAAATATTTGCTTTTTATTATTCAATTTTTTTATTTTTTTTTTTTCTAATGTAGGGAAGTGGAGGGATCACCAACAGACAGGAAAGAACGTCCCGCGTCGGCGTCCAGTTGTATATATACAGGATAACCAAGTAAAGCTGCATTACAATCTCTTCCTCTCTCTTTTTTTTTTTTTTTTCTTTAACAACTTACCAAAATATCTTTAAAAGATGTCAAGTGAAATTTGAAGGCATCAATTACCTTAATACCCAAAATCTAATAGAAATAGCCAAATAGGCAATTTTCAGGGATCCTAATATCCTATATAAAATTATCCTACTTTGGGCCAATGTAAAAGAAAACATATATAAAGAATCCTTTAGAAGCCATCAAAAACAAAATGGATTATGTAAATTCAATTATATATGGTTGGAAACAATAGTTGGATTATGTAAATTCAATTAGACATGATAACAATAACTAAAGATAAGAATTTAAGGTCCCATATTAAAGTTTTAAAAACCACATTTTCTAGTTTAAGGCACGCATGCATAGTGCACTTTCATTACAAAAGATACATCATCTTCTACACTGAATTATCGACGTTTATTTTCCAAAGTATAATGATCCTATAGAGAGTCTTATACACAATTAGAACTCTCCTATGATTCTATGAACGTCGAATCGCTGACACTCAACATTAGTTTTTTTTTTTTTTGGTCAATCGATAGAATTATACATTCAACATTAGTAAAAGCATAGGTCACAAAAAATTATCAAAATGACTTCAAATTATAAGGAGAAATGTTTAAAGTAGATAAAGAGAGCTGACAATTTTTCAACATATTTTCTCTTTCCAATATCACTAATGAAACATGTCATTAATAAACTTTAATATCTCATCGTCCTATGTTGTGTTTGTAGTGGCAGCATTTCTTAGAAATATTGGCAAGTTAGGTAAAAAAAAGTTAGGGTTCTAAAATTCATTCATCAGCAAGAAATATTTGTAAAATTTCATATTAAGACGAGGGATTAGTTTATATTACTTATATTAAAAATGAAAATGTTAGGCAGAGACCAAATGTGATTCGCATAGCAAAATCCATTTAAAATTTTGGAACATAGGTCAAGGGCCCTTATAAAAGTCCTAGGGTGAAACACAAATTTTATTATCCAAACACCATGTGAAGCCTTCATAAGTCAAGACCCATTAATTTACCGGCCACTTTGATCTTGATTCTCTCCTCCTATTTAAGATGGCCTCAATGGACGAGCGAAAAATGGGCATGGTGGATGAGTTGGGCTCTTTGAATTAATTTGTTTTATTATAAATTTTTCTAAAAGCATGTTATAATTTTTCTACAGCTAAATGTTTTCTCCCTTTTTCCTTTCTAGGTAAATTGAAAGAAACGCAACCGCGGGCATAGTCCCATTTGTAAACCGGACATTCCAAGTAATAGACTTGTCAAAAAAAAATGGTACAACTCATATCATATCCAATCACAACATTACCCGGATTTCACAATGACATACCTAATAAATCACATATGAAAACCCTACTGAATCGTTTTAAACAAAACAAAATCCAATGTAAAATTTTGCATGATGCCGTCTGTAAACAGGACATCCCAAGGTGTCGACTTGTCAAAAAAACCCGTACAACTCATATCACTATCCAATCACAACATCATTACCTAGATTTCACAATGACATAATAAATCACATATCAAAACTCTACTAAGTCGTTTTAAATAGAACAAAATCCAATGTAAAATTCGACATGGTCCCATCTGTAAACAGGGCATCCCAAGTTATCGACTTGTCAAAAAAACTTGTACAACTCAACTTCCAATTTAGCAAGTAGAAAAATATTTAAAATCCCTAATATCTGAATTTAACAAATAAATTAATATCAAATTAACCAATCTTCACTGTCTTCATTAAGACCAACACCATCTCGATCTCAGTCGTTGTTCTTGTATACTACCATCTATACCATCCTGCCACTGCATACCAACATTCTTATCATTCTGTTCGTCTGACATGTTTTCTATATATTATAAAATGAACATCTCTGTTACTTTCAGTTCATTAATGTTGTTTATGTATTGTAGAAAAAAATGTGCATGAACCTTCTACAACTTTACTTTTACTTACAACTAAAGAATCGTTCTTCGCTTGATTTGTGCAGATTGGTTCATACTCACCCAACTTTACACTTCTTCAATATCAAGAATAGGTGCATCGCTTTCAACTACCCATTCTTCTATTAAATCCAACTATTAGGTTAATAATTAACTAAATTTGTATAAACATAACATATTACTATTTCACAATTACTTACTCTAAACAGGCCATCCTAAGTTATCGACTTGTCAAATGTATAACTTACATCACTATCCAATGACAACGTCATTATTCATATAAGATTCAGATTTCGCAATGACAACTAATAAGTCACATATTAAATTTTTGGATGAAGATTTATCAAGATCTGAGAAAAACAATTTTATGATATATTGAATGATATATCATATAAGAGGTTAATTACTGATATCAAATATTGGAACAAATGGCAAAAATATTGAACCTTGGAAGGCGAACTTTTGAGACTCATGCAGATCTTTCGGGTGGTTTGCACAGGTAATAAACATTTTCTACAAGGGTGCTATGATGAGGATCCAAATTTTTGACATTTTTCAAGCGCATCAATATCTCCAACATGTTAGCCATGCGTACAGTAGTTTTAGGAGACCAATAATAAAAACGGCCGCACGTCTCAAGGAGATTGCAAGCGACATCAATGTTATGATGAATAAAATCGTCTAGACAAGCCTGGTTAGAAGAGAAAGCATTTCTTTGTAAGAGCCTACATAGTTACTTTCCCTCAAATCTAAAAAACTAGAAAAAAAACCTTTTAATTTCATCTTCCGACTACATTTCAATCTATCACATGGTGAAGTTATGTGATATTAAGTTAGTACTGGAAATGAATGCAATCTGAGTGCATTCTAAAATTTTTGCATGATTAGTCTTTTACAACAGAAGGGTAACGAAAGGGAGAAAAAATAAAATCCTATTGAAACATTAAATTGGCGTAAACACCTGAATAAAACAATTATAATGTCATATATGCAAAGCATTAGGAATTTTCAATTGTTTGACCTTGAACTTTGAGAAACAATGAAACAATATATACAAGAGTTGCTACAAATATATTTATCAGTTAAGTACTCCCCATATTACCTTCAAACAACAACAAAAAAAAGGCGAACATATGCAATTCGTAAACTTGCAGTGCTCTCCAATAAACCTAATATTCCTAATATTCGTTTCAATGTTCATTTAATCCTATGACAAGTTGCAATTCAGCATGAAAAACATGAACACTTGCCAAACTAAAATTAAAACAATGATTGGCAAGACATATATGAAGATGGCAAGCCAATCTCATTTTCAAAACCTTTTTATTTATCGAGAAGTTGAACTCCTCTTCTAACATTTGTAAGAACATGGAAGATACATCCTTCATACAAGTTGATAGTGTGGACACCGTGAGGATGTAAAGATATGTCTTATTGCTGTAGTTGGCAAGATTTGTAGCATCAAAACGAACAATCATGCTACATTAACCATTTATTTCATGACCAAAATCCAAGGAAAAATTGGGCATGGTCCCGTCAATAAATAGGACATCCCAAGTTATCGTCTGATTAAAACAATCTGTGTAACTCACATCACTATCCAATCACAACATCATTACCCATATAAGATTCAGATTTCACATTGACACCTAATAAATCACATATCAAAACTTTATAAAGTTGTTTTAAACAGAACAAACCCCAATGTAAAATTTGGCATTGTCCCGTTTGTAAACAGAATATCCCAAGTTATCGACTTATTAAAAAAACCTGTGTAACTCACATCACTATCCAATCACAACATCATTACCCATATAAGATTCAGATTTCACATTGACACCTAATAAATCACATATCAAAACTCTACAAAGTTGTTTTAAACAAAACAAACCCCAATGTAAAATTCAGCATGGTCCCGTCTATAAACTGGGCATCCCAAGATATCGACTTATCAAAAAAACCTGCGTAACTCACATCACTATCCAATCACAACATCATTACCCATATAAGATTCAAATTTCACATTGACACCTAATAAATCACATATCAAAATTCTATATCAAAAAACCTGGACATCCCAAGTTATTGACTATATCAAAAAAACATGTACAAATCAAATTCCAATTTAGCAACTAGAAAAATAGGAGAAATCTCTAATATATAAACTTAACAAATAAATTAGTGTCAAATTAACCAATCTTCATCATCTTCATTAAGACTAACACTATCTCATGTTGCCATACATGTACCTAAAAGACTAAAGACACAAAAAAGAAAACATATCAAATATGAAAGTCACACAATACTAACGATTTTAAAATCTTACATAGAAGTTAGCAATATAATAGGAAGAAATCTTATAACTATATACAAAAAGGTGAATTTGACTCAAAGTGTGTAGCAAGCCTAAAATTGAGAATGGGGGTTCTTACCAATATTAAAACCAAAACATGAGTTCTTAAATCTCAAACTCTGTTCTTCTCCATACTGTTGTAGCACTGAAAAGCAAGATATACATATCCAATAAGAAATCTGACATAATACAATCTTTGGTTGAGAAAATAAAAAAAGCAAAGCAGGGAAAATAGTAAATTTGCATTTTAAAAGCCAAATGATTCCATATCAATAGTTCTCCAAATCAAACTCCCATCAAAAGAAGGGGGAAAGAATAGACATTTCATAAAAATGCCAAATAAGATGAAATTTATATTTAAAATAAAGAAAAAAATTTACTAATCCAAATGAACTTACAATCTACATCAAACGTTAAACCTTGAATGTTTGGTGCAAGATTTAGGTCACCATATCCACAAAAAATTTTGACTATAGGGGTTATACTATTCACCTACAATAAACAGGACATCCCTGGGCTATATTAGAAGGAAAGGTACACCATAATATTAGAACCATTTGCATAAAACATATATCTAAAATGATATACAATAGGCACGTGCAAATTAGATTATATTATAACCCATAAGAAAACATAAAACTACACATGTACAACTACATACTTATGTACCGCATGGAGGCCGACGTCGAACTCTCCTGGGCCATCCATTAACATCCTGCTGATCCGGCTCTGGATGAACGTGGATCACATGCTGCTTTACACCGCGATGTGGATGTACATCATGGTCCAGAGCCCTACCCCTACCTCTAGCTCCAGCTCTAGCTCTAGCTCTGCTTCTACCCCTACCCCTACCACCGCGTCGTATTGGATGCTCATCAATACCAATGTCTTCTGACATCATAGGCTGATGCAGAGGTGTGTGATAAGCTATATCGGCGAGGGCTGCATCGATGGATGGCCTAAATGATGGCAAATGTGAGGGTGCCCCTGGGGTGAATGCTGATAGAGATGATAGCCTAACCGTATGCGGTGGTGTCCAATAATCCTCTATGAACATGTCTAGCATGAATGTAGAGGGCCCAACCTGTGGTGATAGCGCAAACGATGATGCTGGAGGATGAACAAGAGAGAATGCGGCAGGCAACCCCCGTGGTGGCACAGAGGTATACAGCCCATATAGTGATGGTGCATACGACGATGACGGACCATGAAAAGGAGTGGATGCATCTGCTGGCCAATGTGGTGAAGGTGGTGGTACAGATGTAGACGACCTGACCGATATTGAGCGTGCATACTACAATGAAGGCTCTGAATGAGTGGACGTACTCGGTGGCTCGCATGGTGGTGTGGATGCAACTACTAGAACACCGATCGGTGCCAAACGATCAACCTCGTCGATGGTCTCTAATGTTTGTAGGGACAACTGCCGTATACGCTGCATATCTCTATGCAAAGCCCCCAATAAATCCTCAGTGGGTGTGTCCAGATAATGATAAGCTAGCTGTCGCATATCGTGTATATATATATGTGTCTACAAATATGTGTTGTCAAACATAGTAAAAAATAGCTCACTATGAGCACCATGCTAGAACCTGATCCATGGTATCCATCCTCAGGCGCAATCCGATTGCCAATCAATATACGTGAATGCCTACGATACCATACCATGTACGGGTCGTCATGTCTCATCCGCTCCCCGGTCAACTCACCACTGATAACATGTGTAGCGCGGTCTCCCCACATCTGTATATACGATGCGTGATCATCTGGCCATCTACGCTCAGGCTTCCCTCGTCGATCCAATTTGTGCAACCGCTCGTTCATGTCACAATGGGCAGGAATCGACTGTCAGAAGCCAAACTGTCGGAGGACGCGATCGGGAAAATACCACTCAATCACATCAAAACAAATAAGTGGCGACCTCGTCCGCCACAAGTCCATGGCGACAGTACACTGGGAGTCTGCCTATGAGATCATCGTTGTATGGCTGCCAAATGAACTAAAAGACAGATAATTTAATAAGATCAAGCTTAACAGCATATTGGACATTTCATATAAAACATTTTGCACCATTGAATATAAAAAATGTACCTCGTCAGCCCTCAGCTGATCTAACCGGTCACGAAATGCGATGATCATGCGTTTGGGGGTGTTTTTTAGCATGTGCTCAACAACCCACCTATCATTACATTGGCAATAAATGATGAAATTAGTATACACAGTCACGATTATTAAAAATTGTACATAGTCGAAATCGTTGATCACACGCGTATTACCTGCATCCATGTGGTCCGGGTGGTAGGGAGTGCTCCTCGTCGATCACAATAGGCTGGAAACCATCTGCGACCACACCATGAGGCAGATGGGGCGCAAGGCGAGGTAGCTTCTCCCATGCCCACATCTGTTCAAGCAAGTTAAACATAATTCAGCATTTGAAATTTCAACCCATATACATCAATGCGCTTGTTGTGAATCTGTGCAATGCATGTGATTAAAACAAAGTATAAAATTAAAAATCTTTGAAAAATATAAAGAAATTATATTTCTTTATAATAATACCCTAATTCCATTTTATAATAATCAATATATGCCTTGAGATTAGTACAGAGAAATACTATTATTAATGCTAGTTTTTTATAAACAAATCAACATATGACTCAAATATTAAGGTATGTGTAACCTCTTGCTTATGTATTTATTACATATCACACTGATTAAACGATGAAGACTTTTATTACCTGCAATAATATCGATGCCCCTCCTATCTCTTTCGACTCCGAGCTACTCACGCAGCAGAGCTCACGATACAACCGTGCAAGACATGCGCTGCCCCAGCTATACGTGTATCCTGTCGAAGTCACCCAACAATGGGAGGAACATCATCTGCACCCTATTTTGCGACTTATCGGGTAGCATCATACCACCGATAAGATGCAAAATACGAGCTCTCGCAAACTGTACAACTAACTCGTCCGTGGCCTCCTCAAGGAGAACTGTAAAATGCTCACTGATCCACCCAATCTGCAGTCCTCCACCCGATATGTCTGTACGAAGTGGCATTCTCCCGAGCAAATCCTGACATATCCCCTGCCAGTAGTGTACGTCACCATATGTCTCCCTACCAGTGATTGGCTAACCGTCGATGGGGAGACCCCACAAAACCGACACATCCTAGAGTATGACAGTCACCTCACCAATGGGTAAGTGGAAGGTGTGGGTCTCTGGCCTCCAACGCTCAACTAGTGTTGTGATGAGTGAGGGGTCCAACCTGATAAGACCAATGCGAGACAACCCATAAAAACCTGCATCATACAAGCAACGTAGCACTCGAGGGTCCACAGGATGCAGCCATAACCCCGAATCAGCACGTCTCATGGTGAGTGTCTACATAAGAACGCTGTGATCCTACATAAGAATCGTTGGATGCACAAAATATTGAGTCAGATTCGAGTGCAATACTACGAAAAATACGCATCTATATGCAACTATCGACAAACCTAGTTGGTCCATATGCGGTCTGATCTATGCCTATCCTGCATGTGCAACACACTCCCATCAATGGGACCGGACAGTCCCTCGTACATATCCATAATTCCTGCAATTTGAAAATCACATCGGGTAAGTGACTATTTATTAAATACTATAATTCAAAATAAAAATATAACACGATGAAATGATAATTTTTTTTTTTTGTGATTAATGAACAGTTTATGAATCAAAATTAAAATAAAATTAGATTGTAAATAATATTTGGAAACCATCACAAACTACTACTCCCTCCATCCTATGGGGATGGGAAATTTTTGGTACTTTGTGTCCCAAAATGTTTGTCCAGTTTGAAAAATCAAATCATAATTTTAGATACAAGTCAATGTGTGGGGAAAGATGGAATTTAATAAATGCCAAGTGCGCCGAGCTGAGCCGAGCCACCAGCAAACATGTGAATCTCCAACGAGCTTATTTCAATCAAATTGTCTCTGAATCAGCTCGAGCTCAAGCCGAGCTGAAACAGTGGTCTGACTTAACCGAGCCGAGCTTGCGTTGACTGGTACTCAGCTTGGCTCGGCTCATTTTCACCCCTAACTGCGTGTTTTGTTGAAATTGGCCTATCTTTGTAGGACGAATGAAGTATTTTGTTTCCGTTAAGTTATTTTTTTTATTCGCGAGCAAGAAGCAATCTTGTGAAGTATCCGACATATGCCATCAATCCATCCTTATGTCAATGACATACAATCACTTTATTAAAGACTTCAAGCATCAGTGTCTATATATGATATCCTGGATCATATTTTGCATACAATGGCAACGGGGGGCGAAGGTGGTTCTAATAACTCACGGACTCGTCCGTTGTAGCTACTCCCGGCATACCATGATGATTATTAGACTTTGGAAGACACTAATCCGAAAGGGTATTATGTTAGTCTCCACTATGAGTGGTTGTTCAGGGTCGATGAGCAGGCAAGGCTAGTAAATGATCTAGCTAACCTTGGTGCACCAATACCAAACCGTCGTTCACTTATGATGCCGAAAAAAACGAGGTATGACTACGAAGAGGCTGTAGAGCAAGTAAGGATAGAGAACAACACCATGCTCATAAACAGATGTCGATACCTTACGCTTCAACTTGCAACCGAAATGGCTGAAGCCAACGGGAGACAACTTCCACCCGCCGAACGCCTTCATATCCTAACGAACGACAAATATATTTCTGATATGTGTTTAATTGAGTGCTAGATTTCTGTCCAATGTATTATGTTAGACTTCTTTATGTTATCGGCATGCGTAGCAAGTGTTAGAATCGTTGTGTCCTAGATGTCTGTGTCTATTACGTAATGTTTTGCAGGAACAAAAGATGAGTAGATAACTCATCGGAAATGTAAGGTGACTTTCATTTTAAGGGCCTGTTTGGCGCCATGTGCTTTGTTTAGAAGATCTGTATGAAAGGTTGGTATAAAGAGGTTTGCTAGTGTTGTTTACTAAAGAGATCATATAGTCATATAATTATTTGTATTATTTATATACTAAAGAAATCTATTGTACCTTTTGTTTTTTATCAAAGTGACTGCTCTAATATGAATATAGGATTAAAGAAAATGGACAATTACATACAGCTATATATTATGCATATATGGGTACAATTGTTACGTCAAAATATAATTTAGGGAAAGGTGGTCCAATCATAAAATATTCATTTTAATGTGAAACCTCTTCCAATTAGATGTCATCTCCTATTCTCATAAAAGCACCAACGCCAAACAAACACTAATAAGAGCATAACATCCATTAATGAACCATCAGTTCTTACATGAAATACAAATACAATGAGTGCCATTTATTTGATGATAGACTACTAGACAGTTACTCCTGCATTTTTATCAGTGCAACGGGTTCTAATCTTCGTCGGTTAAGTCGATGTCTAATTTATATGCATCATCCATGCTCACATTCCAATAAATCTAGGCTTCAGCCATCAAACCCTCTTTAGCACGCTCACGCGCAGCCTACCGGAAATCATATCGCTGCCGACGCATTGACATGCGATTAACCTCTTCACAGAAACGGTGTAATACCATTTGCAACTGTTGGGGAGTGTCAGTTAGCATCTTAATGGCCAATTGTTTAGGTATCAGAATATTTTTTGCCCGACAGTCTTCAATTAGAACAGCGGCCTGCCTAATTCGATATGATAGCTCCGTCGCCATTATATTAACTATTCGATCTGAGTAACGCATTTTCGGATCTAATAGGTAATAGAATTCGTCATCGGCATGCCAATGACGACCCATCGATTTGAAAATGTCGCACTCTCTATAAGTCATGATGGTCTATTCTCCAAGGCCAAATTTCTATTTTGCATTCATGTTTACCACTTATTTATAAAGTAATAATCCGCGTACAGAAATGGTATTGGTGGTTTGTCCAATGCGAGACACAGTAAAGGATAGAGACACATAATGCATTGACAAATACATATCAACTCATTTGTGAGCCCTCGTGGAGTATGGTAACACATGTGGTAAGGGACATAACTCTATTGATGGGACAACACACAGATGGTCAGTGGCGTAACTCTGTGGACGGAATAACACAGGATATTTGTGGCCACTATCTATTGAGTTTGTTTTTTTTTTTTATTTATAAGGTCCACTGTCTAATTATCTCTAGCTCTCTCTCTCATTCTATCCATAACTATCCACGTATATGTATAGGGCTGATCATGTGCAGGATATCCCGTTCGATCACGGCCGTCCGTGGATGACGCGCGCATTCACACACGCACACGTCTCGCTCACGGACGGCTGTGATCATACGGGATATCCCGCACATGATCAAAGCTATATATATATAGAAGGCTGATCATGTGCGAGATATCCAGACTATCTCGTTCGATTATGGCTGTCAGTGGATGACACGCGCGTGTCGCTCACATACATTGGAGTAAATGCCATGATTGTTGTGACAACACATATGTGGTCCCACACATGTAAGTCCAGCACAGTAATTCTGCCTTGACTCCGCACAACTAAAGTTGTATTCAAAGTGGTCTGTACCCATATCACCCATATCAGACTGTAAGGACATCACGAGACAAATAGTAACAATGTTCATGACGGGTGACATCATATTTTCATTTGTGTAGGTGGTGTTTGGTTTAGATTATCCAAATTGTTTTTGATTTTTGGGAAAACAATTATTTAAGAATCATTTAAAATTTAAACATTTTGATAAGTGCTTCTGTTTGGTTAGCTTATTACAAAAAAAAAAAAAAAAACAAACAAAAAAACACACATTATTTTCATAAGTAAATAGAAAACATCAAATAAACTCATTATGGCATTAGATTGATGTGAACTTAGGAACAAAAACTTAAGAAAACTTGTTATCACAAATCCCAATATTTATATATTATTTATTAGTATTATAAAGAGGAGATGGAATATGATCTCTGTCTTCTTTCATATATAGATCTCTCTATTAAGATGAGGAGGAAAAGACAAATACTTATTGTCCCCTTTATGCCAGGTGTGTGTGTATATATATTTACATGAAAGAGTTAACATGATACAACATCAAAGAAGGCAGAAAGTATAACATATCAGGTTCCTTTGTATACAATATAGCCATAAAAAAATATATAAGGTACAACAAAGCATGTAACAGATGGAGAAGAGGTACCTTTGTTCTCCTGTGCACAACAGAGATGAAATTGAGGCAGGTGGGACGATTCAAAAGACTAATGTTTAAAAGGGAGATTGAGAGGGATAGCGAGAAGGAGAGGGAGAGGAAGAGAGAGATGAGGAGGATGGTAGTACTACTGACAAGCACTCTTCTTGAAAGAGAAGAAAGACCCCATCGGTTTTTTTATGGCATAAAAGCATGAATAGCGTTCGATTTTTATAAGAGATTTTAGGTGGAATCATTTTCAAGGCCACCCTACTTAAAATAAAAATAGGCTCTCACTCGATTTTGTTTTAATCAATTTTTCCCTCTTAAATGGTTTTGGTAAAATCAATTCTTCAAAAGCTCTTTTTAAGGATAAAATCTGATTTAATCAGTAAATAAAAACCAAACCAAACACGCACGTAGTAGTATCCAAATCAATTGTGTCGTCCCTCAACAGTCCATCATCGTTCTAAAATCAAGATATCTTCCCTACGTTTTGGCAAGTTGAACACATCATGAGTTGCAGCAAAGGGAGTCGGAAGCAAAAGCGCAACCATTCGGAAGAACCGATTGATGCATACACCGACAAGAGTGGTGTTCAATGGTTGGGGAAAATTAGGGAATTCGCAAACAAGCCAATTTTTATTTACACCCCATTGGGAAAAGTTGGTCACATTATGATTGGTCGCACAGTGGTTGGACAAAACACGGTTGCCCGAGAACCCCCTTTATGGTTTTCCCGCTTTGAGGAGTGGTGTGAACTTGAGGTATACTGTCGCTATCATGGATTGCCGGTATCTAGGGCACGTTCAGCCGAATTACCAAAGAACACAATTCAAGATATCGAGATAGTCTGCTCACGACTTGAACGAGAAAACACACCAATGCAACACCGAATAGACCATTATCATGCTATCCAACACGCTAAGCATAACCTGCCAAACCCATCAAGTGCCATTAACAACATTGTTAATGATACAAGTTTAATGTCTGATTGCGAGCTATCTGACTTCTCCAATGATGATGATCTAGACGACTTTGTGCTACCTTCCAAATTGCCTCACACGTTGTTGTTAAACATTGAAGTGTGTGCGTATGTTTGTATGCCAAGTTTGGCAACTATATCGTATTTTATGAATGCAATAAAATCATATGTATCAAATGCATAATATAGATAATATAAATTTTATAATCAATTAAAGATTAAGGATTATGAAATTCTCTACACAGCTAGTATAGTATTAGAAAGTTCTATTGAGGCTCGGCTCAATGCGCGACTTAGGGCAAGGCTGTTCAAAAACGCGGTAACACTTATAAAATTAAGCAAAGGCAACCATTAGGCACATTCCTAACTAGACGATGCATAATCAAAGGTGCGCTCGATACGCATTAGCACATCAGCCATACGCCTCAAGCAACTTTTTATTAAACCTTTTTATTTAAAACATATTTTGTTTTATTTTTATTTTTTGTTTTTTGTTATTTAACTCCATTAAATACATTTCAAACATGCTTAATTTATTCTTAAAAATTTTAAAGCAGATCATATATATTCATAGAATTATAGTCAAGACTTTTTTTCCCCAACTTTATGTACAATATTTGTATAACTTAATCCATGATGCAATATGAACCTTTATCTTTAAATAACTATACTACTGTGATTTTAAATGTCGAAAAAATGCTTATGTACTTTTTTAATCTTTGTGGTATTAGCTAACTTTCAAAATGCTACTACTCTTCTTCTTTCTTTCTTTCTTTCTTTCTTTTTTTTTTTCTTTTTTTTTTCCCTTATTGAAATGAAAATTACTAATTGAACTAATACCATTGAACTACAGTTGTTTTACATTCAAATGAAATTATCATGGAATGATACCACAACCACCCAATTTTACAAAGCATCATTTCTTGACAAGTTATCTAACTCATTATTATTTAATCAATTTCCCTATAGATATCAACGTCCACAATACTAAATAAATTACTACTAAACCTAGCTAGAACAGTAGCTTAAAACATGTGCCCATTATGTACATATATGCACAACCATACGCGCACACAAACAATACGCTTGGACCCTTCCATTAGGGTAACTTCCTAAATAAAGGAGAATAACAGTTACAATGACTAATTAACCACTAGTTCTGGACGAAAATAACAAAAACAGTAATAATTACAATTAGTATAGCTTCCATAATTGAAATTGCGAATGTTTACAATGACAAACAAGAACCATAATTGAAATAAACATTGCACGCTAGGCCTGAATGATACGAGCCCTCTATGAACATCTTCGTTTATCATGCCCAAGCTCCCCACAGTTACTGCATCGCTTTGTTCCTCGTTGCCTGGAGACATCCATCTCATTACGGATGCGGGTCGATTCCAGCCAACCCTTTTTGGGTGCTCGCAGTCGAGTACTCATAGGGAGCAAGGAGGGTCCAGTACACTCCGGCCAATAATCTGGGTGCTTAATGGGTTCAAACTTAGTGTCCCAAACTTACATGTATACATCCATTGTATATTACGAAGCAATAAACAGGAACCAATCAGCGTGGACATGCGAGGCCATAGCAAACATGTGGGAACAAGGAATTTTAAGTATTTCCCATTTGTCACATGTACAACTGGGGATATTCAGTTTAACCGTCTATCTGTTGGATCCAGCATTGTTACGGTACCTGGTGATAACTTCGAACACCATATTATCCATGTTAATATAAGGAAGGTGTCAACATATTGCACGTCAAATGTCACCCAAAAAAATTAAATAAATAAATAAAACACACACAAAAAAGAAAAAATAACAAAAAGAAATTGAATACATTAAACAACTTATAAGTCAAGGCAATCACCAGTCATATGTGACCACTCCATGAGTCATGCCCCTTGATTGGTACAAGTCAATTTTCTGTTGCACATATAGTGGAAAATGATGACCATCATTTCGCATTACTCGTGCCTCAGCTGCCTGATCAGCAAAGAACTTGACGAGGCGATAAAAAGTTAGCTGAACGCATGCATTAATTGGCACAAAACGTGCGCCCTTCATCAGACCGTTGAATGACTCAACGTCGTTGGTGGTCATGATACCCCAACACCTACCGCCATCATGTGCAATTGTCCATTTACTTGCGTCCTCCTTCATTAAGTCCGTAAATGCTTTCTCATTCAGCGCATGTATTTTTTTCAAATCCGCATTCAACTTTCGCCTTTGGTGACATTTAGCGGCATGCCAAATGAGATTCTTTAACAGTAGGTTGTTTGTGGACTTATAGTAGTTTGCGCAAAAGTGTCGTAGGTAATAGCGATGCTGCCCACGAATCCCTAAAGGAGGGTCTGTCCACATTCTCTCAACAGCATGCAAGATTCTTGCTGTACGGTCCGAAATGAGGATCACATCTTCCCATCCAGGAACAACATGCTTTCGCAGGTTTCTGAGGAACCATTTCCACGCATTACAGCTCTCCTCCCAAACAACGGTGAACGCAAATGGAAATGCTTTATTATTCGTAGTCGTGCCAGTTGCTATAAGGATTTTGCCAGTGTATTTGCCGTATAGGTGTGTACCATCAATGCATATCACCATCAATGCCTATCACAAGCCTACAATGCTTAAATCCATTAATGGCAGGCCCGAAGGCCCAGAACACAGAATTCATGAACTCTTCATTAAGGTATGCAACGCGTGCTCAACATGCATGACATGGACAATGTAGTATCCAAAGGGTTAGGTGGTCCTATCCCATTTAAGAATTGTATACCATTCAACTATTACGTTACTATACAAATTTGAAACATCTACAAAAATTTCGACAGCATTTCCCTACAGTTCTCTAAATACGTAAGTTAGGAGGGTGACAATTATTCGATTACCCCACTAACCTCGTACCCAGAGAACATTAAGGAAATTAATCGAAACTTTTATAGAAGTATCAAATCTATGAGTACGTAATAGATGAGCGATATACATTCCTAAACTGTCCAAACGGACAATTCAAGAATTAATACGTTTCGAAGGTGCCAACTACTACCATCAACACTTGGGATTCTGTTAGGAAACAACGTGTTTAACAAACACCATCCGTATGTTGTTATTGAGCCGTAGTTAGCACATTCAACTAGCATATCATTCTTGAACGAGTATTCTAGGCAGCTGTGTATGTGCACATAGAATTAGTGTAGTGATGTGAATATTGGTATCGTCATAAATAAAATTTCATAAGTCTACAACATACATTAACATATTGAACATTCAGTAAATAAACAAGAATGATTGTCATGATAGAGGAGAATGTAATTAGATTCCTAAATGAAAAACAATGAAGATATGCAACGCATGCTCAGCATGCATGACATGGACAATGTAGTATCCAAAAGGTTTGGTGGTCCTATCCCATTTAAGAATCGTATACCATTCAACTATTACGTTACTACACAAATTTGAAACTTTTACAAAAATTTCGGTAGCATTTCCCTACAGTTCTCCACAGTATGTAAGTTAGGAAGGGTGACCATTATTTAATCACCCCACTAACCTCGTACCCAAGAACATTAAGGAAATAAACCGAAACTTTTATAGAAGTATCAAATCTATGAGTACGTAATAGATGAGCAATATACATTCCTAAACTGTCCAAATAGACAATTCAAGAATTGATACGTCTCGAAGGTGCCAACTACTACCATCAACACTTGGGATTCTGTTAGGAAACAAAGTGTTTACCAAACACCATCCTTATGTTGTTATTAAGTCGTAGTTAGTACATTCAACTAGTGTAGCATTCTTGAACGGGTATTCTAGGCAGTTATATATGTGCACATACGATTGGTGCAGTGATGTGAATATTGGTATCGTCATAAATAAAATTGCATAAGTCTACGACATACACTAACATGTTGAACATTCAGTAAATAAACAAAAATGATTGTCATGGTAGAAGAGAATGCAATTAGATTCCCAAATGAAAAACAATGAAGGTATGCAACGCGTGCTTAGCATGCATGATATGGACAATGTAGTATCCAAAGAGTTTGGTGGTCCTATCCCATTTAAGAATCGTATACCATTCAACTATTACGTTACTACACAAATTTGAAACTTCTACAAAAATTTCGACAGCAATTCCCATTTAAGTATCAAATCTATGAGTATGTAATAGATGAGCGATGTACATTCCTAAACTGTCCAAATGGACAATTCAAGAATTGATACGTCTCGAAGATGCCAACTACTACTATCAACAATCGGGAGTTCTGTTAGGAAACAAAATGTTTACCAAACACCATCCTTATGTTGTCATTGAGCCGTAGTTAGCATATTCAACTGGCGTATTATTCTTGAATGGGTATTTTAGGCAGCTATGTATATGCACGTACAATTATATAAAAATTGGAAAGAGAGCGAGAAGGAGAGAGAGAGTGAGTGAGTGAGAGAGTGACTGGTAAGGGTTGGGTATGAGGCCAACTGCAAAAAAAAAAAGGGTATTTTACCCAAAATCGTTGTAGGCTAACACAATTTTCATGTTTCTTTGACATTTTTATATGGGTTTGGATGGTCTTATATGAGGGCCAAAATCGTGTTGGGCCAACACAATTTTGGTGTTTTTATACGGGTTTGGTTGGCCGTATAAAAATGATATATGAAGCCCAGAGTCATGGTGGGCCTCCATGAATTTGCCTAAATCGTGTTCCACCATCACGATTTACTACAGAATTGGAATTAAGTTTTATTTTACTGTATCTTTTGAAATAAGTTGGTCAACGACCATAAAATAGGAAATGGTCCCATATTAATGGTTTAATATTAGTATTAAAACCGTCTGTCGGTTTCATTTTCCAGCGTGGCTGCCGTGGGGCCCACATGCCCACGACATCTTGATTGATGGTCTCTGTTAAATTGGTGAAAGTATGACCAATTCCCACCATGGTTAACGGGATTGGGTTTTGTCCTCAACCTGATTGACCTGTATTATGTTAATTTTTGGTTTTGGTCTATTTTAAGAATATGTTGTCAAATCTTGTATAGATTTAAATTCTTTTTAAAAAGTCTTGGATAAAAAAGTGTTGGCAGGCTGAGTCCTAAATGAGCATTGCAAGCTTGCTCAGTTGCTCATTTGGACCTGAAACTGCTGGGACTTGTCCCATTGCCTGATCCATTCTCAATTCGGTGCAAATTAGGTTTCATTAGATGCCATAACATTCTTCTAGCTTAACATTTTCCTTGATAATTAACTTGTTGAATTATATTGATGGGTTTAAAAATGGATCAGATGTAGTGTGAGTCGTGTGACAAACCACAATCTAAAAATAAGTTATACTTTATAAGGAATATAAACATAGATGAGCACCAAAAAACAGTAGGGTAATCAGAAAAATGAGCACCCCGAAAATTCCTTCGACTGTAGAACATAAAAAAGTGTTAATGTTTCTATAGCTAATTAGTATAATACAAATTTGGCGATTTACTGTACAACTGCATTTATGAAGATTCAGTGTAAAAAAAAAAAAATTTGCAATTTATTTACCCACACAATGTTTGACAGTTTTCACCATCTTATTAATGAAGCACCTTTTAGGTAGTGTATATCAGGCAAAATCTGGTGGGGACGATCCTTTAATCCTATTGAGCAGCATAATAAATGGCTGCATGTAAAGTTGAGTTACAAATAATGATTCTTGTAGCTGACATATATTTGTTGATATAGGGCTAGTCAAGTGTATTCCATAGTATTTAAAGTTGTTTAAAGTTTTTACACTAGCAACACTTTCTGGCTGTCCTTTTTTTTTCCAACATTAACTGGTGAAGAAACTCAGATTCAAAGTGGTCTGAATATTCAATAACTTATGTTGATCATTTAAGATCTCATATTCTCATTTAACTATGAGAAGGAATTTATACACACTACGCACATATATAAAATTATGTTCTTAGATCAAATCTTTTAGTCTATTAATAGAAGAGGTTATTAGTTTAATTTTTTGAAATCAAATTGATCCCTTGAAAAGCATATAAATACTAAAGGCTATTTGTAAGACATCATGCTGCATGTATAGTATAACAATACGAATGATTATAAAATTGAGAGTGCCTTTCTTGGTTTTACTTTATTGAGTAGGCTATTTGTAAGGCATCATGCGGCATGTATGTATAGTATAACAATACCAATGGTTATAAAATTGAGAGTGATTTTTCTTGAATACTTTTTAGAGTATATAGATAGAGTTAAAGAGTACTAAATCAACCAAAAACCTAATAGCAACCCATGAACAACCACCACAGTGCAACTTGGTTTAGGTCAAACCGAGAACCAAATTAATCCGGGAAATTTGGTTCGGTTCTAAACAAGGTTTGGTTTGGTCTGAGGTCCAAATTTTCTAGATTTGGTTCAGTTCTCGATTCAGGTGTGTTTCAAAACCAAACTGAACTAAGAACCGAACTGATTAGAACTAAAATTTCAATATACTATTATTGACACACGTTTAATTGAGATTGGTACAACCATTAAACAACAATTAAATTTTTTTTATTTTTTATTTTTTTTTTAATGAAGAAGAACGAAGTCATAAATCATAAGTAGATATCTTATTAGGGCTGTCTTTTGACATCTATGAGTTTGCCTTTCGGTTTGTAAATTTTTTTTCCTTTGATCAACAAGAAGAAAACTATTTATTAATGAAAAGAAGAAAATACAAACAAGGGGAGGAGAAGTCCACCAAGAGCCAAAAAAACGAAAGCAAAAAAAACCACAAAAACTAGCTACAAACAGCCATCCAATCAGATTTCAATAAAAATAAAGGAATATCACCAAATTCCTTTGAGGAGTGAGCCCGAAAGGAACCCAAAGGTTTGTTAATCTTTTCATGTTCTTTCTAGAACACAAGTAGCGCTACAATTACCAAATCAGGGTCAGCAAGATGATATGCAGACATCCTGACTATATTTTCTGATGAAGCCCCCCCTAATCTAGAAGTTGACAATGATTTCATTCCATCACCCATTTCTTATTTTAATGGCACACCCCAAAAGAAATAGAATACATAAATACTTTTTTTTTTTTTTTGAATACTGTTAAATTGAGATCTGAACCAAACTAACCCAACCTTTATTTGATTAGATTTGGTTCGGTTCGGTTCGGTTCCAAGGGAGGTTCAGTTTTGGTTCCAATTTTTTAGAACCAACCTATGTCGGCTGGGTTCTATTTTGGCCTAGAACCGAAATGAATCAAACCAAGTTGCACCCCTAACCAAAACTAGTATGGCCTACACAAAAACAAAAGCAAGACCTCACATGCGAACAAAACCCCTATACAAAACTCAAGACCCCAAAAACGAAACCATGCTCAAGGGGGAAAAAAGTGGCCACCTCAGCGCCTTCTCTTAGAAAACTTCAAAGAACAAATCTTGGTCAAGTTCCTTACAATAAAAAAGAGAGGAACTCCATCAAAAGATTTGTCCAGCGAGGCCCACAAGGAAGCATAAAAACACATGCCTATAAGTAGAGGGGTCATGGCCATCAGTGAAGGGAGAATCAACACACACAAAAAAAAAAAGGCAAAAGAGATTGTAAGAGAGAGAGAAAAGAGAGGTCTTACTTTGTAAAGAGAGACTCAATTGTATCAAAGAGATTTTCTAGTAGTAAAGGAGTAAGTACTTTATTTCTTTAAAGTGTATGAGCAATGAACATTTCCTTAGATCTTATGAGCATATTGTGATATTTTTTCCTCAAATTGTATGTTTTTGAATAACCAATGAATCAACAACCAGTATTGAATAAACATATTTTGCATGAGTATGCAATACTGGAAAACAATAGAACCCTGGTAAAATGAATGATACATGGAAGCATGAGTGTCTTTCAAGGACTGGTTCGGTCATCACAGGGCCTTACCTCCAAAAGACCCATAGACACTATTGCACTACAACATTAATCTAGTGTTGACTAAATCAATTTCATTCCCAAATGGATTCTACATAAATTGTGAGCCAAACACAGTGATTGGTCAGAATGGGATCCATTTGCTACAAAGAAAATACATAGGAGTAATACCGAGTTAGGGCTAGACTCGAGTTAGGACTTAGGATGACCAAATTAAATTGAATGTGTGACCTTGTGGTCAAATGTTTCCAAATACTAGTGCCCCACATAAAGTAAATACAATCATGCAAAAATCATTTTTGTAACACACCAAGTAATTCAAATAAAATAACTTAGACTATTTGCAAAATAAAAAACTAGTCATACCTTTTTCTTTCCTACACCACCCATTCCCAAATCCAACCATGGATAAACCTATAAGCACAAACGAAATTCCATAATAAAATGTCACAATATAGCTAAATATTTCAACTTCATAAATAAATAATAAATAATTAAAAGCTAAATATTTCATCCTTAATTTATAAGTTTTTCATTAGAAATATAAATACAAAGTATATCACTGCACGTAAAGTTCAAACTTTGCAATACTAGTACAAAGAATAAAAAAAATAAGTAAATATTTAAATTTTCCCATAAAACCTTCAAAGCATCCATTAGAATCAACACAACATATGTGATATCTAAAGTTTTGGTTAGTAAAATCAATTATTTAAAACTTCATACTATACTTCTAGCCTTAACAAATATTCCTACAAAATGAAGATAACAAGGTACCCATTCCCTGTCGCTCTATGGTCCACCCCCCCCCCCCCCTTCTTCTTTAATTAGCTTATAGATTAGAAAACGTTCCAAGGCTTTTGTTTTCTCCTCCTTGGAATAGATTGTCTCGAAGAAATGATCCAAAGATGAGCTACTGGTACTTATTTCAAGTTACGTAAGAAGATTGATGCACAATTATCTTTTACCATCATAGAAAATGTAAGTACATTGGGAAGTGGAGAATGCTTTGATTTTCTTTCATACCTTATACGAGTACAAGATTCCATTACTAGAAAATAACACCTTGTTATGGCATCATGATCCCAAAGGTTTATTCTCAGCGAAATCTTATTACTTTTATTTGAGTTCCAATGGAGAAGTATTTCATCCGGCTAATAGAATTTGGATTTCTTCTATCACTTCAAAAGTGGCATTTTTCACTTGGTTGGAGGTCTTACTATTGATCTCTTGACTAGAATGAGATGGGAGGTTCCCAATAGATGTACTCTGTGTAAAGAGGCCGCGGAAATGACGGATCATCTCTTTATTCATTGTGGAGTGGCGAGAAGTTTATGGGATTTTATTTTTCATCTCTTCGGAGTGAATTGGGTTCTTCCTTCTACCACTTATGACACTATTGTTGGTTGGTGGTATAAAGGGGGCCAGAAGGATACCAAGGCGGTGTGGAAGATGGTTCCTCGTGCACTTTTTTGGAGTATTTGGAAAGAAAGAAATTCGAGAACTATCGAGGGGGTGGAAAGGAACTATGTGGAGCTCAAGTCTACTTTGATTAAATCTCTCTATTGGTGGTTTAGTAGCTATAAGGGTGGTTGTTACATTTCTTTTTTAACTTTCATCGACTCCCTTAAGTTTTAGTTGGGAGTGGGGGTTTGTTGTTTCCCTTGTGTTGTTGGTCCCCTGGTTTTGTTATTGGGAGGCCAAGCTTTTCACTTGTATATGTCTTATGTACGAGGGGTTAAGCCCTTTTGGTTTCAATGCATATCATTACTTCATCCAAATAAAAAAGGTACAAGGGTAATAAAATGACATTAGCCAAAGGTCCTTGGAGATTCCTTCACATCTACAATAATATCAATTCTACATCTCCACAACTTTCCAATGCTCCTTTTTTGTTGTTGTTGTGGGGGGGGGGGGGGGGGGGTTTAGAGGAGAACTACCCCTTTAAAGTAATTTTGATAGAAATATATACATCCTCAGGGAAACATTTTGTAGCAATCATATTAGGCTTTTCTTTCTTATGTATTCTCTATTTTATGTATTCCCTTTCTTTCTCTATTTCCTTTTTTTTTTTTTTTTTTTTTTTTTTTTTGTTTAATCAAGTTTCATCACTGTTTAGATTTATTTGGAAGGATACCTTTTCTCTCCGCGTTCTCCTTTAAGCAAAGGAATAGGGCCATTATGTTATCAATTGCTAATTAGTTAACATGATATTTCATACGTGATTTGTGAGGATACCTTCTCTTCACAATTGTCGTTTAAGAAAACGAATAGGCCATTATGTTATCAATTGCTAATCAGTTAACAAAGTATTTCAAATGTGAAACTCATGAACACGAGCAAATCAAGATGAAAACCTTCCCACTAATCCTAAATCCTATATCAATATGTGCAAAAAAGAATTATTAACAGCAACCCCTTTAATCCTCTTCCCCTCAAGTGTCTAAAAGCTTGACTATAAGAAAATGATTTTCTTTTTTCTTTTTTATAAAAAAATAAATAAATAAATAATGACTAAGTTTTACTTGAGAGAAAGCAAAAAGCTAGCAAGATTCTCATCTGTGTTGTAGAATGTCAGTGCACAAGTGAGCATTACAAATCAGGTTTTATCTAAATTATGATGGTAGTTCTTTTCTATCTTGTCAAAACAATGGAGCTATTAAGTCATGCTTCATTCTAGCTTTGACGGCGAGTTTTTGGATTTGAGGCTAGCTTTGACGGCGGATACTAGGTGAGTGGCAGAGTATGCAAATGAGGAGGCTGACTTCTTAGCTAAAAAGGGCGCCTCTATACCTCAGGCCTTCCATGTCTCAAGAATACATTAAAAAAAATGTGAACTTTTTTGGGACAAACTAGGGCCGAGCTGACTCGGTCGCAACATAAAAAATTTTAAAAAAATCAGCATCAGCCGTGTAAACTCGGCCCCTCTCAGATTCAGATTTGGGGACAGAGACAGAAAGCTATTACCTGGAGTCTCGGAGGGACGAATCTACCGTCCGAATCGTGCATTTGGAATGGTCGAACCATGAACTTCAAACGTTCAGCAACAATGTGGCTAAACTGACGGAGACTTGATGACGTTTACGGTGGTGGTTACGGCGGTTTAGTATGTGGTTGTGATAGATGGAGGCGACCGCAAAATGGTGATGGTGGTGGTTGTGGAGGAGGTGGGTGTAGCTCTCTCTCGTTATGAAGGTTTGTGGGGAGTGGAGTGATGGATCATCGCCACAGAGAAGAGAAGGACGGCGTGGGTTGTGGGAGTGGGACAAGGAGAGAGAAGAGGGGAAGGGTTTGTGGGAGTGGGAGTGGGAGGGGGAGTGGGAGTGGGAGAGCTGATTTTGGGGATGGGTTGAGGGTTGAGATTGTTTTTGGGGATAGGTTTTAGATCAAGGCCGTCCAATATGCTTGCATTGTTTTTTTTTTTTTTTTTTTTTTTTAAAAAAAAAAAAACCGTTCTGATTTCCTCTGAGTGTGGAGGGTTGAGATGTTTTTTTTTAACCGTCCAATAATACTTTTTTATTATTAAAATAATATATTTTAATAATAATTAAGTTATTTTTTTGTTCCAATAGTCTTAAAATATATAAAATAATGTTTAAAGGGTTAAACCATTAAAAAATATGAAAAAATATTAAAAGATTAGTGGTTGCTATCTCTATTAGAGTTCTTAATTTTAGAAGAGATAACAAATTATCACTTAAGGTAGCAAATTTTACTGTGCTACCTAAAATTAGCTACCTCTCTTAAAAACCCTAAGCTTGAGTCACAAAAACTCCCGAGTCCCAAATGACCTTTGTACTCAGATGACCCTGTTTAGTTTGGACTTTGGAGTCATTTTTGCATTTTACCTTAGAAATTAGTGAAAAAAAGGTATTAAAATAGGTCCACTTCTTTTTTAGGGTAAAGAAGAGAAAGGGGATGGCTATTGTTGCCCTCAATTTTCTTTTAAATTCACTTATTTTGAGAAATTTAATGGAAAATATAAAATAAAAATGATTATGAAAACTAGTTATGTTATCAACTTGGAATTTATAATTAAGGTAATTTTTTCAGAAATAAAAATAAAAATTAGTTATGTTATCAACTTGGTCACTTTCGTAATTTTTGTAATCTCACGTCACATTTGTGGTAAGTAACAAGTTACATTTTACATGACTATTTATCACAAATATAATTTGAAGTTACAAAAAATACAATCACTCGCTGCAAAATATCACCAATTACTTTATGAAATTTCCTTTAAAGAAAAGAAAAAAAGACAAAAGTACCTTTCCTAGGGAAAAAAAAAAAAAAAAGAAACGGACAGGAAATTTATTATACTTAAAGTAGCAACAGCTTTATCAAAAGATGACAACGCATCTAGCTCAATGGGAATCTCAGGAAATTTACTATACTTTAGAGTAGCAGAAGCTTTATCTATCAAAAAATGACAAAGCATCTAGTTCAATGGAAATCTCTGTATCTTCAATGTCGTCAGGCACTTACTTAAGAAGCATTCAGAGAAAGAGTAAGTACAAGAGTAAATACATTACGTAAGTGGGAGTGGGACGAGAAGAGAGAAGAGGGGAAGGGTTTGTGGTTGTGGGAGTGGGAGAGCTGATTGTGGGGATGGATTGAGGGTTGAGATTGTTTTTGGGGGTTGGTTTTAGATCAAGGCCGTCCAATTTGTTTGCATTTTTTTTTTTTTATAAGAACTGATTTCCTTTGAGTGTTGAGGGTTGAGATTTTTTTTGGGGATTGGTTTTAGATCAAGGGGATGGGTTGAGGGTTGAGATTTTTTTTAACCGTCCAATAATACTTTTTTATTACCGTCCTATATTACTTTTTTATTATTAAAATAATATATTTTAATAATAATTACGTTTTTTTTTTCCAAGAGTCTTAAAATATATAAAATAATGTTCAAAGTATTAAAACATTAAAATATATAAAAAAATATTAAAATATTAGTGATTGCTATCTCTCTTAAATCTCCTAAATTTTAGAGGAGGTAGCAAATGGCTCAAGGACTTTGCTACCTCGAATTAGCTACCTCTCTTAAAATCCCGAGGCACAAAATGACCCTTTGACTAGGACGACCCTGTTTGACTTTGGAGTTTTTAGGGAGCTGATGGCCAATTTCCAAACCTATACCCATTTTTGCATTTTACCTTAGAAGCCAGCGAACACAAGGTGTTAAAATAGGTCCACCTCTTTTTTAGGATAAATAAGAAAAGGGATGGCTATTGTTGCCCTCAATTTTCTTTTAAATTCGCTTATTTTGAGAAATTTAATAAAAACTAAAAACTAAAAAAGCCTCTTTAGAAAGGAGAATTCTATGGAACTCATACAAAAAATGGATATCATATCTTAAGTAATACTCCGTAACATTTTATGGTATGTTGTCACATTTGTAATAAGTGATCACTTTTGTAATTTTTGTAATCTCATATTACATTTGTGCTAAGTAATAAGTTACACTTTACATGACTATTTATCACAAATATAATTTGCAATTACAAAAAAATATAATCACTTAGAGCATCTCCGAGGGTGAGCTATATGGTGTGCTATTGCTATATTATAGCATTTAGCACAAGTTGGGATGCTCCAATGGTGTGCTAAATGCATGCGCTAAATATAACAATAGCTCACCCATGTGTCATATTTGGCACAGGAGTCAGCTATTGCTAAATTTGCCATGTCAGTTTTTCCTCCCTTTCTCAACAACCAAACACACCCAACAACTTCTTTTTTTCAAATTTTCTTCCAAAATTTTCTTAATAACTAAACAGCCCATAAATAAATACAATATTTTCAAAAATAATATTGAAATCTTATATATAAAAAAATTAAAAAATAAAAAATAAAACAAACCATTTTTTTTAACTCATTCATCCCACTTAAGCAACATTGCATTTGATCCACGATATACCTCATTCACTATTTTACGAGACCTTAAATCTGTAAAAAGAGTTGAAGTCGTGGCAAAAAATAGCACACTATGTTTATTTGCATTATTGGAGTACATTGTGTTAAATTATAACATTTAGCACTGTAACATTTGTTAAAATAACAATAACACACCTAATTTAGCTCACATGACTAGAGATGCTCTTACTACAAAATATCACCATTTCCTTTATAAAATTTCCTATTAAAAAAAGTAAAAGTAACTTTCCTAGGAAAAAAAGAAAAAGAAAAAAAAAACAGACAAAAAATTTATGTACTTTAAAGTAGCAGCAGCTTTATCCAAAGATTACAAAGCATCCAGCTCAATGGAGTCTTTGTTATGAAATTTCCTATAAAAAAAAAAAAAAAAAAAAAAACCGCAAAAGTAACTTTCCTAGGGAAAAGGAAAATGAAAAAAAATGAAACAGACAGAAAATTTATGTACTTAAAGTAGCAGCAGCTTTATCAAAAGAAGACAAAGCATCCAGCTCAATGGGAATCTCTTTATCTTCAATATCGTCAGGTACTTACTTAAGAAGAGCATTCAGCAAGAGAAAGAGGCACAAAGATGAGTAGCTCAAGAGCCCTACTTCTATAGTTCTATTGTAATATACAAGGAAGTCTAATCTCTCTCAGCTCCATTTTCCCTTTTCGTTTTTTCGGTTGATTTCGATTATAATAACTCTGCTAACTTCAAAAATGTATAAATTTATTTATAAAAATAAAATTCTTAGAAAAGTAAAACTTTAACAAAATATTTATCCTCTAAAATAGTAAAATATATTTGTTAATTTAATATGTTAATTAAATTTAAAATATATAGACAAAAATAAATTAAATAGTTAAATCAAAAAAATCTTTGGTGCGATGTTAGCGTAATGTATCACCTAAATTTTATGAATACTTCCAGAAATGATAAATTATTAATTTTTAAAAATTAATTTAATTGTGGAAACTTGTGAAAAAATGAAAGAAGTGACACGTTATGGTATTTGAAGGAAAAAGCAGTGAAAACCAACAAAAAAACAAAAAAAATTAGAGAAATTACGTTTTGATGTTCATGTCACAGCATAATATCAAACAAAGAAACTTAGTAGTCCTTTTGAAATACATATACAATCAATTGGTATTAAGTTGGCAGATAATATTCTTTCTTTGGCATTAAGTTGGAAAGGGATCACTAAAAAGTAATTTCTCCAAGAGTCATTAAAAGTAGTTTTCTTTTTTAAAACATTACGTTTTAGTGACTATTTTTCAACTTAATACGAAACAAAAAAAGTTAGTAGTTATTTTGATATAAGTATATAGTTATTTTGTAGCAAGTTGAGAGACATTATCTTTGTTGGTATTAAATTGAAAAATGATCATTAAAATATAATTTTTGTCTTTTCTCTAACAGTACTTCACTGTTTCAGGATGTGATTTGAAAAAAAATAAAATTTGAAACTTTACTATATTAACACGAGGCATCAACAGGTTTTGTTCCCTCCATTATATATATAGATTACAGGCCTCTTGTATAGATTACAGGCCTCTTGTAGTATGATTTTATTCCTCAATGAATGAAATTGTGTTCCACCGTATGTTTTGTCTTCAAATCCTTTGAATCTGAGTTTTTTCTTCCCTTTTTCCTTTTTTTGGGTTCTCCTTGTTTTGAGCTCAGAATTTGAAATCAACCAGACCCTGTCACCACAATGATTGTCCAAATAGGCCATAGTGAGGCATTTGGGAATATTGACCCTCCGAGCCGCTACCATCAATTGAGAGGCGTTTTGGGTTTTGGTAACCCACCGCCAAAGACGAGTCCTACCGGAAGTCACTATGGCGACATCACCAGAGGACGAGGGGGGAGAAAGAATAGAAATGAGCAAGAGGAGGAGAGTTGAGCGTGGAAGCGAGTGGACCATGCCCACTTCATTCAGGTATTAACCCATTCTACTTGGCTAAAACCTTATCCTATTTATCATCAATTTAAAGCCTTTGAAGTATTAGAGCAGACTCAGCAGACCAAGCAACTGCTCATAATTGGGAAGTTAAAAGATCTAAATCATCAACCCAGATGAACCCTCTAGGCTCACACAGAATCAATGTGATTCAATCTCAGGATTAGATGGAGAGAAAGTAAAGTCACTCGTCCTCTTAATAGGAAATTTTTTTGGTGATTTAGAATGGAAGGCAGTCCAAGAAAGCATAGATCATGGACAACTTCCAGCAGTAAGATGTGTAGATCTGTTTATTCATGGGAAGAAGCCCAAAGGCAATACCTATGAAATGACTCATTTCAGTCAGAACCTTATGCTAGGCAAACTCAAGTTTTCATAAAAGAGGAAAAGAAAACTTAATCCTAGATAGATAGAGATAACATATTTGTTAATCCTTCGATTAACACGTTTTTTATGTTTGATTCTCAGGTTAGAAACGAGTAATACGCAAAGCCCAAGAGCAAGAGGAGGAGGAGACCATCAGATTAGTCCCACAAACATGATCAAGTCTAGTCCTCATATTAGCGGAGAAGAGAACAGAGCTCAAACAAAAGCGAAAATCTCTAACCAGTTCAGAGACGAAACCTTTGAACCACAAACCAAACAGTTCGAAACTGTAATGGGAAAATCAGAAAAAAGACTACCACAGATTAGTACAAAGTTTATTGGATTAAAGAATCCCATTCTCAAGCACATCGATGAGACGCTCATCCCACCAGGGAAGTACTCGGATCAGATCGTTGCTCTAAATCAGAAAGTCGGAGGTTTATTCTATCCAAATTATCCTGAGAGACGACAATTTCCAGAGCTAGCTAAATTCAGACACTACTTCACCCATAGGGAGTTACTAGTAGCAGATGCTTTATGGCATAATGTCAAGAACAATCTCGATGTTGATTTTAGGCAAAATGTCGTATCAATCGTTAGACATATGAGAACTTTGCGCTTAACCATTGCACAACTTGAGAACCAGCTGAAAAATGGAGAAAGACTGCAAGAAATTGGAGAGTCTTCTTCTCAGAAATTATTAGATTGTCCATTATCCTACCCTCAGCCCTTACAGCCAAAAGAGCAAACCCAGACCAGATACAAGAGGATCACCTACACCATAATTATGGAAGTTCCAATTCACAGAGAATGGGAAATTAATCCGCTCCCTGAGCAGCAGCTTATATCAGCCAAAGCAATGGCAATTGATTGGGCATGCAAAATTGCTAGACATGAATTGCCAGACCAATATTATCCTATACCAGGGTATGTTCCTTGTTTACCTACCCTATGGATTAATAATCCACAGACAGACAATTATCAGAAGCGATTCCTATTCCAAGTGGGATTTATTAGACAAATCTCAGTCCAAAAAGACCTTTCAGAAATAGAGTTTCTCCCAGACCAAATATATAATCAGTTACAAGTCACGAAAGATTTTATTCCTTTTCATATCTATGTATGGTCCATTGCTCCAGACTCAAGCAATGGACATCCTATTCCAGGATTTCATCTCATCAGAGTCACTGATGAAGAGGTAGAAAACCCAGAAGTCATAGCTTCAGCTGAAGTCAAGCCAATCAATATTGGCCATGAAGATCTTGCTAGAGTAAGGAGCCAAGCAATACTCCAGATAGCAGAGAAACTGCTTGACAAAACAGAGAAATGGTACACACTGAATCACTCAGAACAGTGTGTGATCCAATTTTCTGATCCTTATGGTGGTTCAATTGAAAAGGTGGAAAAGAAAGCACCAGCTCATGTTGTTAGGATGAAAGGTACACCACTTGATGGCATTTGCGTTGGTCTCTTTAATAAGACTGCAGCAGCACGAGCTCAAGTAATATTGACTCGGTTAAACATAGACAAACATCAGGAAAAGCTTCCTCAGAAAAACCCAAAGTAGCTTTAGGAAAAGAAGAAACAGACGTAGACACTTTTAGACCATCTAGACCAAAAGCAGGAATCCACTTGAAGTAGAAGCAGCAAACATCAGGAAAAGCTTCCTCAGAAAAACCCAAAGTAGCTTTAGTAAAAGAAGAAACAGACGTAGACACTTTTAGACCATCTAGACCAAAAGCAGGAATGTAATTGAAGTAGAAGCAGCTTTATAAAAGACGACAAGGCAATCTAGCTCAATGGGGATCTCTTAATTATCTTCAAAGTGATCAGTACTTATTGAAGAAGACTTGGCTATGTTGGAGTCTTTTTTTTTTTTTTTTTTTTTGCACAAGCTATGTTGGAGTTGTGTAGGCTTTCTTATTGTTGGAAAAACAGGTGGCTTTAGACGAAAGTAAAGGTGCTCGACAGAAAAGACTCTCTTTGCGGAGCATTTAGCTAGAGAAATATGCAATAGGGATCAATTGCTCAAGATCCTTCTTCTATTGTAATATAGAGTTGTGAACTCTTTTTCTTTCGTTCAGAATAGCTCTCTACCTAGAGCTTTCTAGTTTTAATTATGTTCTAAGGCTACCCCCAGTGTGAAGGGGGACTAAGCCTCTTGTAGTTTGATTTAATTCCTAATGAAAGAATGTTTGTTCCTCCTTATATGTTCCTCTAATTGTTCAAATCCTTTGAATTTGAGTTGTTTATCCGTTGTCAACCTACTAGATCCTGTCACTACAGTGATTATCCAAATGGGCAGTATTAAGGCATTTGGGTAAGGATTGATAACTTGACGTGTAATCAGTACTTATCACGTGAAAAGCCTTTAGTCTGTTTCATAATTTAGGGGGAGAGAGAGTTGTGGCCCTTATAATTATAATCCCTCCTATAATGAGCCAAGTGTCTATTCCATAACTTAGAAGGATCAGGTATTGGATTTGTTGTGTGTGTGTGTGTGTGTGTGTGTGTGAGAGAGAGAGAGAGAGAGAGAGAGAGAGAGAGAGGTGTGGCCCTTATAATTATAATTTATAATCCCTCCTACAATGAGCCAGGTGTCTGTTCCATAATTTAGAAGGATCACGTATTGGATTTGTTGTGTGTGTGTGTGTGTGTGTGAGAGAGAGAGTGAGAGAGAGAGAGAGAAATGTGGCCCCTAGAAGCCTAGCTTTATGTGGTGGGACAACACTACCTCCTCAAATGGCAAATGCCTATACTTACGAGTGTTAATTAGTTAATTAAAAGCACCAGCTTAGTCACCCAACTATGCTTTGCCCATATTTTTGTCTGCACCACAACCCCTAAAATGACCAATTCCTATAAAAATCAGGCCTTATAATATGCACCTCTCAAACCCCATTGAAACCAGCCCATCATCTTCTTCCATCCTTTTCATTACTTTCAGAACTTTAATCAAAGAAAGGCTAACAACAACTGCATAGAAGAAGAAAAAATGGCTTCCATTGGAGTCGAAGCATTCTCATCACCATGCTCCCCACATTCACATCGATCCGTCGAGTTCAACGAACCCACGAAATGAACGAGGCATGCTATGCCAATTGCTCTAGGCCGTGTGTGGCTATTAAATTAAGGCTCCTCCTCTCCAGCCGGCTGCGTGGAGCAATGCTCTATTGCTCTCTGTGTTATCCCGATCAAAACCACCGTACTAGAACAGGAAGTGATAGGGACTTAGGGAGGGCATTGCGCTAGCGACTTTCCTTTTTGCATGTCTCATTGAATAAAACTAGGGATTGCCAAAACTTGGGAGATGAATTTTGCAATTTTTGATTAGTAGAGGTAGTAGCACATGCACAAAGAACACCCTAACTAATTAATTATCCCATTATAAGGCAATAAAGAAGAGAAATGTTATGTACTACTACTTTGCAAAAGGTGCACAGAAGTACGAAAGGTGCTTTATATAATGCCGTCCAATAAAAAACGTTGTATAGTGAGATTAAAATTTGAAGCATCTCTATATCAAGATAATGTACCTAGTGGTTAGTAACAATTATACTCATTTATTTTTTGGTTTCTTATGTTTGTCAAAGTTAGTTTTTGTAATTTTAAAAATAGAAACAAAGGATGATACCAAAGCAAGTTTTTTCTTTCTATATTAGTACAAAAGTACACACACACACACACAAAACATTAAAAAAAAACATAAAATAAAAAAATCAACTTTTCCATTAACCGATCAAAAAGAAAAAGGAAAATTATGGATGTCAATCAAACTATTTGCAGGTGCAACCCAACCGGCACAAATCTAGTTATGTTGGGCATAAATTTGGTCCTCATGCCTATCATGGTTATGCCTAGGATGGCCCTCCCTAATTGGCAGACCTAGAATTACAATCAACTACTACAGTGTACGAAAGTCTTCAAAAAAATTCTCTAAAGGCTCTATTTGGTTTGCGGATTTTATCAAAAAAAAATAAAATAAAATAGAAAGAATTGTACTTTTTTTTATTTGGTTGCAATGAAAAATTAGAAAAAAAAAAAAACAAAGAAGAATTGGTATAATTTTGTACTTGATATGATTTTTTCTTTTCTTTTCATTTTTTTTCCCTTCCTTTTGTTTTCCTTGATAGAATCCATGAACCAAATAGAGGGCAAACGTTAGGATAACTGGATAAGGACAAATTCTATTGGTTTTTTGTCTCTCTCTCTCTCTTTTTTTATTTTATTTTTATTTTTATAAAAAAAAAAAAACCCAAAACTTCCCTCAAATGTAAAATCATATTTGAAAACCCCATTAAATATTTTTCCTATCCATCTAATCTAAATATAAAAAAATTATTCCATTAACTCCAATCAATTAAATTTTTATTTACTGCTGGTTAAAAGAAAAGAGTGATCCGACTAAAATGCCACTCTTTCACAATAATATGTTCAATGACAAAAATGCAAATTCAAGTGAATTTTCCTTTTTGCCTTCATCTTTTCCCAAACTTGCATACCTACTTCTCCTACTCCCTCTTTTTCTTCTCCCTTCTCCCCATGTGTACAATAGAGAAGAATTAATTAATGGTTAGTTAAATATGCAATTTTTTCATTAAACATATTAATATCAAAGAAAGATATTTTAGTCGAATTACTCTTTTCTTTAACAACAATAAACAAAAAATTAACTTAGTTGGAGTTAATGGATATGATTCTTTTTTATTTGAATTAGATAGATAGGAAAAATATTTAATGGAGTTTTTGAATATGAATTTATTTTTTAGAGAGTTTTTGGATATTTCTCCCCAAAAAATATAAAATCTAGACGGCACTTTTTGCTCTCATTAACTTTCACTGTGAGGAAAAAGGCTTGAGAATCGAGATCCACTATTTAATATATGGAACCACAATTAAAGTGTACTTAAAATCAACTCCATCAAATAACGTTTTAGCCGTCCCATCTTAATGAACTTTCTTCTCTGAACACATTTATCCACCATCTATAGAATAATTTGATTTAAATTAAATGCTAGATCTATTAAACCAATTAAGTTAGTTTTTAAGGTTCTTGATCTACTATATCTTCTCGATTTCATTTCTAATTTAGAAGAATTTTGTTTTGGAATTTGTTAGGAAAAGAGATGGAGAAAGAGAGAGATAAGACCTATAGACGCAATTCTCTACTACGCGTTTTTATTCCATATAACCTACACGTACGTTCTAATTTCCTCTCATATATAGACACCTAGTCAAATGTTGTCACATGAGATGATGTCTATGAAACAAAAAGCGTCTACATCGGCTATACCCAATAGAACAATGCTTGGCTCTTTACAATAGAGGAGCAACTTCTCCTCCCTCCTACTCATATTATGTCACGTGTAATAGTTAATTTTAAAGAATGTAGATATGTGGATATAGATATGTGTACACGTGAATACAAATATATAGACATATAATCATATTCATTTTGACGTATAAAGTTATATATATGAACACATAGATGCATGTCTATAATAATATAATATAAGGATACATGTACATAATCAATTCTTATTTATTTGTTATACACGTGGCATAATATGATCCTACCCGATAATTACTCCATTAATAACAACTTGCTTAGCTAATAAGCACTTAATGATCGATCACCACCTTTGATTTACCCGTAATTTTCTCTTACAACCCCATAAAATAACCAAATCCTACTAAAAAACAAAACATCAAGCCTAAATGTAGGTACCCTTCAAAACCCTATAAAAACGAGCCCATCATCATCCTCGTCCATCCATCACTACATTCAAAACCTCAGGCAAAGACTCGGTAACAAAACACCTAAAACCAGAAGAAAAATGGCTTCGAACAAAGTGGCTGCAGTGCTCCTCATCGCCATGCTCGCCATGTTCGCATCATCGGAAGCGAAGGATGTGATTCCCGACTACAAAGTCAAATACAGTTGCTTTGAAACTTGCTACAAGATGTGTATGGCAGTTCCGGGGGGCTTCAGTAGCCCTGTAATCTGCAAGGATCAATGCCGTCCTCTCTGTGATTAACTATGTGGGGAGGCCCCACAATAAGAACAACAAGCACAAAAAGCCATATAGTGCAACTTATCAATTAGTGGTGGTGAGTACTGAATAAGGTACTGCATGCGCGGGCTGACGCTCCTTTCAAAATAAGCATCAATGTGTGTGTAAAATATTACTTCTGATAATATTTTTATTTTGATTATTACTTGTAAGAGTATAACGGACACATAGACATATAACACTTTATCGGCATATTGTTTCAGTCGTATGGGTCCTTACCCTACATGTGGTTTATCTGTGTATCCATCATTACTTATGAAAGCATTTTCTTTTCTTTTTTTTCGTTATTTTCTCTCTCCGTTGATCCCACAAAGAAAAATAACATATTTCTCCTTGATCCTTTGTACAATGAATTTCAATTAGTTGTATTTTTTTTTATTTTTTTGATTTTTAATTCGACTTGACCATCTATAGAACCAATTGCATAAATATATAATGGGTACCGATTTTATTAAGGATTTTGATATGGGATAGATGCAAACTTTTACAGATGTTGTTGCAGAGGTTGTCAACGGGAATGACTCATCAATTTTAATATAACACATCTTGCTCATCAAAAAAAAAAAAAAAAAAAAAGGATGCAAACTTTTACAGTCCTCCTATATAAGGCCAATATAACAAGCGGACTAAGTTAGAGGAATTAGGTGGCATCTTGTTAGGGCTTAATTTTAAATTGCTCATCAAAACATAACTGACAGTCAATATACCATATGACGATAATGCCATTTTCATATCAAACACAACACTCTTCGGATTTTAGGGGATTGGTAACCAATAGGAATCCGGATTTCACGGGTCATAATCTTAGGAGCAAACATAACGGTAACAGCTGGTGATCTTTGAACCACGGAAACAGTTAAAATGAACTTTATTTTATGGGAAAAAAATATAATAAAAAAGACCAGAAAATTCAATTTAGAAACTAGAAAAATCAACTTAAAAATAACTCGCTTCATGAAAAATCCAGGAAAAAAAATACCTTGTTTTGTGAAAAAAAACAAGTTAAAAAAACCTTAATTTTATGAAAAACAAAGTCTAAAAATAAAATAAAAACTCTTGATTCCATGGAAAATAATTTTAAAATACCTTGATTCAGGAAAAAGCAAGTTAAATTTTTTTTGTGAAAATCAAGTTTAGATCCACTAGCGGCAACCCAAAAAAAAAAAATTCAAACAGTTCACAAAAACTTGATTTCATGAAAAATAAAGTTGGACAAAAGAGAAGAAGAACAACAAAAAGATTAAGTAAAAAAAAAAAGGCACCTTGAACTCTCTGAATGAGGCCTAAGAAGGAGATCTAGTGGTGGAGCATGGAGGAAAAGAAAATTGAATTGAAACTTTCGGGGTTTCATTTAGATCTTGGTTCTGTCACTGGTGGGGGCTCCCTCATGGGTTCCATCATTTTCCAGCTGCTGGTTGCATCTCCACTAGCGAGGTTGGTGTATTGACAAAAATATGGAGAGAGTAGGATGAGCATCTCCATTGGCAGTGTAGCCGTGTTTGGAGAGAGAGAGAGAGAGAGAGAGGTATTGTGTGAGAAAAACTTCCATGTAACTGTGACACGGTTAGGTGGTGTCATAAGTCAATAGGGGCCAAGCAAAGTGGGATTGTGGGGCCAAAAAAGACACTGACAATCCCACTTTGCTTGGTTCTCATTGGCTTGTGACACCACCTGGCCATATCACAGTTACAAGAAAGTTTTTCTCGTATTGTGTAGATCAGAAAAAGGAGGAAGAAAAAGGACAATACTTGGCTCCTCATAGTAGAAGAGCAACTCCTCTTCCGTCCCACTTATATTACGCCATGTGTAATAGTTAATTTTAAAAAATATGGATATGTGGATACATATACATATATACGTAAATACAAATATATATAGGCACATAATCATATTTATTTGGACACATAAACATATATATATGGACACATAGATATATATCTATAATAACATAACATAGAGATACATGTACATAATCAATTCTCATTTGTTTATAATACATGTGACATAATATGAATGGGAGGGAAAAACTCCTCCACTGTGAGGAGCCAAGTATTATCTGAAGGAAAAAGAAGGAGAGAGGATTTTGGAATGGAAAAGGCAAATCATTCTGTAACATGTTTGTTGACTGATAGAGGTTTTTTCGTCAATTTAGTAATTTGGCTTACTTAGAGCATCCACAATGGATGTGTTAAAATTCTAACATGTTAAAGTAATTTAACCAATTAAAAAGGACACTTTAGTTTTGACTAAAGAGACCAACTGCTTTAAAGTAAGATGTGCTGCAATGGAGCTGTTAGCTCCTTCTTTAACTGCTGAAAGTATTCATCGCATCAACTGTCCGTACAATATGGAATCCTGTCAACATAAGAAACTAAAAAAAAATTTGATTAACAATTCATAATGTGCCAAAATGACACGTTATTGTCATCGCTAACTGTAGCGGGGAGTTTAACATCTAACAGGCTTAACGCTGGACTTAGCATGCCCATTGTAGCAGCAAAAGGCGTCATTTGCCTCTTAAATATAAAAGCTGACACTAAAAGGACCCAGGTAAAAGCATCATTGTGGATGCTCTTAGTCGGTTAACTTCTTTTGCTACAATAATCATTACTGAAACTTTTATAATGTCAGTTATTTATTGATGCAAATCTTTTTTTATTGATGAAAGGAAAGAATTTCATTAAAATATTTATACTACTATATAAAGCCAATTTTCTTTCTGGTTGGATTTCACTTGAATTTACTAAAAACTTCATTTTAACTATCTCACTTTTAAGAAGACTTATAGGCAATATAGTAACTACAGCTCTCAACGGACATGGATTCTCACTCCCCCACTCCCCTAAAATCTCTTCTCAATTCTTTCTCTTAGAAATTGATATGATACTTTAAAATTTGAAATTTGACAATTATCATAACTAATCTTCAACTAAATTCCAAATTAACAATTCACCAACCAAGAACGTACAATCAAGTGAAAAACCCATGCATCCAATAAAATCTTTCTCCATAGCTGAATCGATGTAAAGACGCATAGGTTCTGAAATCAATCTACTGTGCAAGTCTCTATAAGCCTATAAATTCCAAGTCAGTCTACTATGTAAGTCCTACAAATAGTCACTTTCACAGAATAATCGAGCAAAAAACCCATCCAAGAAAATCAATCTTCATAGCTGAATCAATGTAAAGCTCCAGAGCTTTCCAAGTTAGTCTACTATGTAAGTCTCTATAAGTCTACAAATCCTCATCTTCACGTTCAAAAAGTTAAAATGAAAAAGTGCTACTCTCACAAAATAGTCCTCTTAATTAGTTATCTCCAATATCTCATTTGTAGAATCCAGTTTTTTTTTTTTTTTTTTTTTCCTTTTGTGGGTACATCTATAATAACTAACTCTCTTTTCAAATTAAAAACTCATTCAACATTATCTTGTATACAAAATTCATGCAAAGAAGATGCATCGATTAGGGCACTTTGTCATGATAAGTGCATTTTTATATCAGCTCTTTATCTTTAGTATAACAACCCAAATTCTAGATTTTTGATAACTCAGTTTCTCCCTACATCTTTGCTGTGTTAGCTATGCTTTAAAACGTTTGCATGATACACAAATCAAGACTGTTAAAATGTGAATTAATAAATAATCACTCTACTCCTAATATATGCATTTTTGCGGCAACACTAGTACCGTGACAATCCACTGAGTCCACTGTCAGCCTGTTACTAGAAAAGCACAGCTAAACGGCTAAACCGTTGCCATGAGTTGTGAAGAAAAATTGAAACCAGGGCGGAACTATGTGGAGACCAAGGGGGACCATGTCCCCTGCAAGATTTTGAAAATAAATTGATACTTGGTCAAGTAGGATTCAATTTTTTAACAAACTTGTACAAGTGTCCACCTCAAATGGTGGAATGCACCTCATTGAATCAAACTAATATTATGATTTTATTAAAAATCCCTCAACTTATGCAAGAGATAACTTTTCATGTTAGGTGTTTTCGTCAAATCATCAACTAACTTTTTCTATTCTAACACTACTTTGCCCATAAAATAAAATAAAGAAATCTCAACACTGCTTTTTAGGTACATTCTTGACTAAAAAGGGTTGTCTGAATGAGCACTTGAGCTCTAATTTAGATCTTTTGAGATTTTTTTTTTACCATTTTTTTTATTAATATTTTGTGAAGATTAGTCGGTATCTAAACAACCTTTCTTTCTTCTTTTTCTTTTTCTTTTCCTTTTTTTTTTTTTTTTTTTTTGTAAATACTTTTATTACACAAAAGCACACCCAAATTTCACGTATTTCTTAATCTCAATCTTAAAGGTTGAATCATATCTTTGGATTTTTTTTCCCTCACCTTTTAGTCTAAATTCTCATTTTTTTTTTTTTTCCTAGATCATTCAAATTGGATTTCTATTTTATGCTTTCATTTAAACAATTTCATTAATACTAAGATACCTACTTCCCTAAACCTGTAAATGTGTTGCATTTATATTTTTTTTTCCCTAAATGTTAGTGTTCTCTATGATTTTTCAAGAGTTATGACTTCATGTAATGAAAGGAATTTTTTTTTTCTTCACAATATTTATATAGTAGAGATTTTTTTTTCCCCTTTAAGTTGGCCACCCCAGCTCACAGTTCATGGTTCCGCTCCTTTTAAGCACTTAGCCAATTTGATCGTACGTTTAACAAGGTTGGACCATGCATGTACATTTCTACAATTCTCAAGCTCTTAATTGGCTATGCAGCAGCCTTTTTGTTTTAAATGTCGCATTCTTCTTGTCATGAACACATATTGTCCGCTCCATGCATATTGGTGACTATGGGGGGGTTCAATCAAATGCGCTGAGCTGAAAACCTCGCACATGTCAAAAATGAATTGGCCCAGGAATGTATATATATGAAATAAGTAATTGTGCACATCTTGGATTAATTAGAACATTTTAATTCTTATATACTCTTAGGCCGCAGCTCAATTTTACTTGGGCTTGTGTTATAATCTTTTTCAATTAGCAGATTCTTAATCCCATTTATTCATCTAGATTGGGCAGGCAATTGAGATCGGGATCTTGTTGGCATCAACAATGTGATCATGCACTTGTTCGACCCATCAACGCGCGCTTCCTTCAAAAAAAAAAAAAAAAAAAAAAAAAAACACACTTGCTGGTTTTGTTCTTGAAATTTAGTTTGGATAATTGGAAATCAATAACTCGATCAGTGCGGCTAACATGGAAAATAGACTTGGTAAACGAGCTCATCACATATACTGTTTATGTGCAAGCATAAAAAGGTATTGTTTGGGGGTGGATAATTAAATTTCAAGGTGCCACTCTATTAAATTTGAGAATACCCCTTCAGAAAATTTGAAATGTTGTAAAGGGTTTAAAAAATTTTAGGGGTGTCATGGCTCCCCAAGGATGAGTGTATGACATTAATTCTAAACAAACCTGATAGTCAAAAAGAAAAAAATTGGTATGGAAAATACATTACTAGTTCGGACCAGGCCAAACAAGGGATCAACGACACTCAGACTAGTTGTTATATATGTTTAAATTTAATCTAAACTACTATTTAAATTTATTTTAAGCTTAATTGATGTAAAGTGGGTAGTGATTTTACCTTTGTCGAGACTAGTTGGGCCGAAAATTTGAATACCCTTAATCTATATATGTCGGCCAATCTCGTTTGATAAGAAAATTAATGTCAAGAATCAGAGTGGGGTTGGATGGAATTAGGGCATAAATTTTAGTATATAGTAATTAATGAATATGTTGGTGTTCTCTATATTTGTCAGGCCTATCTAGTTTTTAAACTAAGTGGGCATGTTCAAATCTACGTTAGTAAGAATTTCCAAAATTTTAAACAAACTTCAAAAAGTACTCAATTTCAATCCTTTTAACATATCCAATTATTTTCTAACTATGTACGTTTAATTTCCAAATAACTATTATAAATGCTAGCGGCGGTTCACGTACGATGCTTGTGTGTATATATAATACCCTAATTATTCCTTTGAGAGAGTTGTGAGATAATTAACTAGAGAATTTGAATTCAAATTAATTCCCTTATGGACATATTGGTAGAGCTGTAATAGACCAAGGCCTCTCAACCTCTTTCTAATGGATTAGGATGAATGAACACAAGTTGTTCTATAACCAATATATGATTCATGTATTGTAAAACCTATCATTGGACTAGAATTTTTTTTTTTCCATGTAAGATCCAAAAATTTACCTTTTCAATCAATAAAAATCTTACATTTATGGATGAAACAACTCTTATCAATGGCTTGTACCATGCTTATAAATAATAATAATAATAATAATAATGAAAACCGATAGCTCCCTACCCATTCACAAGAAATTGATTATTAAGGTTCTACTGGGGCAAAGTTCGATTAATCTATCAAATATAGTTCGAATTTTCAAATTTTTGACTAATGATATTTTAATTTGTCCTCTAGTCATCCCCTACTTACAAGATTTATTAACTCTTTATGACACATTATTGGCCAAATTTATTTCCAAGCAGTAAGCAGTTACTTTGAAAAAATAATAAATATTATTTTACTAATTTTTTACTCTCTCTCTGAATCATAAAACTTTTTAGATTTTTAAAAATATGTTCATAGATTTTCTTGATTTTTTTTTTTTCCATAATCGAGTATGCCCTTCAAACTAAATCTAAATTTTCCATCACTATCTCATGTCTAGTTCTCATTTTATTTTAATTTTTATTTTATTATCATATATAGTTGCATATGGAAATAAAATCCAAAAAACCAAGAAAGATTTCTTAAATATCATAATCGATCGTATGGCACAGTTTTCTCCTTTATACCATTTTTTTCTTCTTTGTTGGTAGTTTGGTACATACCAACTTGCACCATAGCCCATAGAAAAAGTTCTTAACCTATTGCTTCACAATATGTACAGCAGTTTTAGCCCAAATTGATCTTGGCATAATTCCACATGCCCAATTAAACCACGGCCTTAGGTCCAATGAGTACATTCTGTCTGGGCCAGGACTAAACGTGTCTCAGCCATTCATAGACCATTGTAGAGCCCACTACCAGAAATTGGAAGAGCATGGGTGGCTATGACCTAGGCTCGAGTCGAGCCAACCAATGAATTTAGTGACACTGTTTGATCTTGCCCAAGCCAGAGCTTGCCTCAAGTTTGGGTTTTTCCTTTCTTTTTTTTTTTTTTTTTTTCTTTTCAATTGCCACTGTCACTAGGTCTTTATACCAATTCATATATATTCATATTATAAATGAGTTGGTTTCAGATGATTTGTTATATATTTTTATTGAATAAATGTCACATCATTAATCACATAAATTAATATAAGAAGTTGGTACATATAGCACTATTTTTTAGATGGTTAGTTTGGGCCTTTTTCCTTTTGTAAGATTGTAATAAACTAATAATAGCTGGCCACGAAAGTATAATAGTATAGGACAAGCATTAAATGACTTTGATTTGGAGTGCGAGATTCAAAACTTCAAAAAATGTTGTTGTACAACTTAGTGCATGGGGTGAGATATGAGATAAAAATAAGAAATCCTTTAATAAATGAGTCCAACTAGTATGATGGTCTGTCATTTAAAACAGAATCATGACATAAGCCATAACATATGGTTCTATTGTGTCTAAAGTGAGACATGGAATAAATATTTGAAATTCTTTAATCAATGACTTCAATTAACATGATGATCTGTCATTCAAACGTATACAATGACATGTAAGACATATTTAGGTTTTTCTGTAAAATAATAAAATAATACTTCATCCATTTCTAATTGACTGCCTCTTTTGAAAAAATACATTTTTTTAGAGACCTTATTAAATACTTTCACATCAACACATATCTTTTAACATTCCAATTTTACCTTCAAGCGTACAAAATATTGTAAAAAGAGAAAATACCATTTCAATGATATTTTAAGAAATCAAATGAGAAAAATCATTGATTTTTAATGTAACAATAATTTTAAAACATTCCAAAGAAGAAAGTAAATCACTTAAACAGGCCTTAATGGTCTGAGACATTGAAAAATAAAAACAATGGGTATACTTATATGTTAAGAAATCAAATTAGTTGAACGGGTAGGATTGGACAAATATAATCAATCATGATACTTCATGTCAAAATCCTCATCAGCCAAATGAGGTCCACCCCATGTTAGACGTACCTCTATATTAAATTTTCTTATTACCGTTGAGTCTCTCTACATTTGCCACGTGTCTAATAATACCAAATATAGCCGAGAAAAAAAAAACGACAGCTGAGATTTATTACACGTACAAATCATCAAGACGCGCTCGCTATCTTGCTTCGCTTGCAACGGTAACCTCATGGAGGCTCCCTATATAATTCAGCCCTACAAAGTTTCAGTTTCCATTCTCTCTCTCTCTCTCTCTCTCTCTGTCTATATATATATATATATATATAATATATATATGCCCAAAGCCATATATTCTGTCCTTTTAATATTTCCTTTTGACTATGATTTTACCTTCCAAAAAGGTTCCTTAGGAGAGATTTTCCTGTGAAGTTTCCTCTCTTTTTCACCTCTCTCTCTCTCTCTCTCTCTCTCTCTATATATATATATATCACTCTTTATTCATCTGTTTTCTTGCTTTCATACCCTCATGGAGTTCCATACGTTTCTCTGTCTCTTCTTTGTGTTCTTAACGGGGTTTCTCTCATCTTCTCAAGCTTACAAGTTCTATGTTGGTGGTAAAGATGGTTGGGTCTTGCACCCTTCTGAGAAATACAATCACTGGGCTGAGAGAAACAGGTTTCGAGTCAATGACACTCTCTGTAAGTCTCTCTCTCTCTCCCTCTCTAGATATATATATATATATATATATATATATATTTGTGAAAATTTTTCAAACAGTACGTTTCATGTCGGCTGTTTATCTTTCATACAAGTAAAAGAATTGATAATTACCTTTATGTCAAGTTTTCTGAAAACTGTTTGATGGATGAAAAATTGACGACATAAGATTATTGTAAAAAATTTTGTACAATAATATCGTCACCGATCTTGACGACCATACATATGTATGTATAACATTTTTCATGTTTTTCATGAATATGGGTTTTTTTTTTTTAAATGATGAAATTCATGTATATGTGTTTTGAGCATTAGATTGTTGTAAAAAAAAAAAAAATGTATAATAATGTTGTTTAATAAAATTTTGTGTGTGTGTGTGTGTGTGTATTTATATATATACATTTATGTTTTTATAGGTTGTGAACTTGTGATCCTTGGATTGATATGATATGATATGGTTTTAATATTTTGTGTGTGTTGTTTTTTTTTTATCATTTTTCCTTTTTGTTTTGTAGTTTTCAAGTATAAGAAAGGGTCAGACTCTGTGTTGGTTGTGAGCAAAGATGACTACTACAAGTGCAAAACGGATAAGCCTATCATGCAAATGGAAGATGGTGATTCTGTCTTCAAATTTGACAGATCCGGTCCTTTCTTTTTCATCAGTGGGAAAAAGGGTAGTTGTGAGAAGGGACAGAGGCTCATTGTTATTGTTTTGGCCGTGAGGCACCCCAAGCCTCTTCCTTCACCTCCAACCCCATCTACAGCTCCGGCACCGGGGGGTCATATTCCGGTACCGGCGCCACCCAAAGGGACTACACCCTCACCGTCTCCTGTTCCGGCTATGACACCAACCTCGCCGTCTCCCAAATCTCCGGTTATGCCACCTGCACCGGCCACGGCCCCTTGGTCTCCGGTGCCTTCCCTGTCGCCCATGTCGCCTTCTCCGGTCGTCTCTCCTACGCCAACAATATCGCCCTCGCCATCTCCAAAGTCACCGGTTATGCCACCCGCACCGGCAAAAGCCCCGACGTCTGCAGAGCCTTCGATGTCACCCATGTCGCCATCTCCGAAAACACCAACTCCATCGCTATCTCCGACTATCTCTCCTACACCGACAATGTCACCATCTCCAGCTGCTGAAACTCCGGCAGTGTCTCCTGCACCAGCAATTTCACCTGTAACGCCGTCTCCGACGACCGCAACGCCAACTTCATCGCCCCCGCCAGCGTTGACACCTGCACCTACATCTACGGAGGCCGCCACTCCTACACCGGCGGAGAACTCACCCTCTACCGCAACGCCAACTTCATCGCCCCCGCCAGCTCGTAATTCTGCTCGGGTGGTTACTCCTTCAAGTGTGTTAGTGTCAGCAGTTACTCTGGTGTTGAGCGTTGCCATTGGTAGCTTCGTATAAATGCTCCTTTGGAAAACATAGGCTATATATCTGTTTGTTCATCAGTGGATTCATTACTCATTATGGCTCCTTGGTTTTATATGTTTCTTTCTTTTGCTTCTCAGATGTTCTGATAATTCAGTTTTTTTAAGTTTATTCAGATTATATTCCACTAATTGTTAATTTGAGGTTTTTTCTGTTTTTTCTTTTTTTTAGAAATAAGATCATCTCCTCTTTTGTTTTATTTTTATCCTTTTTTATTTTTTATTTTTTATTTTTTATAACATTAGGTATATATCCACATTGTTCACGGTCATAGTCCGGTAAGGCTTATGTCCATTTAAAGGATAATCCAACGAACGAAATTTAGACCCCTTATATCATATGGAGTCTACCAATTTATGCGAGACCTATCAAGTATCAACAATCCAGATTTCACACGTCCATTCATTAAATAGAGATGATCCTTTTCCCATCATGGGTATTGTGAGGTTTTTTTTTTTTTTTTTTTTTTTTTTTTCGGGCTACTCTTAGGCCTTGAAATACTCCTAGTTCAATCCCTTGCCCCCCCCCCCCCCCCCCCACCCCACCCCCCCAAAAAAAAAGAAAAAATAAAGAAGAACAACAGTGTGTCATTATCTAGCTTTATGCAGTTGATCTTGATTTTTGAAATTTTCATCAGTCACCAAATCTTATGAGTAGAAAAAAACCATAAACATTCTTTTGGCTATGTTCCCCACATGGTAAGCTAAAAAGGTGATAATAAAATGAAATATGTTATCATTCAAATTTTCTCTGTCATCCTTTAAAACCCCACGCCACCGTCCTTCACACAAAATAAATAAATAAATAAAAGAAAGTGCTTTTGTCATGAATGGATGCTGTCTGGTTTATTATCGCACATTTTGTTGATTTGACCTAATGTTCGCTTTGTAATCAGTTAGGCAACAACAGAACCAAAGAAAGAAAACAATGAAAACATGATTTTGCTTTATGAAAAATATTTAGTTTGCCATTTTCATTTTCAGTGATAGTAAGAAACTTGTAAAAAATATGTGTACTTATAGAGAATAAAAAAACGTTTATTTTTCTGGAAATGAATGCAAAAATTGTGGAACCTAAGAAAAAACCAAAAACATGTTTTCATTGGGCAGCGATTAAAAAAAAAAAAAAAAAAAAGAGGGGAAGAATTTTAAGTGAAGAGACAAACCAAGCCTCGTGTTTGTTTGTTTGTTTGTTTTTTTTTTTTTTAAATTTTTGGTAAACTAGATAGAATAAAAACTATAAAAAAAAAAATAATAATAGAGTTTAGTAAGAATTTTTGTTCATGCAACCAACAAGGTGGTTTCTCAAAAATATTATAGTTATAACGAATTTACGAGTAAGGAAATCAACACATTTGTTTGATTCGCAGTACTTATGATCCAGACAAACCTCTTCAAACCTGCCCATGAGCCACCTACAATCACTAGTTCATCACTCATGCTCATCCCTCCATCACAAAGAGAAAACCTGCAAACTTGATCCAAGGTACATATATGATTAGATCACCCATGGCTTACTCTAGAGCTACGGGATGCCTAAATGCATATTGGGTGTGAAGAAATGACATCGTCTACTCCTTCAGTTCAGGTTTCGCCTAAGAAGAACGAACTGCATTACGTTTGAGATGAATATATATATGTAGGGCTTTTGATGCATTATGTATGTGGAAGCTAGCCCCCTTTCGTGTGAATTCACACGCTGTGTTTCGGTGGGTTGTGGTGTTCTTCAATGCTTTGTTTGGAATTAACGTGGCTATGAATTTGATAATGCCAATTGTTTCATATCTGTGGGATTTAATTCATGTTTTCAAAATTGAAGAGAATTATCATGAAATGTGATTTTAGAGGGCAGTCTTCTTCCGTCAGATTTTATTTTACTTATTCACATCATCTTAATGAAATTCTGTTTTGCTCATTTAAAAATAAATAAATAAATAAATAAAAACCTAAGAGAAACCGGCATTATCAAACACGGGCATTGTCAATCAATGTTTCTATTTTTCTTAAATAGTTTTCATACACCAAATACTCGCTCTGCCCACAAAAATAGGCCTCTTTGAGACGCATGCATATTAAGAAAATCAATAAATACATTGATTTGTGGTTCATTTAATTTATTCTTTCCAAAAATGCCCTTCTCTATTAGCAATGCATTAGTTATGTGTTCAAAGTAATTCTTGGTATTCCTATAATAAAAAATTTAAAAGAAAAAAAGAAGAAAAAAAGAAGAAGTAATTCTTGGTATTATAAAAGATAATATGGGAAAGTTAAAAATATTTATAATTTGATTTTTCAAAATGACAAATATTTTGACATGGCCAAAAAAAGAAAGAATGTCTATCTATCTTTGTAGGACTGAATGAGTACATTTTAAAATTTTTTGAAATTAAAAAGAAAATCTTTTTGAGAAAATTTTCATTTTGTGAAATCAAGTATTCATCTATTCATGCAAAGGGAGTGGAGTGGCAGTCCAGTGGCAGTCATTACGGTGATAGTTAAATTGTACTAATTGTTAATTTGTTTATTTATTTTAATCTTCTCATAAAACAAACTATTCATTTACTCTTATCATCCCACAAAGACTAGATTATATTTGACAAAATACGGAGTTTAAGAAAAAGTCATCATTGTATTAACCTATCATTTATTAAATTCTATTTTTCTAAAAATACCATTTCCTTCTTTGTATTGAAAGTAATTATTAAAATAACAAAGGATAGTGTAGAAAACTTAAAAAATTTATCATTTGATTTTTCAAAGTGGGCAAACCTTTTGGGACAAAAAAAAAAAGCAAAAATGGCCCATCTTTGTGAGACCGGGGGGGGTGGGGGAGTATACAATTATAAACCCACCGAAAAAAAATAAAATAAAATAAAATAAAAAATTCCTAATGCTATTGAACCCTTCAAAATTCAAATCCTATGTTCACAAAAATAAATAAATAAATAAAATTCCAATCCTAATCCTCTTTTAATAAGTGTTTGATAATGGTGGAATATTATTTAAGACAAAATTAAATATTAGGAAGAAAGTAGAGCTCCATTTTCTTGCTAACATGATTTGATTGATGATCATTATTTTAAAAGCGGTGTTATACAAAGCACCTTTCATACAGCATCTCAGTACAACACCCAACCCATATCAGCAAAAAAGAAATTTGTTAAATATATTAAGAGAATTTTGATTCAAACATATAATATCACATAAGATATTGTATTTTGGTACTGTACATATAATATTACATAAGATGTTGTACATAACATTTCCTTTATTTTAACTGGGGTGTAATATATACATATCTACTGTGAAAAGTTGGAAGGTGTGAATAATGATACTCTCTTATATTCCTTTCTTTTTCTGTGGTCTTTTGAAAGAAAAGTTGACAAATTACATGGTCTTCCTTATGAAGGAAGCACAATTGGCATTCTTCTCGGGGAATTTATTCCGTCACTATTTAATCTCTTTAACATATCTTTTCCGTTTTTATCATTTTTATTTATTTTTAAAGGATTTTTTTAATTTTTGGTAAGTGCATTTATTATATGAATCAGAGGAGAAAGAAAGGAATCAAATCCACTTTAAGGCTCAAAACTAAATGAAGTAACAAGAATCCTTATTTGCAAATGTGATTTTGATTTTGATTTTTTTCCTTTTATTTTTTTCATGAAATACACATGGAGTGGCCCACCAAGTAAATGCTTTGAATAAAGGTGGGCCCAATGCCACCTTTTCATTCCCATTATATATATATATATATATATTGTGGTTATTCCATTTCTATCATATTATTCAAAGCAATTTATGTAGGCCAACACTATTATGCTATAATATGATCATAAGATAAAAATATTGAGGTTGTCTTTTTGGATTGTATTGATTAGTTTCTTGTTCGAAGGATAATGTATCCATTCTAAGACACACATTTTATTTATTTATTTACAATCGATAGAATCTATTTTTATTCTAATCGTCTAAGATCAACAAATGGGTATCAATATTTATTTATAAGCTTGAAGCCGATATCACTTATTCAACAGGTAGGTAGAATGCAACTAGATTATCACGTCATCAACAGACACATTTTATTAAGGACACATTCATTTGAATGTTCAAATAGAACTTAAACAATTTCAATGTATTTTATATAGTATTGAAGAACAAAATTCATAATTCATATTATAAGGTGTCTTATATTTATTATTGGATTCCAAAAGATAGGCTAAGGAGCCTTTTTGGGAGGGCGAACGGGTGACAGGCCTGTAAACCAACTCCAAGGCAAAATCTAATGGTCCAAAACATTTATTTCGTTACCATGTAAATGTTTAACCAAACTATTCTTTTTCTTTTTTTTTAATTTTATTTAATTTTATTTTTTTGGCTAGGGTAAACTACTTGCTGCTGCATGTACAAGTATTTTCTAGCGAGTGGTTTTTTTCCTTCTTTTGTTTTTTTTCTTCCCACACAATAGTAGAACACACTCCCACACATAGGATTTGGATTTGGTGCAGTTACTGCATGGTGCAATAAGCGTAAGATCGATGACAAGTGGCAAAGAGGAGAAATGGAGAGTTGAAATTTAAAAAAAGGGGGATTTGGCCATTAGTCAAGAAACTACATCTTATTTAGCAATTAGTCACCTAAGTTTTTTCCTAATTCAATTAGTCCATTTTACCTTTTTTTGACAAAAAAGCCCCTGATTTACTAACTAATCCACACCCGTGCCATTCCTTCAAAACACAAAACCTGTTCTCTATATCCTAATTTCATATTTCAAATACTTTTCTTTACTCGGGGCACTATCTCCTGCATACTCTTCCCACTGCTGCCCCCCGACCACGTTATCCCAGTAGAGGCAAAACAAAGAAGACCAGGCTCCACTTGCTCTATCAATCTTAGTTCCAGAGCAAGCGATAGTACTTCGATAAGAAGACAAGCATCCAGCATACTGCAACATGATATCTATCGAGCCTGAAGGACTTTGGGGACAATACAGACAATCACAACTCAATTGGAACATCTTGACGAGCAATAAGGTTCACAGTCACAGCATTTTCCATCACATGGTTTAGCAATTCCGAAGAACATATCTTAGCCTTTTACCATTGCATGTCCCATACTTAACTCCACAAACTACCCTTCCCAAAACCATCCAAAGCAGCCACGCACCATCAATCCCCTTAAAGCATTCCATATGAAACCAAGCACCAGGTGCCCTGGAACTATGGCTTTGAGGCTGTTCTGTCTACAGGAGAGAAAGTTGAGGCTGAAGTAGCAGAGGTTGGAGGGATAACAAGGTCTGGAAGGTGCTATACCCCGTAAGAGCTAGAACTGAAAAGGAGGAAGGGTAAGGAAAAGGTTGGTGAGATTCCAAGCCTGGAAGAAACAGTTAAGCAAGGAGTGACGGAAGAGGAAGTTGCAGAGTTCCTCAAAATCATACGGAAGAGTGAATACCAAGTGGTCGAACAACTTAACTGATTGCCTGCACAGATATCCATTCTGGGACTCCACTTGTTGTAAAAGACTTGGTAAAGTAGTAAAATTTTACCACTTTATTGTAAAATTTACTTCGTAATTTAGTAAAATTTTACTATTTCACTCTAAAATTTTACTACTTTGTAAAGTAGTAAAATTTTACTACTTCACTATAAAATTTATTAATTCGTCAAGTAGTAAAATTTTACGGTTTTAATTTTTTTAATAATTACCTAATCAATATGGATCTTTTTTCGAAGTTGTCGACAAGTAGGTTCCAAAAATATGATTTTTTTAAAAAATGGATATGTATATTATAAGTTATAATTAAGCTTTTAAAAATTATAATACTAAAATGTTAAGTTAGTTACATAGGGTGCTCTTAATAACAAAAAGGGGAGTGCCCTTAGTAATAATAAGGGTAAACCTGGCATTTTTAAAAAAAGTGTGACTAATTGATAAATAAGTTCAGTCTCCTTGATTAATTGACTTAGAAAAACTCTTACTTGATTAATTGCCAATATTTTACCAAAAAGTGGACTAATCGCCAATTTCCCCTTAAAAAAATGCATTTGACGCCTAACGCTTAACAACCCTCTATTTCCCCTCCTTGCCCACGTGTCATCAATCTTACATTTACTGCACCATGCAGTAAAAGTAGCCACCTATACCAAATCTGAATCCCCTTACATAGACACCCAAGCAAAGTCATCAAGATCTCCGCAAACCCATCCTCTTAGCCATGATGTCCAAGGACCATTGCCCTCGTGCGTAGTTTGATAGAAGAATTTCAAAGAGGGATGGTCTGGGTTTGAACCAATGGTCCAAATATTTTGCAACGAGTCCATTCCTAGCATAGGTGCTGGTGCAGAATATGTATACTTGTTTTAGCCCAAATTGATCTTTGACAGGCCCAAACTACGTCAGCCTTGGCCTTGATCAATGTTCTCTCCTTTTGGGCCGGGGGTCAGAAACATTGGCATCGATCTAATGGCCTGTTCTTGTTCTTACTTAAGATAGAAGTACAAATAGTTGATCCATAAATGTATACATGCATAGACTTTTCACATCAATTCTTTTTTCTTTATTATTTTGGTAAAAAATAATAAATAAAAAACTACCATAACATTAGATAAATATGTGAACAAGAAGCAAAACATGATCACGGTGGGGCTTGAACCCACAATCTCCCGCTCCGGAGGCGAGCGCCCTATCCATTAGGCCACGCGATCCTATACTTCACACATCAATTCTCTGTAACAACTCATATGACAAATTTGGTGAAGCGCATTACTATTTAATTGGGCTAATGTGGTAGAAGTCATGTCATTTGGCCACATGAATTGGTGTAGAAAATTGGTTCAAATATGGATTAGCATTTCTCAAATGTACAATAATATGGTGTAAGTATTAACTGGGCTAACATGGTAGGTATCATATCATATACCCCTTATTTCAGCAACATTCAATGAATTTGGCTACGTTGGAGATTATCTAACTAACTAGTTAGCATGATGATCTGTCACTCAGCCATACAAAATCACAAACACAAACTGTGACATATGAGCCCCTTATGTTTTGAGGGACATACTTACATGTTAAGTAATCAGTTTGATGCTTACATGTTAAGAAACCAGTTTGGTTAGACAGGCAAGGATTGGACAAGTATTTAATCAATCAAGATGGTGAAGGTCAAAAGCCCAACCCAGTCATCCTTAAAATTTTTGAACAACGTCGAGTCTGTTTATATGAGTGAGTCTTTCATGTAATTATAACATGGCTACAAAATGTCACGGGTCAATGGAAATGAAGTAAAGTGGAATTAAAGAATAAAAAAGTATTTTGATAATCCCACTATATTTCATTCTCATTGATTTGTGATACCACATAAGACCTATTACAATTACATAAAAGTTCTTTTCCTCTTTATATTTGGCACGTTACAGCAAAGAACAAGCGACAGCTGATATTATTACACATAACAAATCGCTAGACACGCTTGCATGCATTGCTCCTTCTGCACACAACGACAACCCCTAAGTACAGAAAGTCTATAATTCTATATAATTCAACCCTATCCATCCTCTTGTTTCTATTTGTCGCACGCTTGTGCGTGATTATAACATATATATATATATATAGTCGGTGCACCTGATGTTACTAAATAAACTGTGTTCATTTAAATTTTAATCTATGATTCGCATTTTACGAAATAAACTGTGTTCATTTAAATTTGACTCATATCAAAGTCATGGATGCCAAAAATCCAAATTGATTCGAGATTAAGAGCTGTTTCATCCTCTTGAATCGAATAGCAATAGTCTACTCAATTTTTAGCATAAATCATCTACATAAAAAGACTTTCTTTCTAATTCCACGAATATTGATGTCGTAAAATAAAATTTGCATATAGGAATTTTGGAATGCTACTATATATCTATATATATATATATATATATATATAGATAGATAGATATGGACATACATATATATTGACTGTTTCTTTTCTTTCTTTTTTGGTAAACATAAATACTTTGAACTGTAATTTGCCTTCGAAAAAAAGTTCCTAGCTGGTGACAAGCCCTCTGTGAAGCTTCCTCTCTTTTCAGCACCCTGTCTCTATTTATATCCCTCTCAACTCATCTGTTTTTTTCTGCTTTCATACCCTCATGGAGTTCCACAAGTTCCTCTGTCTCTTCTTAGTGTTCTTAACGGGTTTTCTCTCTTCATCTCAAGCTTACAAGTTCTACGTTGGTGGCAAAGATGGCTGGGTCTTGCACCCTTCTGAGAACTATACTCACTGGGCCGAGAGAAACAGGTTTCAAGTGAATGATACCCTCTGTAAGTCTTCTCTCTCGATCTCTTCATATGTATAGTTAGTTGTACAAAAAAATTTACAACACTCTCTTGTCGTCCTTCTCTTCCATATATCCAACCATAAGAAAGTTAATAATTATCCTAACATGAAATTTTTTGGAAAAAAAAATGGTATGTTGATCAAAAAAATTTGTTTAAATTCTCTTGCTCAAATAACGCGGCAGTTGCCACATTAACCCACTATTAATAGTCAATTTTTGGTAAGATTTTCGATTGGTTAGTCCAGGCTTCTATTTCCCTTAACTTGATCCTATATATGTATGTTTTTTAAGGATCTGTGCATATGGGTTTGGGATTTTTGTTGATATATTATATGATATGGTTTTAATAATTTGTGGGTGCTCTGTTTTTGCAGTTTTTAAGTACAAGAAAGGGTCAGACTCTGTGTTGGTCGTGAGCAAAGATGACTACTACAAGTGCAATACAGATAAGCCAATCATGAAAATGGAGGATGGTGATTCCGTCTTCAAATTTGATAGATCAGGTCTTTTCTTCTTCATCAGTGGAAACAATGGTACTTGCGAGAAGGGCCAGAAGCTGATCGTTCTTGTTTTGGCTGTGAAGCACCCCAAATCTCCATTTGCCAAAGCTCCGGCACCGGTAGGTCAGATGCCGGCAGCGGCACCCAAAGGAACAACTACACCCGCTTCACCGTCTCCTGTTCCGGCTATGACACCAACTTCACCGTCTTCTCTTCCGGCTATGACACCAACTTCACCGTCTCCTGTACCAGCTATGACACCAACTTCACCGTCTCCTGTTCCGGCGATGACACCAACTTCACCGTCTCCTGTTCCGGCCATGACACCAACTTCACCGTCTCCTACTCCGGCTATGACTTCACCGTCTCCTGTATCAGCTATGACACCAACTTCACCGTCTCTTGCTCCGGCCATGACACCAATTTCAGCGTCTCCTGTTCCGGCCATGACACCAACTTCTCTGTCTCCTCTTCCGGCCATGACACCAACATCGATATCTCCGGCGACCACACAGGCGCCACCGCCGCAATCATTGACGCCCGCATCTTCCCCGCAGGGCAATGCCTCTCCTGGGATACCTTCGGAGACCCCTAATAGTGAGGCGCCGGCTCCAAATGCTGCCCCGGTGGTTACTCCTTCAAGTGTGTCGGTTTCATCGGTACTTACTCTTGTGTTGAGTTTTGCTATTTCTAGCTTCATATAAATGCCCTTTAGAAGCATAGATAGAGGTTTTAGATTGGGTAGGGCCGGGGTTTGGTTTGTTCACCGGTGGATTCATAAAAAAATATTTTGGCTATGTTCTCTATGATTAGCCAAAAAGGAGACAATAAAGTAAAATTTGTTACATTCAAATTGAGATTTTGTTGTAAATTAATGCATGGCCATCCGATAATGATGGAGTGGAGACTTAAACTCTGAATTTATGATTCTTGAGTTGCGATCTCATTATCTGTACTATCCTTATCAATTTTTTTATAAGAAATTTATTAACCAAAAATTTATTGAACCAAGCGAAGGCAAAGGTAGTTATAACAATGATGATTAAATTTTGATTTGTTTTATTTGGTTAAGGGACACTATGTATACGCACGATTTCATGACTTACCTCGTGTAATATAATCTATTAATTACTTCAAATTAGTCTTATCAAAAAATTTAGTACTCAGATCAGTATCCTTCTCAACCTGCATGTGGGGAAGAAATATTGTCACTAAGCAACAAGACCATTAGTGATGCTGAAATATTATGTGAGCTGGGGAAAACTAAATCTTACAAAGTAGAGTAAAACTCCATTTTATTGGTAGGATTGTAATTTGTGAGTGTAAGCGTGATCCAATGAGAAAAAGTGTGATGGTATTGGTAAAGGTACATGTTCATCTCCTCCTTGTCTTTTCTCGTGCTCTAACAAAGAGAAGCTGTCAAATTGCATGGTCTTCCTGCTTAAAGAAAGTTAGAAACACATAACAGACATTCCTCTCAGAAAATTTATTATTCCTACCTTATTTTTAATTTGATTAACTCTTATCCTTTCTTGTTTTTTTATAATCATTTTTTATATTTTAGAAGGAACCTCTTTATTTTGAATTGAATCTCACAAAAAAAAAAAAAAAAAAAAAAAAAAAGAAGAAGGAATGAAGGAATGGGTCCTTGGAGGAATTATCTTATGCGATAGAGTGCATAATTTAGGTGTGTCTGTGTGTGTATATATCATAACATTCACACTGAAAGTAGCTCTAATCCAATGAATTCTCATAATAAAGTAAAAAAATAAAAACTAAAAACAGTAAATAATACATAATAAAACGGATCAAGCTAACCGGACACCTTCTCATGCCATTTTGGTCTCATTCATTCAGTTACGCTGCATGGTAATTTCATGGTTTAAAGGCAAAACAATCAGGTGGGGTCAGGGCGCTCTTAACTTAGGGGTACTTCTGAGAAACTAGAGGACTTCATACTTGTGCATACATATAGAGCTTAGCTATACGTGGCCAAAGATTAGTGATGGTTAGAGCCGACGTCCTTGTTATCAAAAAACATAAAAATGAAAAATAAGTAGAAGGAAAGATATAACTGTCAGCTAGTCGACACGTGACTGACGAGAACACACTTGGGAGTCTAAATCTAGACGGAGACCTCTTCTCTACCGACCTGCCACGTGCACCACGACAAAACAAAAACACTATAAAGCATCCACTCGTTTCTCCACGTAATCACCCCCACTTGGACCGAGAAGACTATGACAATTCTTAAATGATCAGCCCGACCGACAACAACGTGGCACTGAAGCACTGATACAAGACAGAGATAGATTTACCCATCTACTCACGTCTCCACGTAATACCCTCCACGTCTGAACACAGCACATGAGACTTTGACAAACTCTCACATTGTAATTACTCATACCCACAAAGAAAAGGGCTTTTACATGGTTTTTTTTTTCGTGTGAGACAAGATCCTATAATAACTACTATAGGTCCCCCTCGTGGCAAACATCTCATCCAGTGATGAAAAAACAAGTGTAAGTGAGAATAGATTTTGAGAAAACCTGAATTTCAATCCATGATAAGAAGACACCCCAAAAAAAAAAAAAAAATGAAAATGAAAATATTACTTTTTATTTTTAAGTACTACTTAACGGTCTCCCTCTCCTTTCTCTCTTTTTTTTTTTTTTTTGAGCTAATTATGGGTTTCTCAAATTTTACTATAAAAAAACTGATTCTCGTTTATAATTGAACTGCTTAATTACAAAATACATTTGTCAAGGTTTAAACAGAAATCTAGAACCAATCTAAATATGGATTGGAAATAAATTAAGCCTAATCAAATATTCTTAAATCCCCAATCAAATCATACCAACCCAATCTAAAATTATGATCAAATACACTAATAGTGATCTAATATATCTCATTTACATTATTATAATACGTCTATTTATGATCTCTTACAACTTTCACAAAAGATTTAAACTCGAGACTTTTTATTTGGCTGGCGTTATTACCAGAGACAATAACGCTCCTTCCATGGCATTTATTGTGATATGGCGAAATTGCCCCTGCGTGATAGAGACGAGAGAGAGCATCACAAAAAGGGTAAGAAGTGTTAGGAGAGAAATGGGGTTTTACTCCTACGACCACGACGGTTGCTAGTAGCTCGCCAGATGACAACGAAAAGGGCGGAGAGAAGAGAGGAGAGAGAAGAGGAAGGAAGAGGGAGGGGAGAAACTGATCTACTTAGAAACAAATTTTCTAGTGTTGGCTTGATGACGTCAGTGATGCTCGTCGCCGGTGAGGGAATAGCATCCAGCCTCTATTTTCCTGTTCTTCACGCATTTTCTCTTTCTTTTATTGTATATTCCTTTTGTTTTCTTGTCTTTTTTGTTTTGTTTTAGAAAATGGGTTGAATTGGATTGTAGTAGATTTGGATAAAAGGGGCAATGTTTGGTTGTAATGGAGGCTAGAAGTGGAACAAGTGGGTTGCAGCTGCAGTAGAGAAAATGGCCGCACTGTTCAAATGGTGTATTGTAGAGAGGAGGTCGTGTTGCTGTGTTGGCAGCCATGGCAGACTGTTCTTCACCCATTTTTTTCTCTCTCTCAACTTTTTCCTCCCTCCTTTTTCATTGCTCCGTCTTTTTGTGCTGTTTTCTTTTTCCTGTCTCTTATCACTCTTTTTAAGAATATAAATAAACAATATCATCAATTCATTAAATCATTAAAATGCCGTGGAAGCAACGTTATTGTCCCTGGCAATAACACCTCCTTTTTATTTCTAAGTCGTGATCATTTATCGTTTGCCCAATCACGTAGATTGCGTAGTCTCTCTTGTGAATCAGGTTTGAATTAGCGTGTGGGACGGGTTCCTTTGCTTTCAATGAAATAGCGACGTGATTGGTCGGCATTAATGGAGTAGTCCTTTTTTTTCCTTTTTCTTTTGCTCACTTGGTCCATGTCGGTAAATCGATATGGTAGACCAGGTTTTTGAGTTGAAGATTATTTAAGTGAGAAGCAAGAAAGTTTAGCCCAATTCTTGGTTGAGCATTTTTCTTTTTTAAAAACTCAAATTGCCAATAGATGAACCTAATCTATACTTACCTATAAAAAGATGAATGTAAGAAAAACTTTTTATTAAAATATACTCTTATTTTAATATTTAAATACACAACTACCCTTTTACATATATAGAAAATATAGTATTATAAAACATATATCTTAATAAGAATTCTAAGAAACTATACAACTACTCTTCTGCATATATAAGAAATATAGCAATATAAAACATATACCTTAATAAGAATTCTAAGGAAACTATAATTCGTATAATAATTAAATAAAACCAAACCCAAATAGGAATTCTAAGGAAACGGAAACTATAATTCGTATATCTATACTACCTATAAAAAGATAAATGTAAGAAAAACTTTTGATTGACTAATATACCCTTATTTTAATTTTTAAATACATAATTACCCTTCTGCATATATAGGAAATATATCAATATAAAACACATACCTTAACTAAGAATTCTAAAGAAACTATAATTCTAAAATACATACCTTAATATATAAAATACATACCTTAATAAGAATTCTAAGGAAACTATAATTCATATAATAATTAAATAAAACCAAACCGAAATAGGAAAAAATATGTACTCTTGAATTTTAAAGCTTTCTATTTTATGAAAAAAATATAAAATCTTTATGTATTTATTATTTTGTATAACTAATATCATTTAAAAATATTCACGTGTAACGCACGTGTGCTATATCTAGTAATAAATAAACAGCCGGATTGTAAATTCTACTTTCTCCATCAAGAGTAGTTTCAACTTTCTCTCCACCTTTTTCATTAACGGCGACTTTTCCTCTTCTCTAGTAAGTTTTGCTCTGCAAATTATAATATATATATGGTACTATGCTGGAAATTTGTTGAGTTGAGTTTTGGTTTGAATGCTAATAATCACATTAGGTTTTATTTAATTTTGTTCCTCTGATAAATTAATTTTATAGCAATCACATTTCATTTAAATTCTATATATCTTTCCTAAAGGTTTTTTTATTCAAGTTTTTGGTTTTGTATTTTTTATTTTTGCTGTGAGTATTTTCACTTACTTTTGATTTGATTGGTAAAGTTTCATAAGTAATTTGCTAAAATGCTTTTGTGTTTGAATGCTAAACCCTTTTTTCTTTTGATGAAAAATTGCTCTTAAAAATATCCAATGGGAATTGAAAAGTTATTTTTATATGCTCATTCTCTTTCTAATTTTTTTTTGCTGATAAAAAATCCCTTGTAAGAGGTATGTATTTTATTTTATTATTATTTTTTTAAATGCTCAATTTCTATGTTGTCTTTCTAGATTTTTTTTCTTAGAGATTAAAATTCCCTTCTCAAGACTACACTGTTTATGGGTGATTTGAGGGGTGGGCCAGAGAACAAGGCCGGCGTTAGGTTTCTAAATGTTCTTGATGAGGCATCTTGCCTTATTTTTTTATTTGTAAATTTTTCCATTTTTTGAATCCTAAGATTAGTTTTCAGTGCTATGTTATCTTTAGTTGTTTCAATTAATGGGATGTTGAGCTCCAATGATGCATTGTGGAATATCTCACTACAAAGTGAGGATCTATAGATTCTTTAGCCAAAAAAAAAAAAAAAAAAATACAAAGAAGTTGAAAAGAGGTAGTAGTAAAGTTTCATTTGGATGAAGTAGAATAATATCCCATGATAATAATATGGTGTTAGGACTTTTATTTTTTTGAGCATGTACTTATTCTTTAAGTAATCCAAAATGTATTAGAATTTGTTGATGTGTAAGTCACATTATATAAACTACTAATTCATTAATAAATTTAGTCTATTCTTTTGCATATAATAATTTCTACGATACAATGGACTTGCCATATGGTTAACAATTCAACCAAATTAAATTCTCTCTAGAGATTAAGTGTATACTTTCTCCATTTATTTTGATTCTAATTATTCTCTTTTTTACTTCTTCATTGATATGTTTCTTATTGTAAATGTGTAGAAATTTGGTAGACAATGAATAAGTTATTTATCAAGATTCTTGATAGTTACGTGTCATTATATATTAGCATTTCTTTCCAGATCATTTGATGTACACGGACTAAAACCTTTTACGGAATAATAAATAATTTCTTAACATATCAAATTTTCACACTTGATATGGATTAAATGTTAAAGAACAAATGGCCCCATAACCTTCCTTAAGTAAATAAAATTTATATTTAATCGATATGGACAATATTAAAGAGATAATTACCTACTAGATGAGGGGCTATGCTATATGAAAAGAGTCAATCCCTATTCAAGCTAAAAAGATATTGGGAAGTATCGATATTTTATATGTTTATTTAGGAAAAATAATTGATGATCTTTAAATCATTTTATTGTTGACAAAAAATTCGCGTGCAACGCACGTGTGTAATAACTAGTGATCTTAAATTCTTAAATCTTAATATCGCCCTTAGAAGTTTTATCTTCCAGTGTATTGATTTAATCGAGGGATTTATCCACATGGCCATTATTGCCAATGAAATAAAAGAGATATGGCCGTGGTCATGCCACAATTTTACCTTAACGGAACGAATTATAGACAATTTTATTTTGATTTTATAAAGTAAAGAAATTAATTGACTGCAAGATGCTTCTACAAATATTTTTGTTTTTTTTTTTTTTTCTAATTGACTATAATAATATCATCCGAGAAAATTCTTAAACTACTAATAATCGCAAAAAATATAAATTTTTGTCAATAATATTTTTATTCAAGAAATCAAGATTTTACAACTGTCCACTACACTTTTTCACATTTTAAAAATTAATTGGACTTTGCATGTTTTGGTTGTTCTTGACTTTTATGTGATTGGGATATATAGGACTTCATAAGCTTGATTCTTTGTTGAGTCTACATCCTCTATTGGACTTTGCATGTCATGGCTGTTCTTGATTTTCACGTGAGAGACCATTTTACAAATGAAAAAATAACAAGGCACGAAGGTTTTTTCTCCATTAGATATGATCTCTCATATATAATAAGATGTACTATGTATATATAGCGTAAGGTCAAACACCGATCACAACATACAAAGTCAAATAAAAATTTGAATTTCATTTTACCAAAGCTAGGTCAAGTCCAAACTAGAACATGGCTTATATTGAAAGTTCACCCAAAAATTGGGCATAATGGGTAGGCGCTTAGGATAGCCCAACCCTCTTTGGTGCTCAACACTCCATAATCCCTTCCTTTGCTCTGTGTGTGTGTGTGTGTGAGAGAGAGAGAGAGAGAGAAGGGAGGGGAGTGGGGGGTTGTTACTTGGAGTTTGGATTCGGTGCGGAGTTGAAAAACTTAGCTCAATGCCGAGTTTATTCACACCATTGGATAAGGGGTTGGATGGGTTGTATTAAAAGTTGAAAAAATTGCCCATTGAAGGTCATTTTGATCACTTCAGTAACAACTTTAAGAGAGGGGAGTGGAGGGTTGTTCCTTGGAGTTTGGATTTGGTGCGGAGTTGATAAAACTTAGCTTAGTGCCAAGTTCATTTACACCATTAGATGAGGGGTTGGATGGCTCATATTAAAAGTTGAAAAAGTTGCCCATTGAGGTCATTTTGATCACTTCAATAATAACTTTTTTAACTTCCAATATGAATCATCTAATTCTTCCTCCAACAGTGTGGATAAACTTGGTACGATGCTGAGTTCCGAATCCAAACTCTGTTACTTGTTAGGGTTTTTGTTTTTTGTTTTTTTGTTTTTTTGTTGAAATCCGTGTGGTGTTTTGGGCCAACGATTCTCACAGGTCACAACTGTCAAAACCTATAAATGGCTCTCTCTCTCTCTCTCTCTCTCTCAATATTACATATATATCTTATATTTATTAAATATAAACATATAAAAACCAACAAAGCCCATAGAAAAACAAGGAGCAAGAAACGGTCACCCCACATTGCATGCAAACATTACACAAATACGTAAAATACGTTTAGTCACACAGCTCACAACTCCAATCTGATCACCACCACCCTCCTCTCCCCAAACCCTCACCACTACCATCAACCTCTTCCTCTCTTTCTCTATCTAACCTCCTCCATTCTCTCCCTGCTTTAACAGCAAGGGCAGAGAATTAATTAAACCAAGCATCAAACAACCCTCTCTCTCTCTCTTGATACATTATTCTCTCTCTCCACTTCCATTCTTTCGGGTTAATTTCCCCGAAATGGCTCTTCGGATTTGGCTAGTTTTCCTCCTCATGGCCTTATCCATGGTGGCAGAATCATCACCCTCCTTCGGCAAAACCGATTGGGGACTCACCAGTTTCTCCAACGGCCATGGTGGGCTTCGGACATGCAATGGTGCCGTCGGGGATTGCATCAACGCTGAGGAGGAGATGATGATGGATTCGGAGATGAGCCGACGGCTGTTGGCTCAAGGCAAAAAGTACATCAGCTACGGTGCACTCAAGAAGAACAGTGTCCCATGCAACCGCCGCGGCGCCTCTTACTACAATTGTAAGAAGAGAGGAAAGGCGAATCCTTACCGGCGCGGCTGCAGCAAGATCACGCATTGTGATAGAACCAACGGATGATGAGAGAGAAAGTTTCCAACAGAAAAAAGAGAGACAGAGATAAGAAAATTTTCTGCTAGTGTGTTTGGTAATAATAAAGCGTGGGAAAATAATTAATATTGTTTTCCTGTGATTATATGTTTTATTTTTTTCCTCAATTTGTTGTTGCTCTCCCCTTAAATTTGTTTGATACAATATGTGAACTTCGTCTACGATGATTGTTATATGTATAATTTCTTATGTGTGGTATTTGATGTGGGTGAAATAAGAAGAGCCCATTTGCTTGGCTTGTTACCTTTCTTTCCAATGTTATAATGTGCTGTAGAGAAAAATGAAATGCTTGAGAATTTTGAGTGATATTTAATGATCACTTGTGCTGTTTGGTTACCAAGAAAATGGAGGAGAATCATACATCAATGTAAAGGTTCCATGTTTTATTAAACTCGAACTCCGTCATTTTTTTTTATTTTTTCTTTTTTGGTGGATCAATTCGAGTGAAATTAGCTGCTTGTACTTTTTATTGGGATTTTATTTTGGTGCATGTAATCTCGTCTTGCATGTTTTTATCTTTGAAGGGCTCCCAGGAAAATTCTATAAATCCAGTTCATATTTCCAGGTATGATTTTTCCTATTTCTGTTAATAATTTTCATCCTAAGAAGTACGAAACATTTCATGTAGCTCAATAAAGTAAGACTTTCAATGCAACAAGAGACACAAAACAAACAAAAACCAAAAACCAAAAACAAAGACAAAAACAAAAGAAAACAAACAAGAAAACCAAACACACATATAGATATTATCCATATATAGAAGTGCCAATTGCATGTTGCATTGCCATATTCCCTACTCCGCTTCTTCCTCTATATGTATGTTGTACGGAGTAATAGAAAAGATTGAATCTTGGATATTCGGCTCAATCGTGTTTTTAGAGAAGCTAATCAAGCAATTGATTTTTTTATTACAATATTATATCAATGAAAGTACATATGTTGTAAGCCTAAACCTTTGCTGATTAATGGGTTTACGTTCTAAAATTGCTTTAATTTATTTTTTAAAATTATTAGGCTATAGATTAGATTTTTTATTTTTTTATTTTTTTTTTTAAAAAAATGAGGCTATTGTCACCACATAAAATACTCAAAACTTCCCATTGGTTTATATTTTTTGAGGTTTTTTGAAAAACATAAAAGTTTTTTTATGAAAATGAATCACATTGTTCAATAGAAAACATCATTCTGAACAACTTTGTAGAAGAAATTTTTTCCAAAATCTATCATTTAAGCACACTTTTTAGCCATTTACAATCTCTATTTCATTTTCCATTAAAAATGCCAAAAAATCTACTTAAATGACAGATTTTGGAAAAAAAAAATTTTACAAAGCTATTAGGAATGATATTTTTTTTTAGTAGATTATGTGATTAGCTTTCATAAATTTTTTTTATATTTTTCATAAAACCTTAAAAAAAAAATTTAATGGAAAATTTAGAATATTTTATGTGGTGACAATAGGCTGGCCCAAAAAAATATTTCTTCCACATTGTCTAAATTTTTTGCTCACGAGGCGTCTTGGGCCTTAGTTGAACCGATTGACATGTGAACTGGCCAGCTTTCTAGTTGGTGTTCTTGGCCTAGTATTTAAAACATTGCCATGTATTTGGTTCCAAGTTCAAACATTTAGCCTTATTGATTTTAGCTGCAGCATATATATTCTAAGAAAATGAGTACAGGTAACAATCTCGTATAAAGAAACCCACCCAACGAAGTATACGCCGAGCACTGAGTTTGGAGAGAGAGAGAGAGAGAGAGAGAGAGAGAGAGAGAGAGAGAGAGAGAGGGAGATGATAGTTATAATTATTTTGAAAACCAAAAAAAAAAAAAAAAGGATCAAAATGGGGTACCTGACAATAATAAATTGAACAATCCACCAAGAGGCAGCCCTTGGGAGAAATAAACCACAAATCATCAAGTCATGAAAGGAATTTTAATAGGTATGGGCATATCTCATAATAAAGATGTACAATTTCCGAGCACAATAACAAAGCTGAAGCCACTCAGAGCGTCAAAATAGCCACCATCTCCTTTGCCGGGTCTTTTTCTGCAGCAAATAAATCAACAAGAATTCCAGAAATTACTGCGTTCTAATATTATCTTATTCAACATAAATTATTCGTTACCAAAAGAAGTTCACGCGTTTAAAACCTAGTAACCAAAAAGATTTTGATTGCTTAGGCATAAATGACAGCAGGAGGGATTTCCAAATTTAGGAGCAAGAAAGCAGGAAGCATGGTCCTATACCAAGCCAAAGAAAAGGTTTCAAAAGCCAATCATCTAAACACTCTCCAAAATTAGTATAGAAGCCCATGTAGGATCCTAAACATTTATAAACGCTCTTACTGATTGACAGCCAAAACGAAGGATTTCATTATGTGGATAGCATTACAATTAATCCACATGTTAGGATTCGGTATCTGTTAGCCAAGGTCAAAATTAACTAACAAATCTTCCAAAATAACCCTAAAAAACGAATTTAGAAGTCCTCATATTCAGTGTTCAAACACAGATTTTTAACAGATTGATCAATGAAAGGATCATCCATTTAGCTTGAACACTGGACGCAGGATATATAGGCATAACTTTCTTAAGCCCATACTAAAGAATTGAATCCTACAGACTAAAGCCAAATCTGAACGTACAAACAAAATCCAGGGTTTGAATCCTTTTCGATAAGAATTCTACATTCTTAGTGCAGTCTGATCTCTTTGCAGAATACTACATTTCAGCTTTCACTGTATATAACGTTAACTCGAAAAAAAAAAAAACAATGCCACATGTTTCGCTTGAAAACCAAATTAGGACAATAAGAGTTTTAAATGTGGTTTTTGTATTGGATCCATTAGGCCAAGTACTCTAAGCCTATTTCTGGGGAAGTAGCATGTGAAAAGTAACATTCTTAAAAGGTTTAGTATTGTCATCAACAAAATGTTTATATTCTTGAGCTCCAATCACATTTCAAGAAACTACTGTTCCCAAACACCAAAAGGAGCCTTGAGAACAAAAGAGAATGGAAATGATCAATTTTGGTAAAATCAGGTCAATGGTTCAAACCATTGAGCATCCATTTAGTATTTTTGCAACTTATGCTCAATGTTAAGTTCATATCCCAATAAAAGTACATAAAAAGAAAGTACCAAGGAAGAAGAGAGCAAACCTTCTGATCCTGATTTTGGGATTGTATTATAATAGGCTGAGAAAGGACACCACTATCAATGTTCTGAATATATGGCTGGACCTTCTCCTCCAGCATCTCATTCAACTGAAAATTAGAACAGATCATAGGATTGTTGCACACAAACTAGACCATTTATGAACAATGGAATAAGATGCATCAAACAATAGCAACCATACTTGCAAAAATCTCTCTCGAAAAAGCAGGGTATTGGTAAATACGAATTTTTGTGTACATGCATGTGTGTGGTGTACCTGTGTCAAATTTAGTTTTTTCCTGTTTTTCCCTTTCCCAAACATTATCACATGGATTATTATTGGATAAGTAATTAGAAAGCATTAGTTTGAAATTCAAAATATTCCATACTTAACATCAAATCTCAACAAAAACACTATGAAATTATTTATGTTCACATCAAAGGGAAAGGAAAATAAAACAAACCAACAGAGGTATAAAAAATTTATATATAAAAAAAATAAAAATAAAAACCCTTCACTCCTTTCTCGTGTTTGTGGTTGGTGGGTAAGAAAAACAAGATGCCATTGGTGGTGGTAGTTGGATGGTTTGGTGGTGCCAGAAGTTCAGACAACATAAGTAATTCTTGTGGTGGCATTGACGGAGGCAACATGGGGCCAGTTGTGTATAGTGGTTCCACACAAGAGAGAGGGAGAAATCATCTATGTCAGCATTATTTTGAGGAAGATGGAAAGGCCCATGATTACTGGTTTCTCTTTCCCTTTGTTCTTCCCATTTAACCAAATGGGGTGTTAAAAAATATTTAATCTCAACTAATAACCTTTGTTTTTAAAGTATTTTATCCTAATTTTCAGAAAATACCATAAGGACAACAACAATATCTTAGATACTATGAAATTGTCAAAGAGGCAAATACCCTTGCATCATGTAAAGTAAAAGGAAAAGAAAGGGGAAAAAATTCCAGAGATGGGACTAATTTCTGTGCTATTTTCTGGGCACCATAACAAGAAACTTATAAAACATAAATATTATTACTGTGCCCAGATGTAAAAACAGCACAGATACTTGAATAGAAAAAATTGTGACAAAGATATGATCAAACACATTTAGCATAACATTTCACTCTCAAGCCCACATATATTTCAAATATTGCTAACCTTTTCTTGACGCCACTTGGTTTCCCACTGTGCATCCAAGATTTTATCAGCAATTTCTCTTTGGGCATTAAGAAGAACTGTCATCTCATATAATCTTTTTGGATCTTTGAGATCCTCCTCACTCCATGAAGATGCATTCAAGGGAAGGTTCAGCTCCTGCCAATGCACTACCATTAGTGTTAAGTTTCCAACCTAAAAGCCTAAGCTATTAAGTGGAGTGTCCAAACAAGAATATGAAGTCATGTCAGATTGTACAATTAATTGATGTAGGATGTGGTATTTATCCAACACTCCCCCTCACATGCAGGCTTAACAAGACAAGAACGAGCCTGTCACGTGGATAACAAAGATGGGCTCACAACGAAACGGTCTAGGAACGACATGCTCTGATACCATGTTAAGTTTTCAACCTAAAAGCCTAACTTGTCAAGTGGAGGGCCCAAACGAGTATATGAAGTCATGTCAAATTTTATAATTAATCGATGTGGGATGTGGTATTCTTCCAACAGTTAGAACAACCATTCAAGAAAGAAACAAGTGAACCTTGTTAGTTTTTTCATCTCTAAGGTATTTTTTGCCTACATGCCCTAAATTGTTTTCATTTTTGAGAATGCAAATTCATATTCAAAGACAACAGTGACAACACCTAATACAGAACCTATATACATAAGCTAATGAGGAGTTACCATTTAAGAAAAAATATCGATGCATGTTTAATGTCACATTCTGAATTTTCATGGAACACACCTTTCAGCCACAAACACATTGAAATGCCTGTTTCAAAAATCCGTAGTAACCCATTTAGCATTTTAGACAAAATATTGATGCATGTTTAATGTCACATTCTGAATTTTCATGGAACACACCCACAAACACATTGAAATGCCTGTTTCAAAAATCCGTAGATTTTAGACAAAATATTGATTGCATATTTAATGTCACATTACATTTTGAATTTTCATAGAACACACTTTTCAGCCAAAAACACATTGAAATGCCCGTTTCAAAAATCTGTAGTAACCCATTTTCTTAACCACTAAGATTTGTAAACACAAGTTTCCTTTCAAACTAAAGCTCTGGGGTGAGGCACAACCTGCAGATTATGCTTGTTAATCAATTTTTTTTTTCCATCATGCAAACAATAATCAGAAAGATCACACTTGACAAGAACAATTTCTTAAAATAAAGCATAGAACTTACCATATACAAATTACTTCATCAGAATGATAAATATACAGATACATTATCACTATACTTTCAGAGATACAATGGCACCCAACTGCAAAGGAAAATTGCAATACTAAGTCCTTAAAATCTTTAAGGGCTGAAGACCAGTCATTGAGTATCACTTAATGGGCTTTGCCTTACATAGACCTCTGCCCTGTACAGTTTGCTAGGTCCATGCCAACATGAAGTAAAGAAGTGGGACCCACCATCTGATGTGTCCCACTTAGTAGATAAGTGTACTACAGACTAGCTTCATTTTGGCATTTAATTTTGATTGAATTTTATGGAAAAAGAGAACTTTTCAAAAAGTATTGTCAAAAGAACGTTCAAATCATATGATTAAACTCAAAAAATTGAGCTGATTATAAATGCACTTGAAACACTACATGGGACCAACCGGTTGTTGGGTCCTGATCCCTTTTTTTTTTTTTTCATGCTGGTATGGCATTAGAACCCAATAAACTGTACAACCTGAACTAAAAGTCAAGCCCAAACTTTATTTATGTCAACCAACTCTCAAGAGAAATCCTTTATTTCAATTATTCGAATGCCCTTCTCCACCCAAACTTTCCATCTTAATATTTTAACAAGGCCTAGGTAGTCAGCCAAGTGCCGTCACCTTTCCATCATCCTCCCAACCAACATACCAAATGCAATATTTTTCACAATCTATTGTAGGATTAAATTATAAAAACATCAACATCAATGTACACAAATACACAAACACGTACACCCCAATTTTGTGGTCGCGGTGGAGGATTAAGCTTCATGACTTCTACTTCCATTGCCTTCTTGGCCTTGAAGTAAGGAATATTTTTCACTATAACAGGATCATCCCTAGCACGGACAGGATCTATGGAGATCAGGGCCTGTGAATGAGAAATATCTTCAAAATCAGAATTTCTGCAAACAATGAATCTTAAAAAATTGCACAAGAGAAGTATGTATGAAAGCCCTTACATATCGTAGCATAATAGATAAGTTTTTTTCCCCCCTCTTGGTAAGATGGGAAACATATGAGATAGTTCAATCATCAAACCCATCCAGACTAATCTGGAACAAAATGGAAAACTGATAATCATGGAAGAATGGGGTCAACTGTTTATCACTAAAGCCCAATAACAACTTATAAATTTTGTGTGAGTATTTATACTGAATAACTGATGTGAAACTCTTTTCTAAATTATCCCAAAGCATATTGTAAGATACAAATAAGTAAGTAGCCAAGCTTTGACACTTTAATCCTAATCAGTCATAATGTGGGGAATGGAAAAAACATAACAAAAACAAAGAAAGAGGATTGTTTGTTTGTTACTTGAATGTTGTCCTATGAAAATTTGCAAAATTTTAATTTATGAGTTGTTATTGGAACGTTGTCCATTGAAAAAATCATAGGACCATCATCAACCCATTAAACCGCATGAGTATAATTTGCACTTATTGGATCGACGTGTGCTTTCCCCCCAAAAGTTAGCAGCAAAAATATTTGTGCATATACAAAAATTTTGGGCACAATTATTTGCTTACCATATTAATATTAAAAGAAAAATTCATCAAAGAAAAATTAAATTACCTCCTGCACGTGTTCCCAGCCAGGTTTTCGCTTGGCTACCACATCTCGCAGTTGATCATACCGCATAGATTCCTATAGTAACAGAAGACCAAATATTTATAAGAAGATATTAAAGTAATTATGAGCATACAGCAACTAAACATATATTAAAACAGTGACCCTAAATTGACTTGAAGAAACGTGTTATACTGCATGTGTCCAGTAGATTGTCTTTTGGGTAAATTTTCCAACCAGTCAGTGCAAGAAAATGTACAGTTCAATAAAGATGTGTGTGCTTCTTGTTAGTTCTTCATTAATACAGTTTAAATTGCAGAGGTTTGACTCAGCAAATTGTGGGTATTGCGAGAAAAATATACCTATAGAAACAAAAAGGTAAAGCTAATCACAAATACACACACACACACACACACATATGCATGGCTGCATGCCCAAAATAACTGAGGAATGAATGGACCAGAGACCTTGTACTGCCACCAAATCTTCTGCTTGACATCATCATCATATTTAAATCCTCCCACAATCTCAGGCATGGAAAGTAACCAAAATGCAGCTATGCTGGGGTCCCTCATGCTGTCAACGATATGCTGAAACAGTAAACATGTCCCAGAAAAAAATATATATATCAGATGAAATAAGACAACCAAACTGAATTTCAGGCGCATGAATACCAATTCCACAATCCTGTATATAATTCACCCGGTTACTTGATAAAACTCATGATGATAATATCTGTATATATATGTAAACTAGTAAACAAGAGGGAGAAATCCTCTTCTTAGGAAACCTACAATGAACAGAAAAAGACAAAAGGAAACGATGAAGAGTACACAAAATCCAATCGTCGAGACTCTCTGCTCCTGAACTGGTACAGGTATTTATTGCTTGATATCCCTGAACTCTTTAGTAGCCAAGAAGCATGAAAGAGAAGATGAATAATTATCTAAACCATTGTAACTCTGGATGAGATAATCTAAAAAATCCTAGCATTCCTCTCCTTCCTTAACCACCACAAACCACTGTTGGGACCTACCTTTCCCTTCTAAGCATTCTCTCTCCCTGAACTCTTTAGTAGCCAAGAAGCATGAAAGAGAAGATGAATAATTATCTGAACCATTTTAATTCTCAATGAGATAATCTAAAAAATCCTAGCATTCCTCTCCTTAACCTCCAACAAACCACTGCTGGGACCTACCTTTACCTTTTAAGAATTCTCTCTGGTGAAGGCGAGAAGCTAAGGCCACTGCAGGACTACCAAAGAAGCAGTTGCAAAAAAAAATCCAGAGAGAAGACCTAACTAATGATTCAAAAATTGAAATGGACATTGAACAAGTCAGAAGAGAAATATAATTCAACTGGCTTTCCAACCGAACCCCAAAAAACAAATATGTTCCAAGACGTTGGAAAATACTGCATACTGTCATTATGCTGAAACATGTGTTTGCTTTCTGGGTACCAGCGAAGATATGTATGTCTTTTGTTGGTTTTTTACATTCAAAGTCACCATATAAACAATAGTACTGCCGATGCCAGGGCACCTCACGAAATATATATTCCAAATGGGAATATTTTATTCGCCCATAATTTCCATATCCTAAAAGTTCTTTGATATATGTCATATCTTTAATGAGTCATGTTAGTCAAAATAAATTTTATTCTGCAGCTGGAGACGACATGAACTCAGTTTTAGTATAATACTAAGATCTCATTGCTTACAGAGCATCGGCCCATCATGGTTTACAAGTTTAGTGAAGTACATAAAATATCCTGACCTTCCATAAAAAAAAATTTCCAAAGATGACTATAAGTAACAATATCAAGCATGATTAAAAGGTAGGGTAAATTACACGAAACCCGCTTAACTATAAGTCAGTTTCACTAAAGCCACTGAAGGTCAAAACTAAACAAATAACACCTAAACTATTAGATTGCGACACTTTGACCCCTCCATTTGCTTGCCATTATAGAATTTGACAGAATTAGACCAATGTGATGACATTGGACCAATTTAGTGACTAATAGCCTTTTATAATTGGTGTAGGTGTTAAATTTGACGAAAGTATACCATAAACTTGACAAAAATAGGCATTAAATTTGATGGAGAGGGCAAAGTGTAACAATTCAAAATTTAAAGGGGTTATTTGCTTCGGTTTTAAAGTTTAAGGCAATTTTCTGAAACTAACCTAAAGTTCAAAGGAGTCTCATTTTGTTGGAAATCACCACATCCCACATGTTCTAAATATAAAAATTTGATATGGCTTCATATACCTGTTTGATCCCTCCACCTAATAGCTTAGGCTTTAAATTTGGAAAATTAGCATGATATTAGAGCATGTTGTTCTTAGACCGTTTCATTCTTAAGCCCATCTTTGTTATCCACGTGACAAGCCTGTTTATCTGGTTTGGCCTGCACGTTGGGGGGGGGGTAATGGAAAATACCACATCCACATATGAGGGGGAGTAATGAAAATACCACATCCCACATCGTCTAAATGTATAAATTTGACATGACTTCATATACTTGTTTAGGCCCTCCTGTAATAGCTTAGGCCTTCCAGTTGGAAACTTAGCATGTATGATTTATCCTAAAACATATGTCATTGAAAACCTAATAAGCACTTACACTTTCTTGGAGGTGTTGTAGGCCATAGCAGTAGTCAGACACGTGTCGGACATAACATGCCTACAACATGACACCTCTATCTTTTCCATCTTCTCCTTTTTCTTCTTCTTCCCTATGAACAACTCGACGAGAATTTTAAGGTTTGCCTTTGAATTATGAATGTGACTCTAGATGATATATATATATATATATCCCTGTCGTGTCGTTTCAGATTTGCTATGTCGATGTATTTGTGTTGTGTCGTAACCATGTGTCCGTGTCCCTATCCGTGCTTCTAGTTAAAAACTTAATTATCTTTGCAAGGATTTGGTGGCTACCTGGTTAAACCACGCACATGACTGCAATGCCTCAATAGTTAATTGCCATGACAGTGAATGGCAGTATCATTTAAACAAAATTTTGTCATTTCAAATGCTTCGGTCAGGCTTCTCATATTTGACACTGGGAACAGATGGTCATGAAAGATTATTGGATACTTACATTTTTTCCTGTGTGATTAGGAAAGATAAACATTCATTATGGTTGAAACAAAAAAATTTGCGGGACGAAAATCATATTTCAGTATTAAAAACGGAATACATAATAAAAAGGTAGAAAAGAAATAAAAAAAACATGATAAAGCAAATGCATCACAAAGATATAATACAGGAGTATTCTCTATAATACAGGAGAATTGTATTGTATAACAATTATAGTGTTTTACAAGGAAAACAAGTTCCTCAGTTTCCCTTTTTCTCACAAGTGTGCAGCAAAACATGGGGCATCAAATTATGAATAACAGAGTAACTTTACCACAGTTAAACAAACTGAATTAATAAAGCTCCTTTCTCCCGCTAAAAGATAATAGATGAGAGGGGACGGGACACTTACCTCATAGGGATAGTCCATCTTTCTCAATATGTTATAGGCAATCCATGGAGGCTCCATGATCTGCAGGAAAAAAAAAAATATATAAAAGTTTGTATCATAGCAAAATAGCAAATGCACTGGTGAAAATAGAGGGAAAAATGATAAGGATACATGAGCATGACCTATGGAGGATTAAATATGGAGATAATTGGGCGATTGAAAATATTCAGGATCCAATGAAAATGAAAGAGATTATACAGAGTTTGTAGCTCCGGCTAACATCAGTAACCCACGATCCCTGAGATCAATATGATTCAGCAGAGTGACATCTGACTTTTCCAGAGCTTAACAACGAGTCAATATCAACTTGATACAAATGTAGAAGCACCTTTGCCAAGTTGATTTTGTGAAAGTCATGAATTGGCCAAGTTCTAGACCAAAAGATGGCCTTTAAAAATTGCCTATCATGACTCATATCTCACAAAATAAAATCTGACAATCATAAGACACAAACAGAAAACATAATCTTGTCGGCACAGCATAAATAAAATTAATAATGCATATATATTCTATTCTTTCTTCTTGCCCTTTCTTTTGTAGATAACTTATTTTACATATATACACTCGCACTGGACGTTTTTTTTTTTTCCCCCTTTAAAAAGGTGTAATAAATTTTGGGTACCCTTTATTATATAAGTTCATGTTGTATCCATCTCATGGAAATTCAAGAGAAAGTTAATTACATTCAAATGAATGCACAATAAAGTGACAACAAGTATCAAAATAGTAACAAAATAACAAAGCGGCTCACATCATCTGCGGATATCCTAACTTGTAACTTGTCTTTGCATTCAGGACATCCCATCACACCCTGAAACATCAATAAATAATTTATAGAAAAATCAAACCTAAAATAGAGATATCATCAAGATGCTATGCAGCTTATGTTAGAATGGAAGTTAAGAAGAATGAAGGAATAGCAGCACATGCAGAAGCTACCAATATATGAGACAATATCGTAATCATATTGGAAATAATTACAAGAACCTTTGAAAAATGAGACAGTATCATAGTCATATTAAAATTAAGATACCAGTAACAATATAATTGGAGGAAAGGAATATTTTGGAAATGGAGCCAACTGTGGCTTGGAATATAACTCTCACCGATCCATCGCAAGTTGGGCAGTCTTTAGATGGTAATGGTAGATGGAGATCCATCATGGAAGGAAGATGCACCAACTCAGCTCGGTTGTCAGCAATAGCATCTGCAACACATTCAGCCGTTGCCTTTTCTCCGCTGCAGGAAGATTCATGAGAAATTAGAAGGACAAAATATTATATCAATATGGTTTGGATGAGGCATGGATGAAAACAATGATGACAGTGATGAAGTCATCAAACTCAATATTATTTCAAACACACACCCAACTTCAACATAATCTTACAATCTCACATTTGCAGAAAACCCAACTTAATCCACAGAGAAGGGCTGAAGTGCACATTGCATGTTAAAGGAAACCAGAGCAAAGTCAGGAAAGCTTTCATAATAAAGAACATCCACTTGCAATGTTATGGGTTTCTGACTAAGTCAGTTCCTTAGCAGGTCCCAAAGTGGCATTTAAATAGCAGCTTGAGGTTCCTCAATGCCTCCAAAAGAGGTGTTTTGGGACAAGATTTTGACAATTGACCATTTAATTAGTAGGGTTTGCAGACTCCCTAATAAATTTACATGAGAAAAAGGGGGATGAAGAGTCTGTTGATTGTCTTTTCATTCACTTCCCGGTGGTTAAAGAGTTGTGGAGTTTCAATTTCTTCATTTTTGGCGCGTTTTAGATCAGACATACTTTTGAAAGAGTGGTGGTGCCAACGACAAGTAGATGTGTGGTGTGGTTCTAGACCCCTCATGGAGGAGTTCCCTTGTTTGTTTGAGATTGCGGTTAACAAGGAAGCTTGGATTATGGACTACATAGTGGATGGAGGGGATGGTATTTTTTAGAATATCTCTTTTGGTCATAGTTTTAATGATTGGGAGTTGGAAATTGTGATGAATTTTCTCCATATTCTTATGAATGTAAGATTTCTTTGGAAGGGAATGACACCTTGATGTGGAGCAAAGATCCTCAAGGTTTATTCTCGGTGAAATCTTTCTATTCTTTTTTGGGCTTCAACATGGAGAATTTTCAACCGGCTAAGAACATTTGGATTCCTTCGGTGCCCACTAAGGTGGCTTTTTTCTTATGGTTAGTGGCACACAATAAGTGTCTTACAATCGACAACTTGGTTAGAATGAGGTGGGAGTTACTTAATAGATGCATTAAGTGTAAAAAGGCAGCAGAATCGGTGAACCACTTTTTCATTCATTGTGAGGTGGTGAGAAGTCTATGGGAGCTTATTTTTAACCTCTTCGACATTAAATGGGTCTTGCCTTATTCTCCACATGACTTGATTTCGGGTTGGTGGGTTAGAGGAGAAAGGAAAGAAGCCAAGGCCGTTTGGAGGATGGTTCCTCATGCTCTTTTGTGGTGCATTTGGAAACAACGTAACTTATGCTATGTTTGGTAGGGAGGATGGAAAGGAGGATGGAAGGAAAGATGGAAGGAATGGACTTTCCATCCCTAGGGGAGGGAAACCTTTTTTCCTTCCTATGTGTTTGGTTTAATGGATGGAAAATGAAAGGAAAGATAATTTCCTTCCTTCCTGTGTGTTTGTTATAGAGGAAGGAATGGAAAGAATAGATACTAATTTTACTATTTTGCCCTTATATATGTAGTAGTAATAATAAATTATAATAAGCATAGGGGTAAATGTGTCTTTTAAGACCAATTCCCCCTTTTCCCTCCCCTTTTCCCCCCCCCACTTTTGGGAGGACTCCAAAAAGTTAAAAAGGAAGGATTTGCCCCTTCCCTCCCCCTTTCCTTCCTTCCCCCATTCCCCTCAACCAAACACACACAACTATCCCTATCCCTCCCCTTTTCCTTCCTCCGCTTTCCTTCCCTCCTCTTTTCCCCCCAACCAAACACAGGGTTAAGAACTTTTGAAGGAGAGGAGTCCTCTAATATGAAGCTCAAATCCTTTTTGGTCAAATCTCTTTTTTGGTGGTTTTGTAACTACATGGGTGGTAGTAACCCTTCTTTTTATCTTTTGTCGACTCCCTTTGTGTGTAATTGGGTGATGGGGTTTTTTTTGGAGGCTCCTTTTTTGTGCATGGAGCTTTGTTCTTTCTTCTTTTCTTTTCTTTTTTTTTTTTTTTTTTTTTGAAGAAGTAAATTTGTATTAGGAAAAAAAAGGGCATAGCCCATGTACAATTGTACATAAGAGATATATAGCCACTAGCCAAATAGGAAGAGAAACTCCTATTGGAGAATAAGGGAATCAACAAAAGAAATAAAAGAGGGGCTGTTGTTATCAAGCTTCAGTTTTTTTTCTCTTGTATATGTCTCATGTACAAGGGTTTAACACCTTTTATTTATAATACAATCATTACCATATCAAAAAAAAAAGAAAAAAAAGTAGACAGATAAAACTGGGTGTTGAGGTTGGAACATCATTGTTTATTGTGATATGTTTGGAACAAGCATATGAAAAGAACCTCTGACAATGTTGAGCAAGATGTCCACAAGTTGAAAGAATTCTTTTTTAAGTTTTTTTATATTAGCGGAGTAGGAGTTTAGATGAATATAAGGATTTTCCTTTTACAATGTTGTGAAGAGTTCACCACTTTCTTGAGTAGTGCTTATGCCCCTCTTCTTTCCCACTGTTTACTTCGTATTTACATGGGGTGCCCCATGCCCCATTCATTTTTTTTAAAGATGCTGACCTTATCAAACAGAGAGAGATGCAGAATCCTCCCATTTCAGGATCTTGACAGGTGTACTTGATTTGAAATTGGGAAAAAAAAATTTAGCTAATTGGTTTGGGAGAAAATAAGACAGGACCCGTCTTGTTTCTGCCATCACCTGACCACAAAATTTCAATTGAAGTTGAAATTTAAGACCTTAACCTTCAGAGATGACAGATTTTTTTATCTTTTATTTCCACATTAGTCTGCAATGGGGCTTGTTTAAGAACGGAAATTCAAGTTCATCCCCAAAAAATCAACTAGCAACTACATGCTACAACACAGTCCTACTAATTCAGAAGTTTAACATATATATGACAAATTTAAAACCCACAGCCACTTCATCTTACATTTTATAAAATAAATTTACTTAACTAAGAAGAATAGTAAAAGAAGTGGCCATAGTAACCAACTGACCATACATACTGATCAGGGAAGGATAACAACTCGCTGTCACTCAGGATTGGGAACCAAAACGGCAGAACCTTCAGAGTTTGCCCATGTAAATGAAACTTACAACCAGTCCATGAATCAGCATATGTAGCAGAACAACCCAAAACCTCGTCCCATTTAACGGTTTCTTGGGAGAGGTGAGCTGGATATGCTTCTAATATTTATTCTTTTTGTACAAAGTGGCCGGCTCTCAAGACTCAAACCTGTGCCTTTCACTCTTGAAGCCCTAGGCTTTTACCATAGCACCAGGCTATAGCCCCTACTCGATTTGTGTCTAAAACCTAAAATTTTATGATATTTATCAATGACCATCATTTCCATAAGTCCAATCATGACTAATTTCTACATTTTACATCACAATATATGGAAAAACACAACCAGCAGGTTAAATGCAACCGCAAAAATCAAAACCAGTTGAAGATAAAATTACCTTTTCAGAGAGTAACTCTTCACTTGGTAATGCACCTTCCCTGATCCTTTACATATAGTACATCTCAATGCCTGCCATCCATTGCAAGTTTGGCAATTTCTGCACTTCAACAACCAATCTTAAGTAAGGATGCATCAAACTTCAACTAAACTAACCACCATATAATACCAGAATAAACTTAAAAGTTGAGGCATGTGAGTCCAATTATCCAACTGGATTTAAAAACAATATATATAATATATAAATACACACACACACACACACACACATTGTCATATTTCATGAAAAAGGACTTCACTACTGGCGTCACTAAATTTTATCTATATTGCCCATGTTCTAAGTAATAGCAAATATTAAGCACAGAAGATATATGACTACTAAATAATATAAAACCAAACAGCTTCAGTGCTTCACAAAAGAACATATTTTCAGTAAATCTTGAAAATTACATTAAGCAATTTTCCAATACAAGAGCTCAAAAATAATCTAAACTGTATATCAACTTGATCTAACTTTTTACAACCTCCATGGAATTTTTCTAGGAACAAGTTGGTGTTTGTGGCACCACCAGATTTAAGGCATAAAGGGTACCTAATTTGAGGGATTGTCGGCCCTATACTAAGAGTCTGCAGAAGTCCATACCAATGAAATTTAGATTCCACTTTTATCAGAATAAAAATGGCATAATCTTAAGTTTGGAAACTTCTCTTCATAAAACTGCATCCCATAATAGAGTTTAGAAAGTCATGTGAGGCTATAACAAACCTATTAAGGCTGGAATAGAGTTTAAAAAATTGTGTGAGGATATAACGAGCCTATTAATGTGTGAGTTGATTAAGGGCCTTATTTAGATGTCCCATGAAAATTTAATCGTTTCCTTGTAGTGTGCTTATAATTTTGTGAAGGGATCCATCATTATAAATGGGGCAGTTCAAGAGAGTAACAACCTCATTCATCGTCACAAATGAGATTGAAATTTGAATCAGATACATTTCATCGATTCCAAAAATTGATTCTATACCCTCAAGGCATCTTCCACCAATGGATCAAAAATTTATTAAATCACCCCATTCAAAATGGTGGACTTGTACTTTTGATGCTATGTAAAATACAAATGGAGCCATTCAATTTCCATGGGACGACTAAACAGGCTTTAAATCAATTATTGTCACCATTTAGAGCTGGAAGCATTGTCCAATGGCTTACTTTATAGTAAAGATAAAGCCATATAATTGAGTTTCAAGCAGTGGGAAAGAAGCATAGGTGCCCACTACCATACCTGTTCAGCTGTTACAAAGTTCATAGATAATTATGTATTATTTTCTCTTTCTATTTTGCTCAGGAATTCCCTTGTCTGAGTGCATCATGTACAAGATAGTTGAGTTGATATGTTATTCAAAATTCAAAACACACACACATGCACGCAGATTCTTAAAGCAATGAAAAATGTAATATCTAGCATATCATAACAACATAGGAAGTTCCCTACAAGCTGAGATTGAACAAGAAAAATATAGTGGACAGTGGCCACTTGAAATTTGAAGGAATAGAGAAAAGCACCTCTGACATATCACCTTCTTTCCCAGCTCAAGTGCAATATCACAAGTCCCAAGATAAGCAACAGCCTGCAATCAATCCATGGAGAAAGTGGGAATATCAATACAATTATTATCTTCAGATTTGTGTAAGATCAAAGATTGACAAGATTTACTGTCAAGATAACAAAATAGCCTGCGACCCACTTAACCAAATTACAATTATAATTCAAATGGGTTAAATCAAACATAAACATCTGTTTGTGTGCATTACATAAAATCTGCTGGCAGACGAACAAACACCTGGTGAGCCACTTACCCAAATGACAAGTACCAACCAAAACACCACCTAGCCACACATAAATTCGGGAAAAAAAATCCGCATAGCCACGCATAATCACATTTTAAAATATTATGAACATTTGTATATGATTCAATCTTTTGAATTCAAGACAAAAAAGCTTCCAAAAACTGCAACTCGGCGTTCATTCATATACAAGTATATAAATACATATACACGAATTACATATACATATATACATGTACACGAATCAAAGAGGCAAATAAACAACACCTGGTGACCCACTTACCCAAATGACAATTACCAAATAAAACAACCACTAAATTGGAAAAAAAAATAATAATAATTGCATACCCTCCTACAATTACAAGTATATAAATACTCTGTGCGTAATTCAATCTTTTGGGTTGACGAAACAAGAGCTTACGAAAATTGCAGTGAAAGATAGCTTAGAGATAAACTCAGGAGCGCCGAAGCCCCGTGGAGCTGAGCCAGTAATGTCGTAAGCGAGCGTGAAAGGTGATAGCACCACCTTTATGGGAAACTCCAATATGTCGATGACCTGCTGACCATAACGACGGGTGAATAGCTTGTACTGGATGTCAGCGAACTGCTTCACGCTCTTCAGAAGACGGTCTGTTCCTTTCGACATTTTAGAGGGAGAAAATGTAGAGAGGGAGAGGTAGAAAGCGGATAATGCTTGCCGGTGTATAGAGGGTTTTAGTCTTTTAGTTTGGAGTATTTGCAGACTGAGGGTGATTTATCCCGGGTTTTGATTAATTCTAATGCGGTGCAGCTTAATTCCAGTGACCAAACGTCCCCTTTATTTTTTTCTATATTTTTGTTTGTTTGTTTATTTTTATTTTTTCGGTTAATAACGGTTTAATACCTCCAACTTTAGGGGTAGTTTCAATTTGATCCATAAATTTAGAATTGTCTCAATTTAGTGACAACATTTGAACTTTTGTTGCAATGTGGTCCAAGGACTAACGGCCGTTACATTTATGGACGGGAAAGACCACGTGAGCGGCATGTGAGGCTGAGGTGGATCCAAGATAGCATTCACGTGTGCATCCCGCCCAAAATCAGACCACATGCAAAGCACGTGATATGAAAACTAGCCATTTTGAGGGTTGTCAATTGTGTTTTGGAAGAGACGAAGAACAGCCGACGGCTTCCAACGGGTGCTAACGAAGAGCTGGGGTGGAGTGCCGTCCGGCAAGGGGGAGAAGCTCGTCTCCGGCAATGCGTGGATCTGAGAGGGAGAGAGAGGAGGGAAAGAGGAGAGAGAGAGCGGCAGTGGAGAACGAAAGCCCGCCGCCTCCAACAGGTGCTGACGAAGAGTTGGGGTGGAGCGCCGTCCGGCAAAAGGGAAAAGCTCATCGCCGGTAGTGCGTGGATCTGAGAGGGAGAGAGAGGAGGGAAAGAGGAGAGAGAGAGCGGCAGTGGAGAACGGAAGCCCGCCGCCTGATCGTGGAGATCCACGACTTATATGAAGCCCGTCGCCTCTTCACCGCCGTTCTCTCTCTCCTCTCTCTCCTTCTCAGATCCACGCACTGCCGGCGACGAGCTTCTCCCCCTTGCCGGACGGCACTCCACCCCAGCTCTTCGTTAGCACTCGTTGGAGGCCGTCGGCTGTTCTTTATTTCTTCCAAAACACAATTGACAACCCTCAAAATGGCTGGTTTTCATATCACGTGCTTTGCATGTGGTCTAATTTTGGGCGGGATGCACACGTGAGCGCCAGCTTGGATCCACCTCAGCCTCACGTGCTGCTCACGTGGTCTTTCCCGTCCATAAATGTAACGACCGTTGGTCCTTGGACCACATTGGAACAAAAGTTCAAATGTTGTAACTAAATTGAGACAATTCTAAGTTTATGGACCAAATTGAAATCACCCCCAAAGTTGGAGGTATTAAACCGTTATTAACCCTTATTTTTTTTACAGATAGAAAATAATGTTGAGGAAAGGCAACCCATCGTGGTGACGCTACCAAGCACGCCCTCAAGCCAATTAAGTATGTGTTTGGGATATTGTTTCAAAATAAAAGGCTTTTTTTTTTTTTTTTTTTTGGAGAAAAGCGTTTTCAAAAGGATCACTTTTGAAAAGACATTGGAAAGAAAATGGATATTTAATGAATATACATTTTAAAAGTTATTTTGTGTAAAAAAAAAAAATTGATAAACATCAATATTTTTTTATTTTATCACTTACAATATTTTGTCTTTAAGTAAACGTCATTTTAAAAAACTATATTCAATAGCTTTTGCTAAACTGTTTTTTAAATTAAATAACTTTTTTAAAAAGGCAGTTGAGTAGCTTACCAAATACTTGTAAAATAATTAAAATGACATTTACCCTTTAAAAGACCTTTTGAGAATTTCCAAATAGTGCGCCAAACGCCCACTAAGTGAGACTATACTTCAAATTTAAAACTGAGGGTTAATAGCTTTGATATATGAATAAGATCATAATATATATACATATATATATATATATATAAAAGAAATTATAGATTGGTCTGATTAAGGGCAAATAATTGTATTAATAGTCATTCTTAGTTAAGTTAGTAGTCATTTAATGAACTTAAAAATCAAATGTATCGTACTATAATTATTTACCTGTAACCGGACAAACTTGTAATCCCTCAAAACCATCACTACTTGGTGTCCTATATCTTTAGCACTATACTTCCACGTACCCTCGATGATACTACTAGATGGACATCCCCTCCAAGGAGATGCCGATGATGAGAATGGTTAGCAAACAATTTGCCCATGAATTTGCCTCCCCTTTTGTAATTGATTTAGAGACATTCCCATTTCCAACCTCCCCTTGTTAGTTCTTGCAGAGAAGGTCAAAGAGAAGGTCAATGATGGGAATAATTCTATTCCTTTAATATAACTAGATATAGCACACGTGCGTTGCACATGAATATTTTTAAATAATATTAGTTATACAAAATAATAAATACATAAACATTTTATATTTTTTCATAAATATTTTTAAAGATAAACATTTTATATATTTTTATATTTTATATTTTATATTTTATATTTTAAGGTATGTGTTTTAGAATTATAGTTTCCATATTTCTATATATTTCTATTTATCATATAAGAATTATAGTTTCCGTTTTCTTTGAATTCCTATTTGTGTTTTATATATTAAGGTATGTGTTTTAGAATTGTAGTTTCCATATTGTTATATTTCTTATATATGCAGAAGGGTGGGTAGTTGTGTATTTAAAAATTAAAATAAGGGTATATTAGTCAATCAAAAGTTTTTCTTACATTCATCTTTTTATAGGTAGTATAGATATAGATATAGATATTAGTTGCTTATAATAATAAAAAAAAAGAAAAAAAGGCGTTCTCTATCTAATATCCAATATAGTTCATAACTTCGTATTAGTGTACCTAGTTTAGTCAATAAATTATTGGTTTGGATGTTCATTGAGTCATCCCAGAGCATTCTGAAAGTGACTACCAAGGTTTGTTTTCCACTCACTATGTTCTTCCGAGGACGTTCCTTTTTTTCATTTTTCTTCTTTTTTGATTTTGCTGAAAAAGTTGTATTAATATTTCATCCATTATCTATTCATTATCCATGATTGCAACTTGCAAGTTCTAACAAATATATGGATAATATTGATAAGTTCATTTCCTTAAAAAAAAAAAAAAAAAAAAGAAAGAAATAAAATTTGTGCATAATGCCTTTCTCAAAGTAGATATTTTGATTTGAATTCTCTTTAAATTTTCATAGACTTAAGATTAATTTTAAAACTAGACTTTTTATATGAAATCAAAATTTTTATTTTATTTTTTCTAATGCGGTGAGCATGATCTCAAGAAAGAAAAAGACATAGGAAACACATAAGAGTTATGTGAAATCAACAAGATGCCTACATGCACACTTGGGAGAGATTAATCCACTACAATAAAAATGAGGATTTGGTGCAAGGTCTTGACCTCGCTTCTCTGACGATTGATCTCCATAAAGCAAAAAATGTAATGCGAAACTCAGATCATTTTACAAATATTCTCACATTGGGACATTGCCCTTGTACTCCTACATAAGGCTTGTGGCTAGCCCCATTGGGCCCTCCAAAAATGCCCCTTAGCCTAGGCCATTAGAGTCTAGTAATAAAAAAAGTACAAGACACACATCCCCCACAAAACATTTTTCAACATATTATTTCCTCCATTGTAAATTTGTATGGGTTTTAAAAATTTTCTTATTTTAGATATGAACAAAAATTACTCACATGTCACACATGAAACCACCCATACATACATTATAAAGGTTTGAAATAAGTTTGAACCAAAAAAAATAATAATAATAAAAAAGGTTTGAAATAAGTACCTCGTTTGAAAATTCTAATTTTCCAATAAAATTTTTAGTTATTCTTTGAGAAAATGTAACTGATAGATCTAGTTTATATTGGTGTTGATATTTTCTCTGATTCGAAGAAAAAAAAAAAAAAAAAAAAGGGGAAAACCTCGTCAAAGGGGAGAAATGCCATTAGACTTATGGGTTTGCATTCGTTGTTGGTTTGTTTTATTTTTAAAATTTTTCTTATCCTTATCAATAATTAGTTAGAATATACGTAAGATTACAAAGGTACCAACTATTTTAAAGCTATTATAGTTAGAAGGATGTTAAAATAACTTGTGAGCATTCTAATGTCTAATGCTGTGTTTGTTACGAGGGAGTGAAATGGTGGTTTCATTAGCAAAAAACAGAAAAAAGTGATTATTTGGTAATCCAAGAGAATAAAATAGTCATTCTTTTGTCGTGGTTTATTCTTAATGAGGGAATAACCAATTATTTTCAAATCAAGAAAAATGTTTATTCCCAATCTTTAAGAAATAAAATTATAAAAAATGGGTTTTACCTAATATTTTTTACTCAATTTCCACCCTTAAGCCTTTATCAAATATTGAAATAGGATGACTGTTTCCATTTGATTCCTATTCTCAATTTATTTTTACTCTAATTTCCACTCACTCAGACTAAACGTTGAGTGGTTGTTGCTCAGCTAGCTCGGCAGATTGACCCTGGGAAGCGCAGCCCAAGGTAGGTCCCTCATGAGTGATGAGCTTAAACCGGGATACCGTCAAACCCATTTTAGAACCCCAACTTTCAGTCTGAAGTTGATACTCGTGCCAAGGTGAAGCTTACCTGGGTCTTAAATCACCCATTCAAACACGCAGTAAATACGTAGATTTCCCAAGCAAGACAGTTTTAAGAATATCATTACATCCAATCGTGTCATGCCACGTGCTCCCATCAAATTCCAACTCTTTGTCACCAGAGGTAACGTAATCAGTGCTCTATGAAGAATTGCCTGTATCAGTTTTTCAGAGAATCCATCACCGGTGGCTGTCCCTGTACGCTTAGTCCCATCTCTCTCTCTCTCTCTCTCTCTCTCTCTCTCTGCTTTTTCTATCTATTAGACTGTAATGGCGGCAGCACCGGTTGTAGCTCTGAACGGCGTGAAAATGGCACCCACATCACAGGCATACTTAGAGAGCAAACCCGTGAAGGACACAAGGGCTCTGGTCTCAGACCTCTGCCGTCATTTCTACACCCTTGGATGGGTCTCAGGCACAGGTGGCAGCATCACAATCAAGGTCCACGATGACTCCATTCCTAGACCCAATCAGCTCATCATCATGTCCCCTTCTGGTACCCCTCTCAATCCCTCACCAGCTTCTCCTTCTCCTTCTCATGCTTTATATGTACATATATGTTCTATATATATTTTGTGTATATATGTATGCTGTTTTCTGTTTTAGATTTATGGGAATTGTTTGTTTATGCTCAATTGATTGTGTTTGTGCACCTGGGTTGGCGTACAGTGGGAGATATATGTTTTTGATTTCTGGGTATTGTTTGTTTATGCTTTATGTTTTTGATTCTGGGTATTGGTTCTTTATGCTCATTGCTCAAGTGACTGTGTTTGTGCATGTGGGTTAGCGTATAGAGGGAGATATGTGTTTTTGATTTATGGGTATTGTTTGTCTATGCTCAATTGACTGAGTTTGTGCATGTGGGGGTAGGTGTACAGAAGGAGAGAATGGTATCAGAGGACATGTACGTGATATCTCCAAGTGGGTCTGTCTTGTTTTCGCCGTCTCCCAAACCGTTTCCGCACAAGCCTCCCAAATGTTCTGATTGTGCTCCTCTCTTCATGAAGGTATACATTCTTTATTCCTGTAAAATTTATAAGTAACGTTATGTACATGGGCTTTGCCCTTTTTTGTTCATCAATACATATTTACCTTATCAAAAAAAAAAAAAAAAAAAACAGTTTATAAGTAACGTTATTAATTTTTCTAGTCATGGGTTATATTTTAATCTTCTCAAAACTGGTCTGGAATCAAGTTCTTCGAGTGCTACTTGAATTCCAATCTTATTATTTATCAATTTATTTTTGCAGATTAATGTGGAACTCATAGAATGCTATTTGATTATCTTGCGGCGATAATAGGAACTTATGAGATGATTACTGTTATTATGGTTACTATTAAGTATTAACTAATACTATATTTATGATGATTAATAATTACTTTTTTTTAGGTGATTCAGCTAATTATATTTGATTGGTCCAAAAATTGAGTTATTACTGACAATATTTAAAATCAAATTGGGTTATTTATTGGTGGACTTCTGTAGGTTAATTTGGAGCTTATATGTTGGTTCTTGATTAGGCTAGGATGACAATGGGAGGTTATGAGATGATACGAGCATTTTTTTTTTGGTTGTATGGTCATGAGATAACTTTGTTCACAGATACGGGCATGATACTTTGTGAATTTTACTGTTGTTATTGTCATTGAGATTTCCCAATGTCTGTTGTTTGCTGTGGAAACAGAGGAAGTCTTATGTATTCTTTTGTTCTAGTCTCCAGAAGATAAAAAAGCTAACTATTCTAAGACAGATGGTTTTATTAGGAGTGGATGTTTAGATTTCTTGGGTCCCAAATAATTAAAATTCTATGATCTAAAAAATTAGTTTATTTTACCCAACATCTTCATTGGCAACCACATGGAGCATTTTCCAAACTTCAATTGCCATTGACTATTGGATTGCAAGTAAAATATATCCAAGTCAATTATTTCATGATGCGAATGGTTGTGAATGAATCTAATTACAAGGAGACCACCAGCCTAATGGCAATCCTTTGAACTTTGGGAGACCTTTTATAAGGATTCTGAAAACGCCTAATCCTTTGGGTTTTGGGTTACCTTTTATATGGATTCTGAAAACCCATCCATCAGGATTTACACGTATTGATTTTGGGAGAAGTGTGGGTCAAATCATTGGCTGAAAGCTGAGACCCAATAATTGTTTATGGCATGCTTTTGTCCTTCTAGTGGTTAAGTTTTTCTTTTTCGCAATTTACATTGATAATATGACTATATTTAGCTTATGGGTTAAAAATAGAACTCCTTGTGAGTCACATCTCTTTTTAAAGCCTTCTTGCCAAGTTACTGTACTATCTGTGTAAAGTGTAAACAGATCTTCAACAAAGCAGTCTAATTGGATTGCTGAGGTTCCATGAAATGATTTGGAAAAGTCTGGATATATTAAGTTTGGCACTTCAGCTGTACTCTCTGAGATTGCTTAATCAAATCCATGGAACAGACTGGCACGCTGGAAAAGCAAAGGAAAAATAGTGTATTTATGTGCAAGCAACAAGGCAAGAACTTACACTCTAGGGATTAAGGGCAATATTATCTAATGGTTTAGTAGACAGGTCCGAGATGATCCTGGAGATGTAAATATGAAAACATCAGAATAAGCAGATTCTATCTTTCCTTTCCCCCACCATAATCTGCATGTGGAGACACTTTGCATCAAATTCTGGATAGTATGATCCTGCCTTAAGCAAACAGAATTACTCTGGTAACCTGTCTGTTGTTTTCTTATTTTGTTAGTGTCTTATATTTATGGAATATAGTTTTGAATTTTCATGTGGGATGTTATCATTGGTTGCATATTTGACATGCTGTTCTTCGGTACTTCTTCCTCTTTGTTTTTGTTTTTGTTTTTGTTTTTTTTCTTGGTGTGTGTTCTGTGTTTTTTGTTTTTGGTTGGCTTTATAATCTTCTTTCATCAGGTACTAATAACACTTCTTCTGTTGTTTCTCCAGGCATATGAGATGCGTAATGCCGGTGCTGTTATCCACAGTCACGGGATGGAATCTTGTCTTGTTACAATGATCAATCCATTATCAAAAGAGTTTCGAGTAAGTTTTTTGAACTTTTGGCAGATATTTAAGAGTTAAGTTTCCAATCTAAAAGCTTAAGTGTGGAGGGCCAAACAGGTATATGAAGCCATATCAAACCTAGTATTTGGGCGATGTGGGATGTGGAACTTTCCAATGTTGAGTATAAAAAGTTCTTATCTATTTTCTCAAATCTCTGTATTTTCTAATTGGTTTTTTCTTTTGTTTGCTCGTCTTTATATGATTTCATTAATATGATGAAGTGAATAGTATATTAAAAGCAAAAAGAGCGAAATCTCATGTAGACTGGGCTTTATTGTAAATTTCATTGATTGTTGACAATATTAACTTGTGGAGCATATCCTTACATGGGTTGGAGCTGAGTTTTTTTATACAGAGACGTTGACAATATCATGAGTGGTCCATATATTTGAGGATAGGTTTGGATGTGTTGATGGTGAATTGAGGCAGAAAAATAATATCTAGGTACTATAGTAAAAAAATTATTTGTTTATTTTATATTATTGTCACTCAGTTCTATACATAAACTAATCATGATTTGAAAGATCAAAGGGAGTGCCTTAATGATAAATATATTAAGGAATTAGCAGATACTTGACCTTCACTTGTAAAATTATCAGATTGTTTTCCAGGCTCAAATGACGACCCTTAGGATCAGAAGAGCATTCTATTACTAACACACTACATATAACTATAACAACAAACACCAAAAAGGAAGAAAACATTACAAAGCACAATCATTAAAAAAATTGTGATACTGGGAAAACAGTTTAGAAAAGAGTAAGAAACTGCAATAGAAACCTAAAACATTGTTTCCAAGGGTTAAAAGAAATCAGGAAATTCACAAAGAAGCTCGATAATTAAGAGATTTTATATAGTTACTAAAAACATTGGAAATTTATTTAAGAAGTTCTAGAAAAAATATAATAAGAATAAGAAGGCAATGAACTTGGAGCATTTCAAAAAAATGCATACATGTTTTCTTGAAAAACAGAAATGGTTTTTAAATAGAAGTTTCCCATTGGTGTTGGAGACGGGCCTTTTGAGATATAGCCTATAAGATTACCCTCCTTGGAAGAGAAATTTTGGTCACTATGGTTGGAGAGATTCTTGCATAACAGAAGTACAAGCAAAAGGTGAGGGCATCTCCATGCCAGACCATCAAGACGTCAACAGATAACTCCAACAGGTTGTAAGAAAGGGGGGAAATTATTGTCTTGAGATGGGATGTTCACTTGCTCTCAAAGACCACACCATATGCTCATTAATAAGTACAATATGTTGCATATATAGTAATTTTTTTTACATTTTCTGTTAGCTTCCTGTGTGTTTTGATTTGCTTCAGCTTTCTTCTCTAAATTTACAGATCACTCATATGGAAATGATAAAAGGAATCCAAGGGCACGGTTATCATGATGAGCTTGTGGTCCCGATAATAGAGAACACTGCCCATGAACGGGAGCTCACAGAATCTGTCGCTGAAGCTGTATGTTCTTTTTTATGCATTTGACTTCACAAATTGATTCTATTGAACATTATGCTGTGAGAAAATGAATTAATATTTGTGTGGACTAGAACCCAACAACCGTAATCATATGATTGCATAAGTTCATATCATGGCAAATATCTACTTATTTTAACATGTCATTCCGCTTAATTAGCTTTGCTGATGGATGCTTATTTCAGTAATCTTAATGATTGTTGGTACTTTACTATGATATGCTGGACACTGATGATAATTGTGTCCAACACTTGTCGATAGGGCACAAAAGTTACACTCGTATGATTCTGGTTTGAACAATAGTAAATATGTCTGCCTATATGTGCAGAAGTATGTTTCTTTGTGTGGTTATTTATTTGGAAATGTTTCTTTGTGTGGTTATTTATTTGGCCCTGCTGTGAACTTATTATTTCATTGATTTCTTATTATCCCTCGATGCCCAAGGAGTAATGTCTACTCCCTCCTTGTGTTACAATGTTACATCTTTCATCAAAAGGGTATACCACAATATGTCTAGGAACTGAGGGTGAATGATGTTTCCTTTCAAGGTATGATATATATATGGAGATGGCAGCTTCCTTAACCATCACTATTTGTGTTGGCACTATGGACCTAAAATTGAGCCCCTTTGCAGCTGTTATTGCAACGTTGGCTAAGACGCTTGCCGGAATCTAGAGGAAAATATCTACAAATATTGCTTTTTGTTTTATACTTTATGGTTATTTATTATGTCACCAAAATTTTTAGGGGGGAGAGTTATTTTCTTGGGTTTCTGTGAATACTGAACTCAGGTTTTATATCCCTTTGTAAATATCCAATTTAGTTTTTATATGGGTACTTTCCAGTTAGCTTTCCGCCTTGAAACTGCTGCTAGTAAGCTTCTATGCTACACATTAAGGTATGCTTTTTTTTCTTTTTCTTTTTCTTTTGCTTATTGTATCGTTGATCACTCACTGAAGCCATTTAGTTTGTTTGTCTGAAGAACTTTGAAGCAGTTAGAATAGCTCTCTTCTGTGTTGTTTGATAATGTTCTGTTGGATATAGTGTTTGCCATTCAGTGTCTCTAGAAGACTTTACAATTTCTTACAATTTCATTAGTTTCTTATGATTATTACAATTTTGGCTCTTTATTGTTTATGCATGTGAGTGCTGATCTAGAGTGACCTAACTTTATGTTTTCAGATGGCTTTGGAAAAACCATCGCATCACCTTCTCTAGAACATAGTTTTGCATTAACATCTTCTATATTAAAAAAAAAAAAAAAAAGAGAAAAAAAAAAAAGAAAGAAAAAAAGCTATAGTGGCCTATATTGCTTCATAATGATTAAACTTTCCTCCTTCTTGTATAGATTGAAGCCTACCCGAAAACAACGGCAGTGCTTGTTCGCAACCATGGCATTTATATATGGGGAGACTCATGGATCAGTGCAAAAACTCAGGTTTGTTTCATCTAGGGGAAGATTTAAATTAAGATGATCAATTGTGCAGAATGTTTATTTAATAAATAAATAAATAAATAAATTATAAATTATTATTTTTGGTTTGGTTTGAAATGTTCATTTGACACTTTCACTATTTTATTATTTATTTATTTTTTATCAACAACAAAGAGAAAATTATATTAGAACAAACAGAAAATTACAAGAGGAAGAGGACAAGATGTCCTCCTAAGAAAAAAAAAAAGAAACTACAAAACTAAAATCTACTACATATTACAAACTAGTGTCCAATCTTGCTAAATAAGAAACGGAGGAATTCCCTCAAAGGCTTTAGAAGCCGAAGCCCAAAACGACGCTAGAAAACATACACGCTCCCACAACCCTTCTTCCAACTCAAACTTATCTTCAAACACTCTAGTATTCCTTTCTAACCAAATAACCCAAAACATAGCTAGTGATCAAAACATAGCTTAAGGATAACTGAAATGGTGGTCTTTAATGAAAATTTCTAGTGATCAAATACTTTGGCATTTCCTTGATGGCTTCTGGAAATTAACATGTTCCCCTACTCCACTGGCTTTTCTTTAGTGTTGCGTTTTGAGTTTGTTGTGTGCTGGAGAATCTATGTGTATATAGTCTGGTGACTTGAAATATCATGCTATAATTAACTGCCCACATGACCATTTTTAACGGCTGGATGTTAAGAAAAAAAGGGAGCACTATTATGCTGCTACTTGCAGCCTTATGAACCTCAATTGCATATCCAAAGCAAAAATAGTGTGAAGAGCACAACAGGAGGAAAATTTTTCCACTACAAATTTAATTTATTTATTTTGTGATGAAGTAAGAAAATTATAGAAGAAAAGAGCAAAAGCCCATATAGACACCAGCTATACAAAGGATTCAAAAATGTAAGAGCAATTACGAAGATAAAGAATAAAAAAAATGTATTGAATTACCACAACATGCGGCATCTTTCCACTGAGATAGAAAACCAACCACATTGAGCTTTAACTTATCCACCGTGAGCTCCACATTATCAAAGTTCTTCTGTTCTCATGTACCTTTTCCTTCCAAAGAGACCAAAAAATAGCGTGGGGAAGTGTCTTCCACATTGATAGAGTATACATATTTGCACTCTTACATCATCGGCCATCAACCGAATGAAAAACCAATTGTGAAAATACCCAACGTAACCCAAAACCAAAAAGCATACACTTCTTGGGCTACTCTACAGTGAAGAAAGAGATGATCCATCAATTTCCTTGCTTCTTTACACATAATGTATAGATGGTCTGTGACCCCCTTCTGTTCAGTTTTTGTGATTTTATTTTTCGATCGAAAAAATAAAATTAGAGAAACAACTCCCAGTAATTATTTAACTGTACTTTATAGATATTAAAAGCTTAAATTTGAAAGAGTGAGGTCCATTTTGAAGTGAAACTAAAGAGGTATGTATAAACACTTTATTACATGCATGTTGCAGTCAACTCGACTGATGCAATCCGGACCAAAAACATAGAACCATCTAGATTTGCTCTGAGAATTATGGACCCGACTCTCTTGTTCAGAATACATGTTACTCGTTAATGCAAGAAAATAGGACAACTCTACACACACACACACATATATATTTTGATGATGTAAGATTGTATTAGAAAAAGGGCAAAACGTAAGTACATAAGATATATACAAGCGAATGCCAAAAAAAACCCTATTCTATAATTTGAGGGAATCTATAAAACTAAAAAGGGAGGGATTAGAAACATTAGCAAAACTAGAGGACCACCAAAAAAGGTTCTTAACAAAAAAAGACTTAAGATCAATAGTGGATGTTTCCTTATATATATATAGATAGATAGATAGATAGATAGATGGATGGATAGATAGATTGTACATATTAGTTTCATAAATTTTCATACCTTTGTCTTGTTTTTCTCTTGTTTTTTTGTTTTCATTTCAGCATTTATCTTTATTTATTTATTGTTTCTTTTTTCCACACATGCATGGCATCCATTTATGTGCAATTGAGCACAGCTCACTTCATCATTTACGCACGAATTATATTTATTCCTGTTCAGTACGATACTAGGATGATTCTCAATTATGTTGTTTTATACATGCTAATATTCTTACAAGTGTGAGTACTAAAACATGGATATTTATTTCTGGGAATTGATAAATCTCTTACACGTATAAGGGAGTTGGCTAAAGTATGGTCCATAGCTTTTGACACTTAAATGAAAAGATGGCGTGATGCAGATGTCTTTGTTAACTTGTTTGCAGAGAGGAGTGCATTCATCATAATCTCTTATTTAAAAGCAATTCAAGAAAATATTTTGTTGCTTATAACAAGAAAAGAAAATAAATAACTATGTCTATGATGGTTGATACTTTATAACATTCATATACAATTTTCATATTCTATCATTCAGTGCTTCACTTGTGTTATACGTCATATAGTCTTCAAAATATTTGGAACATTGCTATCCCCCGTAGATGTTCCTTTTGTCAGGTCCTTGATGGTTTTTGTTATCTTTGGGGCTTTTTGTACAGGTCTTGCTGCTTATTTTGGTTTTTTAGGACTCCTTATCCTCCCTCCTTATATTTTTCATTTTGAATACAAGTTATGTTTCTTACCAAATAAAAATAAAAATAAAAATAATAAAATGATCACATTAAGGACAGATGTTTGAAAGCCTAGAAACACATGGTTGCTTGGCGAGCTACAACTTTACCAGACCTTATCCAAGGTAGCCTATGTAGTTTTTCACCTGAATGCAGTGTCTTTCATTCATCTACCCTTTTATTTTGTTGTTATGTCCAAATCATTGTCAAAGACGGTTTTGTGAGATATGGATCAGATGGCCACGCACACACACACGCACACACTCACATATTTATGGTTTTAAATTAGACAGAACTGACTGCTTGTGTGTCTGCATATAGAGCAGTTTTGCTTCACATGGTGTCCATTTATTATTTTGTCTCCTCCAGTGTTTGACTCATCTTTAACATATGAGATGATTGTTTTATGGCTTTCAGAGTTCATTTAATGTGCTTTCTCCTACATTGGTAACTTATACTTTCAGGCTGAATGTTATCACTATCTGTTTGATGCTGCTATCAAACTTCATCAACTGGGCCTGGACTGGTCTACTCCAAGTCATGGTCCCATTCAGAATGTTAAAGGAGTTTTAGGTGGTGGTGAGAACATAAACTTTTCTGTGAAGGCAGTAAACTCAAATTATGAAACTGAGCCATTGCGAGTAAGTTCTTTAAATATTTTCCCTTCTTTTCGAAATCATATGATCCAGTGCTCATCATTGATTTTCATTTTCCCCTAGTTTTAATATGAATTCCCCTATCTTGGTGCTTGGGCCTTGGAGACTGTTTATTTGGTTTCTTGATGCAAACGTACCATTTGGGTTGGAGAAATCAAGAAAGTCTAGAGTTGTTATTGCAAGGCTTGATACTGTTGAAATCACATTTTCTTTTTTTTAAATGCAGCGTTGCATTGTTCTTGACATTGAAGGGACTACTACTCCTATATCATTTGTTACTGACGTTCTCTTTCCATATGCCCGTGATAACGTGGGGAGGCATTTGTCTGCAACATATGAAACTGCAGAAACTCAAGATGATATTAAACTGTTGCGCTCTCAAGTAAGATTTTTATTTAGGAGTTCTGATTTGATGATGATACTTATGGAGTATCCATATCCCTGTTCCGTATTTATATCTGCCTTTTGGTTGTGGGATACTGATGGCATTGTAATATGGACCACTTGACATGTGAGTACACCTTGATGGGATAGACAATTGATTGACTGTAAAGGCTACTTATTTTGCTCTGAAATTTTAAAATTGATATTAATATCAACACTCTTTGTTGCCCATTTTGCTTAGTAATTTAAATGCAATTAATGCCTTTTGTTTCCTAAGAAAGAATAAATAAGCTTGAGAGGTAGTCGCTGATTTTCAAAAAAAAAAAAAAAAAAAAAAAAAAAAGAAGAAAAAAAACAAGGAAGGAAGAATTATGTACCTGAATATTGACCAATAAAGGAGGAGGAAAACATACAACATTGAACAGGATTTGGGCATGGCGCTCATGGCTAGGAACTTCAAGTATCTTAGGGGGTCTTGACTATTGCAAGGGCAAGAGCCTAAAGCAAAGGTGGTTCGCTAACCAAGGAAAGGTGCATTGCAGTGTACTTATTTGTCTGTTGGCTTGTTCTGTTTCGCCGCAAGGCGGGCTGGCTAAATGTTGCCCTATATTTGAAGTATTGTTCTGTATGTCTTATGAGATACTACGGAGGGACTTTCGATCGCCATTTTGCGGTCCCCTTTCCTGTGTCACTCACCCGAAAAAAAGGATCCCAATTAGGATATAATAGGAGTAAATACTCTCCAATGCTTTAGCAACTGATAACCAGTAAAACAGGTTCCCAATTATATGATCCACTGTATTTTCTAACAAGGCCTTCCTACAATCATAATATGCATGCTTCTTTCCTTCTAGACACATCAAAAAGCTGCAAACACACATAACTTCCAAAAGAGTTGACTTTTAACAACCTATGTGTAACTGTTTTAGTCTTACAACTGAGGAGTTTAAGCCTTTAAATAGTCTAGAAAGCCCAGAATCTGGGCAGTAGATAAGAACTTGATGAACTCCTTGTGATTTCTCATACACATTACAATTGTTTAAGAATACCTACTTTCTGAGATTGTATATCGATTGGCCTGGTTATAATCAATGTCATAGTTCAAAGTTTGAAAAAGAAAGCTAATTTGTAAGTAAATTTCCCCCCACATGACCTCGGAGAAAATTGGTTTTTCCAGATGTGAGAAGGGTGTTTAGCTTTGGGTTTTTCGGTTTTAGAGAATTCTCTTGAAAGTTTGAGCTCTGTCCCTTTCCGGTATAATAGTTTGGTCAGAAAAAAGATTCAACACCACCATATGTTAAACCCCAAAAGTATGTCCTGAAATGAAATTGAAAATGAGCTAATCTTAATCCGTTTCTCCAAATTTTTACAAGTTAAAATTGACAATCGTATAAAGAAAAGTTGGACAACACAGATGCTAGTTTATGCTGCAATTTCTGTTTTGGTTAACGGATCGTGATAGGTACCTTTATGTTCAAAGTACAGAATAATCCTTGGAAGTCAAGACAATGGAAATATTAAAATTTTTGGCGTTCTTTGCAGGTTCAGGATGATTTGGATCAAGGTGTCATTGGTGCTGTGCCCATCCCCTCTGATGATGCAGGGAAAGAGGAGGTGATTGCAGCTTTGGTCACAAATGTGGAAGCGATGATAAAAGCTGACAGGAAGATCACTGCCTTAAAACAATTGCAAGTAAGCAAAATGGGATTCAAAAGAAACGTGCTCTCTATGGTGTATGTACTAGGAACCTAGCTAACGCTCATGTATGCAGGGTCATATATGGCAAACCGGCTATCAGAATAATGAATTGGAGGGAGTTGTTTTTGAGGATGTGCCTGAAGCTCTTGAGATGTGGCATGCTTCAGGCATAAAGGTTATTTTTGTTTCTTACCTATTCTTTTTATTTTTCTTTTTCAGTTTTTTTTTTTCCCTTGTAGATATTCTTCTAACTTGTTCACACTGTCCTTTTTTTTCAAATGTGCTTCAATGCCATCCTTTTTCATAGTAAATGAACTAAATGCTGCACTTTCTCCTTTTTTTGCTCTGCAGAACTGTATGTAAAGAATTTTTGTAATAAATGAGTGCTGGAATGTTTGCTAGAGATTTTTGTACTGGCAGAACTTTGTGCTACTTCAAATGCTTTTATTATTGGACCTATATGTATAAACATAGGTGGACATTCTTTGTTGATAACATTGGTATGATGCAAAAGAAATCAACAAAGAATATTGATGAAAATTTTAATGCTGTGACCAATCACTGTGATGACTATAGTGGTATTAGAGTAAGTGATAAAAGTCCATGATTTTGGGAGCTTAATTTTGACATATATAGATATTCTAGTAGTAACATAGAAGCAACTGGGTACGTTATCAGGATGAAGAAGGGAAGTCCTTGAAGTGGCCGCAAAGAATTTGGGACATGCTTCAATTATTGTGGTGGAATGTTTGGCTTCTAGAGATGGACTTTGGATTGCATGGAGAAAATGCATTAAGCGTATCAAAGTGGAAGGGGATTCAAGAATTGAAATTTGAGGCTATAACAGGGAAAACTAATGTTCTTATTGACCATTTGATAAGTGGGAATATGATGATGCCTAATCAGTGTATTATGTGTAAAGAGGCAGCCAAGGCAGTTGATCATCCTTTTTTACATTGTGAGGTGGCTTTTAAACTGTGAGTTTTTAGCTTTTTCATTTTTGGGTATCATGGGTTTTGTTTCAATCAGTTCTTCAAGCGGTTGAGTGTTGGTGGATTTGGGTTGGTAAGAACATTTCATCTTTGGCTTGGAGAACAGTGTCTTATCCTTTTGTTTGGGATTCTTTGGAAGGAAAGAAATAATAGAATCTTTGATGGCATATAATTCTCTCTCTCTCTCTATCTCTATGTTTTTGGTGGTTTGTTTCTTCTTTTAAAAAAATACAAGTAAATAATTGTAGAGAGAATAAAAGGCCTTAGGCTAGGAAGTATACAAGAAAATAAAACAGAAATTAAACCAACTACAACCATCCAAAAAACCAATAAGGATTTTATTATTATTATCGCAAAATTAGAAGCTCCAAACCAAAAAAAAAGGGTCCCTAGTATTGTCTTCTTAATCTTTTCAACTGGTTGTTCCTTCCCATTGAAGATTCTCTTGATTCTCTCCTTCCACACACACCACATGAGGCAAAGAGGAATCACTCCCCACATAGCCTTTTGCCTTCTCTTTCCAGCAATAACCTACCAGCCACAAAGAAGGTCTCTCACTATCTATCGATAGAATTAAAACTTAGGATGGTTTAGAAAACATTTTACTTGGATATGTTTGAAGTGTTTAGGAAACCAAATGAATTTGCTCTTATTGTAATTTTTGTTTGGTGCTCATTCTTTCTATACCTTGTGTGTACAAGGGTTTTTTTGCCCTTCTTTATCGTATACTACAAATTACTTTATCAGAAGAAAAATTTTAAATGTTGTTTCCCAAGTTCGAGTCTCTATCTTTTTGTCTTGCATTCATACAGGCTATTAGAGCTGTTAATGATTTGGCAAAAACATGTCATGACTTGTTGATTGGCAAGTTTGGCTTTTAGACTTCCTAGAGCTATAGGTTAGATTGTATTGGAGGACATGAGAGGTTCTGCTAATCTTGGATGTATTCGGTATTTCCTTATTGTTAATGTATTAAAATTTCATTCATTTACTCCCCCCCCCACCCCACACACACAAAAAAACATATGATGCTCTCTCAAGACATAAGCCTTATATTTGGGGGCTTTTCCCCAACTTCTTGACCGTGTTGAATAAATTCCATCTTCAATTTTAATTACTCTTGCTGTCCTTTTCAATAGGTATACATCTATTCTAGTGGTAGCAGATTGGCGCAGAGGCTTATATTTGGTCAAACGAACTACGGGGATTTGAGAAAATATTTATGTGGATTTTTTGACACCACAATCGGGTAAATCTTTTTACTTCCTTTAATGTTCTTCTCTGATTTAAAATCTTAATATTACTTAATCTCATTCAAGGAAAACTCTCTCTCTCTCTCTCTCTCTCATGCAGGAACAAAAGAGAAACACGCAGTTATGTTGAAATCTCAGAGTCTGTGGGAGTAGATAGGCCATCAGAAATTTTATTTGTGACAGATGTCTATCAAGAAGCTGTAGCTGCAAAGGCAGCAGGTAGTGAACTGCTTGTGATTTCTGTTTTCCACTATTGCTTTTTGGCTGCTAGCAGAGTTCTTGCTGTAGTATCCATTTGCCTAAGCCCTATAATAAATTTAGACCCTTTTGATGTCACTTAGAAGCAATTTTGTTCCCAAGTCTTTGTTGAGCTGAGTTAATTTTCTAGCATTAGTAGTGAGTTTATTTGTTTTTCATACCCTTAGGTGGTGTTTGAATGTCCGATGGAAATTGAATTAGGTCATTGTTTTTTGCATAGCATTTGAACAATGACTTCTTTCAACAGACGTCTAAATGGCCCCATAATTGAAATCATTTTCGGATTTCATGAAATGCAATCATTTCAATTTCATTGGTGACTCCCATCTTTTTGCAAATACTTTATTTTAGCCAATGAATTTGTGCATTCAAATGCTGTGGAAAACAAAGCAAAATCATTCACTTCATTTCCATGTGGTTCCCAGACACCATCTATAGAAGTATTCTCAACACATCAATTTTTTTGACTGTGTGTCATCAGAAACCTATTATAAGAGTTTTAACCTTGATACGTAGCTCCATTAAAGTTATACATCCCCTTTAAAATCTTCAGTATTCAAATAAGAAAAAGAGAAAAACCCATCTGCTTATTATGCAGATTAACTTTCATATTGATATTGAAACTAATCCATATTTCAGGTTTGGAGGTGATCATTTCTATTCGGCCAGGAAATGGACCTCTTCCAGAGAATCACGGGTTTAGGACAATCAACTCTTTTCTGGAAATATGAGATGGTATATATTCCTCTGTAACTATCTGTTATGTGACATAATTATGACTAATAAATGTATGCATGCATAACCAACTTCTCAGCTTTGAAATGATCTAATTTCTGTTGCTGCCTTTTCTTTTGATCTGTCCTGTGCGGGTAGTGCCTTGTTTGGATTTTTCCTTTTTTGAGCAACATGTCGCTTGTTAATTCAATCCTATGCATGTTTATCATACTGGTTCTAAAAGGAATCAAAACAGGCTCAAATGCCTAATTCATGGCTCTGAGCTACTGCAGTCTTGGCATTGGGGACATCTGATTACTTGTCAATGTGTATCAGTCATGATCGATATAACCTAGGCTGAAGCAAAAAGGTTGTCCTGTTCCAGAAACAGGGTTAGATGTGATTGTTAAGATAAATGAAAACTAAGGCACAAGATTGGAAATGAATTCCAAAATTCATAATAATTTGTGTTTTCATGAATTAGTCATTACTATTGCATAATAATCTGGAGTTTGATTATATATATATATATATGGTTAATATAATTCAGGAATTTAAAAATTCTGAGTTCTGTCATATTAAGAATAATTTCAAAATTGTTTGTAAGTAGTTTTTTTCTTGAACCCTTTTTTTTTTATAATGATTTTTTTTTATTTGTTTTTGGGTTTGGTGGCGCGGCGATGTATAGTATTGGGTTCTGCATGTTTAATATAACTCTGGACCTTTAGTAGATTAAGATCCATTGAAAAAGCAAGAGTGGTTGAATAGTTGAATGGGTTATACACTTGTTCTGTTCCAAAAATGTCATCTTCCAATTTGCTTCAACAATAGTCAATATCTTTCCACCCTTTTCCTACTTGTATTATTTTTCACCAATGGAAAACAACACTTTACCTAAACAGTACCTTTTCAATTTCAAACTGATATGGTTTTGTACCTTATTTTACTCATCATTATCACCAAAACAATACAAAAACAGCAACCCTATATTATAATCATATTCTGTCCTCATTTAAGGCTTTTTTTTTTTTTTTTATGGATTTGAGAGAAGCTGGTACCTAATGCTTCATCCCTGGCATATAGTTGAGAGATCCATGATTGTCACCATCTAAGCCACTGGGAGCATTGGTTGCCAAAACCCATTACTTCATTAAAATGGCATCATAAGCAAAATGAATTAATTCAAGTAATGTGCAAAAATGGATTTTGATTCAATTCCCATAGGATACCCAGAGAAGCTGGTACCTAATGCTTCATCCCTGGCATATGGTTGAGAGATCCATGATTGTCACCATCTAAGCCACTGGGAGCATTGGTTGCCAAAACCCATTACTTCATTAAAATGGCATCATAAGCAAAATGAATTAATTCAAGTAATGTGCAAAAATGGATTTTGATTCAATTCCCATAGGATACCCAAATGACCGATCATTAGTCTTTATGAATTTTTGTTCTATGAAGTAAAAATAATTGATCAACCAATAAATAAAAATGAGGGGTTGGTGGTATCGGTTAGTGTATCCCAGTTTTCCTCCCTTATTTCTAATCAAACCCTAACCAATTAACTAAATCTCTATAGAAAAAGTATGAGTTGGTGACAGGAGTTGAACGCGTGATACCTTTTGCAATTTTATCTTGACTATTTCGCCTTTGTTTGAATCTCAGAAAGCACAAGGAAAAAAAGAGTAGGGGATTCATTTGTAAAATATTTTCAGATTTTTTTTTTTCCTCTCTATCTTTTGTTTTTCAAGATCCAAACAGATATACTTCGGTCTTGGTTGATACATTAAACATCAATGCCAAAAATTATTACTGTAAGATCATTTTTTTTAAATTTTTTTTATTGAATCATCCCATATGAAGACTTTAATGTACCAAAAGAAACTGGCCTGATTAGGATCAATCACAATCTAAAATAATTAATTAATTTGTTTATTTATTTATTTTAAAACATCATACCACTTGTTGGGTTGAGGTTGGAGTATGCATGGATGGACCCGAATTAATCCAATGTCTCATCGTGTCTAAATAGAAGTGTTCAAAACCTAAGAAAACATTTCAATGAAACATTAAAAGAAAAACAAAGATGAATTGGTATTGGAGAAGTATATAATAAATAAATAAATAAAGCAAAACAAAAAATGGCTTACCCCCTATTTCTTCTTCCTTTACCCCCCCCCCCCCTTTTTTCACACCAACAAATAGAAATATCCCTAAAATATCTCAAATTTTGCCGTGGATTATGTGGGCATGAGACTTGGATTTGGTATAGTTTGCACTTTTAACTGCATGATGTAGTTACCAGTGGATAGGCACCATGTGGTAAGGGAGAAGGATGAATGGTTGGGATTCACTGTAAGAATTTCACTGCCCAAAGGTTACGGCGTCAATACTTTGACGCCAAACTCATCTTCTGAATCCCAGCCATTCATGCTTCTCCTTTACCACGTGGCGACAATCCAACGGTAATTGTTTGCACCATGCAGTTAAAGCTGCAAACTTCACCAAATCCGATTTCGTGGGCACCACCTCAACTAGTGTCACTAACTCCCCCAAGGAGTCAACAAATGATTAAGATTCTTTAATCCAGAGGGAGACACTATTAGCATTGCATGAATACTTGAGGAGTGCATGAAGTTTTTATGGAAGTGCCAATTGTATAGGCTTATCCACATGATTGCATGTACACTCAGAAAGAAGAGATGTGTGGCATATGTTTGTTTGCAAGTGGAGGAAATATCTCCAAATGGTTTCACTTTGTGGTTAGTCAATGCCCACAACTTAGTAAAAAATTGTTTTGATCAATTTTCTTTAAGATGCAATAGGGTTAGGCCTAGGGTTTGATTCATTCTTGCCCATTGAGAATGGACAATGAGCAAATCGTAGAAACACACTTGCAAGGCAGCTCCATCAAAAACTTTTTAATAATAGAAGTAACAGACAGATGCTCAACTTGCTGTTAAAAGTAGTATCACTATTTAACAAAAAAAACCAAAAAGGAAAAGAAAAGAAAAGAAAAGAAAAGAATAAGAAGAAAAAGTAGTAGCACTGAAAATAACTGGTGTTTTTTTAATTTTTATTTTTATATATATATATTTTTTGTCCATTGCAACAAGCAATCAAGTAGTGGCTATGTCCATTCCAAATACACACACTGACAATATAGAAATTACAAAAGGAAAAAGGAAAAAGGGGAAAAAACGGTCACAAAGTTTCTGTGCTTTCGTTTATTTTGATCATACCTTCTTCCTTCTTTTTCAATCATCATCATCATAACAAGTCCCACTCTCTCTCCTCTTGTGCTCCCATTCGATTAAAGCTGGTCTCCTCTGAGTGAAAGAGACTACATTATAAGCTCTATATATATATATATATATATATATATATATATAATAATGGACGATAATTGGGTTGTGCCTCAGGTTGAGAGGCACCCATCTTTATCTAGCTTATTAATCTATCTTGAGATGCACTTGTCTTTATCCTACTAATAGAATTTATTGACTTTAAATAATTAAATATTACATCTTTTACTCTCTACCAAATATATATATATATATATGTCGAGATCAAGAAAAATAATTTTTGTACTCCCTCCGTTCCTAAATAAGTGTCCTACTTTCTTTTTTAGGATGTTTCAAAATAATCGTCATATTTTAAAAGTTAATGATCATTTTTGATTCATTTCTTAAAATACTCTTAAAAAGGTATTCTCACTTTTTCTAATGTTTTACATATTTGATGGTAAAATTGAAATTTCAAAACATATGCATTAATGTTAAAGCATTTAATAAGATTTTTTTAAAAAAACGTGTTTTTTCAAGGGGGACACTTAATTTGTACTCCATCCGTTCCTAAATAAGTGTCCTACTTTCTTTTTTAGGATGTTTTAAAATAATCGTCCTGTTTCGAAAGTCAATGGTCATTTTTGATTCATTTCATAAAATACTCTTAAAAAGGTATTCTCACTTTTTCTAATGTTTTACACATTTGATGGTAAAATTGAAATTTCAAAATATATGCATTGATGTGAAAGCATTTAATAAAGTTTTTTTTAAAAAATGTGTTTTTTCAAAGGGGACACTTAATTTGGAACAGAGGGAGTAAATAATTTTTGACATATTTCTTAAACCATTAAATTCATAAGATCTGAAGATGATAATAATAATAATAATAATAATAAAACATGGCCAAACCTTACTCATTATCTGACAAATCAAGTCAAAAATAATATTCCGATACATCGATAAGTGTATGGATGTATTGCCGGCACCTCAAAGGCTCAAAGTTGAACTAAAGAACACCTCTTCCTCTTTTCTTCATTTTTTTTTTTTTTTTTTTTTTGAGGGATACAATTAGAGGAAACCTAACCTATTTTATTCCTATCTTTATTCCCATCCTCCTCTCTCCCATCCTCCTCTCTGGTCATCATACCATTAGACTAAACCCAATGACTTAAAACACCTCTTCCTCGCTCCTCGAAGGAATCAGCTGAAATAGGTTGGATTTTACCAATTTTGCCCACTGTAGATTTCTGCCAAAATTTGCCCAAAGTTCTCTATACCGGTGGGGGAAAAAAGCTCACTAGAATCTAATCACTCAGACCGCATTAAGATTCTCATATTATGCAGATGAAGTGAATTAAGGTATCAAAAGGACAAAATAATAATAATAATCTGAATGTAACAGCATATCTGATCACCTGATTCCACTCTATTTCTTGGGCAGTGAAATCTATACATAAAGGATTAAAGTCAATAAATCAGATGATCCAATAGTGTCAGATCATGCTCATTTTTGGCCTACATAAATATCTTAAGGTGGGCCATTCCTTCAGACACAAGACCCCTCCTTGTGGAACCTTTTTTTTCTTTTTGGTTTCTGTTGAAGATACCCTATCATCACTGCCAACCAAGTTCCGCCAATTATGAATTATGGTCAGTCTATCCAGAGGGTATCCCATGGTGGAAATCGACACATTATTGCATTGATAGAAAACTGCAACTGGTCAGATTTTGTGATCATTCCATTTCGAATTTCAATTCTTTTTCTTTTTCTTCTTCTTTTTAAATTTTTTTTAGGTTCTTGAAGAGGGACCCATCACCCTCAAATGGGGTGAATCCCCCCTCTTTCAATGCATCAATTTTTGAGGAAATTGGATAGTATATCCTTTCTGAAGAGTGTGCGGGGCCAGGAAATGCTGCACTTTCTCACATCCCCATCTCCTTCAAGAAGTCTTCCCTAATCCTCTCTCTTTCTGTTTTTCTTTTCTTTTTTTTTTCTTTTGGACGAGCAAAAAGGGATAGAAGAGGAGCAATCAATTGTGACAACTCTCTTTCTTTTTCTAGTAGAATCTATGTACATTACATATATATAGTGTAGATTTTGCTCACCTCCAAACGTCCATCGTCACTGTCCATGACAATCTCGCACGTGTAATTGATTATCATGTGCATATGATGAACGGCATAAATATCATCCATGGGCGGCGTTCTTTACGGGCGAGCATAACTCTATACAATGTACATGAATTTGTGTGTATATATATACATAGTGGATATGAATTTGGTCTAACCCATTAACATTAGTTTAACCATTACAACTGTTTCACTGTGAGAGAGACAGTGATAGCTTAACCATTACAATATTCAATGATGAGAGAGAACTTGTTGGTTTTTAAACTGATTTTTCAACTTTTAAACCAAGAAATTATTGAAAACACAAAACATATTTTTTTTCTCATAAAATCCACCAAAATGCATCCATGGAATCTAGGGAAAAAAAAAAAAAAAAAAAAAAAAAACCCAGAAATGAAAATCCACCTTAGGAACTCCATCTCATATTGATAGTAATTAATGAAATTAAAAAAAGAAAAAAAGGAAAAAAAAGAAAGAAGCAATAACAATTAACAAAGACCATTTTCCAATTTTTTTTTTCTTTTTCTCTGAATAATGAAGATAGATCAAATTGTACAATTGAAGCAAAGATCTCTCTACCTGTCACAGCAAAAACCATCCATGCCAACACCCATTAGTCCTTCCTCAGAATTACTGCCAATTAATTAACACCTTCGCACAAAGGCCCAATTTTTTTTTTCCTTCCTTTCAAGAAGAAGACCCAGAAACTCGCGGCGACGACACCGGAAACAGCGGCAAGAGCTGCGGTTCGGACTCTCTCGGAGTGGTAATCGGCGACGGATGCAAGTAAAATCCCTTCTCGGCAATCGCCTTCTCCTCCTCCGACGAGCTAGCCACGGACGGCGAAGACTTATCAAATGGGTCTTCGTTCAACGGCGTAACAGGGCTAAGAGCCAGCTTAGGAAAATCCAGCAAGCTCGGCGACAAGATCTCCGTATTCCTTGGCGAAAACCCTGAATTATGCACAATTCTGGGCACCAAAGGGTTGATCATGAGGCTATTCTTGAGGTGGTTCCTCCTCTCATATAATTTGAAGCCTGGTTGCTTCTTTGGTGCGGCTTTGATCGATGGAATGAAGCTTTTGTTGGAGGAGGAAGGGGGAAAATCCGGGCTGGGTTTCGATGCTTGTTTCGCCGTCTCCGACGATCCGGTGAGCATCTGCACCACCTGTTTGAAGGTGGTGGTGTCTGCTTGGACAAACGTTGTTGGGTATGGATTGGTATCAGATCTTGATGATGACATGGGTTTTGGGGTCAGTGGTGGGGTTTGAGCTTGAATGACGCCGTTGTTGTTGCTGTTCGTACTACTCATGCTGGTGCTTCCATTGCTGTTTGGGGAATTTATGGGAGATGGGTTTTCTCTCTCTTGAGGTTTTGAGGTGCTTTCCATTGGTGGGTCTGTGTTAATTTCTTTCCACCTCTTTCTAGAGAGAGAGAGAGAGAGAGAGAGAGAGGAGGAGAGAGAGGGGTTGAGGGGGGATGGTTTTGGGTTGAGAAGAGGAGATGAATGAGTGAAAAACAAGGCTTGATGAGAATAGGATTGCTTATTTGCTTTTGTTTTGTTGTTGTGCTGTGATGTACCCACACATACACACTCTCTCTAGATTTTCTCTCTCTAGTCCTTATGGACTCTTCTCTCTCTCTAGTTTCTTTGTGTATGCCTTTTTTCCTGTGGGGTGTGGGGGTTAATTGGCTAGTGCGAAAATGGACAAAGGGTGTTGGGGATGAGAAAAGGTGAAAGGGCATTGGTTGTATGAGGAATTTTTGGGGGGATCTGGAGTGGGAAAAGTCTTGGAAAGCTTTCAATGTGTAGCATTGACTTCAGAGCCCTGACTGCAGAGACTCTTGTGTTTGTGTGTGTGTGTTGATGGGATTTGAGATGATGGAAACATTTGATCAAAATACAACCTTTTTCGAACCCAAAAAAAAAATATACAACCCTTTTCTTCTTAAATACCTGCACTTAAAGGGGCGTGCTTCACACGCTTCAATCATAAGAGGCCTAAAATTGTTGAGCCCCATTGGGGCTAGCACCCATAAGTTGAGCCTTGGTCAAGTAGAGTCAAGTGAATGAGTGCTTACAGCATTTTCTTCCTTCTCCTCCTACGTACTCCCTCTTTCTTTTCTTTTTCTTTTTTTTCATTATTTATTTTTTTATTTATAAATTTTGAATGTTAAAATATGGGATTAGCAATAGCCCTCATGTTTTAATTTTATCAATATACCTCTTGATTTCATTTGAAATTTTTTTGAGTTTAATGATAATAATAAAAATGATGCAATGTGATGGGGGGTATGGGTTGAGAGAGAGAGAAAGGGTATTTTTTTCTATATTTACCCGTGTCATGTGAGTAGAGCGTGATTATTTTCGTCAATTTTTATCAACGGCGAGTAACGATAGAGTACATTGATAAAAATTAAAACATACGGGAGGCACATTAGTAAAATTAAAACATAAGGAGAGTTATTTGCTGACCCCTTCATATTTCAGGGAGGTTATCTATAATTTACCCTTTAAAATATCATGTCAATGGTGAGGAGCAAGGCATTGCAAGTTCATTTCATGACACAAGGGGTCTGGTTGGGAACTTAAAAAACTGGATCAAACTGGGAACTGTTATTTGGTTTTTAAATAAACTAAGTCATAGTTGGTTTGAAAAAAACTGTGTTTATGCCTTATTTTCATAATAAAGCTGAACTATTTAACAGGAAAATGATATTTACCAAACAGTGTGAAATCAAAACTGGCCCGACTTATCCTCAGCTGGCCAGGTTTTCACGTTTGCCAAACAACCCCTAAGGGTCTGTTTGAGAACTTAAAAAATTGGATTAGGTTAGGTCTGGTCCATAGAAGAGGAGCAACTCCTTTTCCCTCCTACTCATATTATGCTCCGTGTCTAACAAAACAAATGAGAATTGATTATGTACATATATGCCTATGTTATGCTATTATAGACATGTGTTCATGTGTCCATGTATATATGTTTATTGTTGTATTTTTTATAAATAAAATAAAAAATGTGTGATTCAAATTATTATTAATTATTTTGTGATATTATGACCATCATGTCATTTACTAATTTTGTCAATTATTATGAGTTAGTGGGCATATAATTATTGGGGGGTTACATATGCTTTTGTAAGATAAAAAGAAAATGGTTTTTTCCACCATTTGAGATATAGTTTTTAATGATAATCTTCTTCTTCTTCTTTGGAATGAAAAAACTACAAGAGTTTTAGAAAGTTTTTCAATCCTTCTTTTCTCTCTATGTATAAACTTCTTTTCATTAAAATTTTTCTATTCTTCTTCAATTTTTTGTTGAATATTTTCCATGTAACGATCTAGAGCTGTTCGGTTTCTTGTACTTGCGAGTGCACGTGTACGAGGAACACGATTGTTGTATCCTGGAGGGTTGGGGCGCTAGAGGACCTAGATGCACCGAGTGATTCACTTCGAGGGGCGCAAATCAACTCTTAAGGACAGTGTTCGCACACGCCTCAATCGATAAGTCTATTTCTTTTATTATAAATTATATTTTTGCATATTTTGATTTTCGACATCCATGTTTTTTGTTTAATATTTCCAACATTTATATGTCCAAATGAATATAAATATATATTCATATATTTATTTTCACGTGTTTACGTGTTTGTATCTATGTATTCATATTTTTTTAAATTAACTATGATATATGACATAATATAAATGAAAGGGAGGAGGAATTGCTCCACTACTATAAGAAGCCATTATCCCTCTCAAAGATACACCATACAATGCCATGTGCATGAGTTAGAAGTTTGAGTTCGTAGTGTACTGGCCATTCTCTTAGTTGTGAGGGAATTATCCAACACAACACTGACCAATATTTTCTTTCCCCTAGAACAATTTTTTGACAATGAATTAAAAAGCGATAAACTATCTTTTCCTCTAAAAAGCATGCATGAAAGTTTGGGCATGTTTTAATAAGGGCAAAGCTTATTTGTAACCTATTTTGCTTTTGAGATATCCTCCATGTTTACTACTCTTCGTATAAATAAACTAGTTCTCAAACCAAATAGAAGGTCAAATTGTAAAAGAGTTGGTCCCAGTTCACCTATCCCAATATAAGAAATTTATAATAAATGATGACCTTATATTTTAAAAAGATTAGAGAAGAGTTAAATGAAATGATATAATTAATCATTTAAACCTCTATGGCTCTATCTGTGAATCAATTCGATCCTATATCTAGGGTTTTAAACCAGCCAAAACATCATTTTTTTAAAGGCCCAACCACCGAGTCCAATCAAATTTTTCAAAAATGTTGTTCCATGTCCACCTTAGCTAGAAGTTCTAGGGCATGTTTAGATTAATATAGAAAGCGAAAGGGAAAGAGAATCGAATTCTCCTATGTTATTGGAAAGAAAAAGTAATAGAGGGACAAGGGTGGGGACCAAATGCCCATAACAAACTTAATCTCCTAAAGGAATTACATTCTCTCATAATAAAAATAATTTTGGTGTGGATAGTGGAGTCTCTAACAAACTCCATCATGTAAAATCCATGGCTTAACAAGCTTAATTCACGCAATTAAAACACAAGTAAGAAGCTTGCGACGGTCACCGTTTCGTAACAGCAAAGCACAACCACATAATGCTTGGTAAACCCTTCCATTTTACTATGCAATTTGATTAAACCAAGCATTTTTTTTTTCATGAAACCCAAAAAGAAAAAAAAAAGACTTTTGTGTGGTAAAATTGGATAAACATTTTATTTGAAGTTATTAGTGAAACATGAGTAGGTCTTGTAGGGATGGCAACCAGAATGTCTTAGAATGATTATGCATTTTCACAAAAACATTGAAATTATTATTGTGTAAGAAATCCAAAGAATAACTCCTTGTTTTTTCCCATCTATATATTTGTATGGCTCTATACTTAAATTTTCAGGGTCCAAGGATTTTTCACTAAGTGGATATCTTCTTCTTTTTTCTTTCTTTCTTTCTTTCTTTCTTTCTTTCTTTCTTTTTTTTTTTTTTCTCATCCTTATTTATTTATTTATTTTTATTATTATTACCATCATTGTCATTTTAGTAATTATACGGATAAACCAACTTTGATTACTACATACGCAATAGCCAAAGCATATCACACATGCACCCTTTTTTTTTTTATAAAGAATTATTAGACATTTTCAAGTTCAACTAGTATGACTATAAAGATTAGAAAAATTAAAACTGAAAATTTATTTGACCACGACAAACGCACACAAAAATGGTAAAATAAAAAATAAAAAATTCTTGCACGCGTTCATCAAAATGCCATCGAGTTTTCTCAAAATTACTAAAATCTGCACAGCGGCGTACGCCATTGTACTTATTGTTCAACAGTCATTGGTCTATTCTCTATAATCTACTAATTAATGGGACAGAAAACAATACAAACTAAAATAAGACAAAAAAGGAACATTAATTTTTTTGGTTGGCCGGCTTGACTAGAGTGTTAAACAATACCCTAAGTTAGTTGGCAAAAAAAAAAAAAAAAAAATATATATATATATATATATATTTTTTTTTGGGAGTTCTTATGCAATGAATAGTGACAGTATTAGGAAGAATGTATCCTAATTTGATACATTTGTGACTTAGTAGGGTCCGCTAGCCAGCCTTCAGTCTATTATCTCTCATTATCGCAGCTCGTCAATGTTGTGTTAGGCACATGTTCGGTCTACAAAACCGGCCACTTAATTATTCCAAATCAAATCCAATTCCCACCAAAAAACAAAAAAAAAAAAAAAAAAAAAAATCCAAATCCAATTACCACCTGCCTTGTATACCGTGATTACCTCGCATCTCTCTCGATCCCTCTTGTAAAAAGAATGTTTAGTGGAGGGGTGTAGGAGTGGTATAACAAAAAAAAAAAACAAAAACAAAAACGATTTTAATTACCCAAAAATATAAGTAAAGATAGTTGCAACTTAATTTCAATAGGTAATCAGATGTTGATAATCGATACCCGCATGAGCTTGATGACTGATTAGAAGTCAATCGGTTGAAATATGAAAATTCAAATAAAGGGTATTTTTATTTCTGTTGATTTTTCTTGTTTTTTGCCAGTCTTTTTTTGACATGTATTTGAGCTAAAAGTTTAATTATCACTCTTTCTAGTCTTAGTTAAAACCAAATTTTATTAGTCTTATTATTTCAATTTCAGTTTTTAAATTAATTACAAATTCAACAATCTTTTAGTGTCAAATATAATGAACGAAACATTTTTCATGATATTCAATTCTTATTAAAAAATACTTGAGTAAAAGTTTCCAAATATTTTGGCTACCAACCTTGCACCTCACCCATAGGACAAATCCCCTCGAACCCATTTGTTGTTTTTGTTCTTTCATATAGATAATGAAACCGGCCAATTTTCAAACCCCTAACCTCCCCACCCACACAAAAGGGCTGAGAGGTACAACCATAACTATAAGAATGGTGGTGACAATAGAATGAATTTGATACGACAATTATCAATTTTAGGAGGGTACATGTTGAATCTTAATTTCCATTGATCCTCCGCATACCATTGTTGTCAATTGTAACACACGTTTATCGAATTATTAAACTTGGGAAAAAAAAAGGGCCACGAAGAGGGCGCCCTTAGATGCCGACCATGAGCTTTTGTCCCTTTAATTCATAATGGCATGTTTTCGACATGTACAATAACAATTGTACATGGACCATTTTTTTTTTGGGTCCCATTTTCCATTCTTTTGGGGGTTCTGCACTTGGGGTAGATATGAACACTTCAAGTTTCACTTTTCTGTTTTCAAACATGTTGAAAAATCTCCCTCTCACGCTTTGATGTACAACTGTAAGATCATGACCAAGGCTGGACCACTTGTGGAATGGTCTAGAGTGTGTATCAATACCATGCCATAGAAAAAAAAATGATTAAAGTGACTAATTAAATGAGGGTTCCTAGCAAACCAAATGAGGGCATGCTATTGCTTGCGTTTCTTATACTCCATTTGGTCGTCAAGAAGACGGATAAAATTAATAAAATGGTTGCTTGAAATTCATTTTCTCGGCAAACAAACAGACAATCATATATATATATATATATATATATATATATATTTTCCACTTAAAAAATTGCATTGGGTCAAGATGATTGTGAAAGAGTTTTCAAATGAAGGAACGGAACCACAGAAGATAACAATATGAGAAAGTTCTTGGTTGGTGTGTGTTTTGGTTGGATTCGAACGTTTTGATAGAGAAGTGAGGAAGGACCTTGACTTTGGGTCCTTGATGGGGAGAGATCTTTTCGTTTTTGTTTTTTTTCATTTTAGAAGATAGGAGAACCTAGAAACTTTGTTTTTAGCTTAGGGAGCTAGAGAGAGGAAGAGTGTTTGTCCACGACTTCCGTATGGATTTAGTATTCAAAGCTTCATGGCCCTACACTTCCTTTCCTGAGTTTGCTCTCAAAAATGATAATAAAGAGTTCACCAACTAAACCCTGGAGGAAGAAAAAATGCCATTATGTCCGAGACCCATTGACAAAACTTACCATCTAGAAAACCTAGGTCGGCCGGATAATTGGTTTTTCATTTTCACTAAAAATACTAGTACCTTATGCTGAAAATTTTCCATCCTTGATATATACATATATATCATTCTTTTTTTTTTTAATCATTGGTAGGGAATCGAACTCATAACCTACCCTAATCTCACCTGAACCATGGCTCATCGGCATTACCTAAAATTATGACTTATGAGAGAATTGAGAGATAAATCCCACATATTGTACTAGAGCGCATGCACTTTATGGGAAATGAGCTATAAATGCTAGTGTCCTATTGTAGGTGGGATTTGGGATGTGTGATCATGGATTCATGGTTGTGTACTTGTGTGTGGTACACTATTACTTAGGGTCCAAATGAAAATAAAACAATTTCAGTGTATTCTTTGTAATATTGAAAGCACAAATTTATTACCTTAAATGTGACCTTTTTGTTATAAAAGAAAAAAAGAAAATATGTGAGAGGTGAAAAGAAGGTTAGAGTCATCAATATATTTAATGTTATAAAAATAATTTTTCAATATTCATGAAATGCCACAATTTTGAATTTCTACTCTCATTTATAATGATAACCATCATTTTATTCCAATCTTCTGTTTAAGGTGATAGATCAATTTGTGCTTTCTTTGAGGGGTGAGGGGTTAAACCAAAGGAGAGCCTAAAATAAGCCAATGGATTACACAATGAGGTAGCCCATCCTCTTTGCCCATAATCCTTCCCCCGCTCCGTGATGAAAAAAACGCACATGGGTCTCAATGCACTTCCATGCGCTCAAACTTGAGATCTTTCGATCTCCATCAAGTGGAGAGCACTAATTACCATGCTAAGAGGCCTTAATGACTTAATGGTTTTATGCCTTTAATATTTTGTGCTCTTAAAATATACTACTCTAAAATTATTTAATTTTCATTTGGACGTCCAAACAAGACAAGTGTTATGAGATACATTAATGAATTATTTAGCCAATTAAGTACAACAATTTTTTTGTAGGTCTTAAAAGCTTTGTTATATTCGAGTTGGGGCAAATATTGCCTTAAAAATTTATGAGCCTCAAAGCCGCATAATGTAGCTTTATTCTTTTATTTTATTTTATTTTTTGATTCTCCTCCCATTTACAATGAATCACTGAAAGTATTGCGTTCACTTACCCAAGAAAAAAAAAAATGATAAAGTAAAACATTGTCGGATTATTGTTATTATTATTATTATTATTATTATTAATTATTTTGAAGGAAGCTAGGGTATAATGGTATCCAAAACGTTTTGTCGGTATCTTTTTTTGGGTATTATCTGAAAGCATCATTCAATATCTAAATCTTACTTTTCAATTATTCAAAAAAAAAAGAAAAGAAAAGAAAAAAAAAAAAGATCCCCTATTCAAGAGGGAAAATGGTGCTGGCAAGCCAACATGCCATTAAATGCTTTCTCTTGTACTCTTTGAATGGCCTATGTCAAGTGGTTTACGAATGGGAATCGATGGCTTGCACCTTAAAGGTTTTAGTTATTCAATCAACATTATGCATGTGCTATTTAATATCTTTAAATCTTAATTTCAATTACTTGGGACCAACCAAATAATACAATTCGACTCTATCTAGACTATATTGTGCTCTTAATCCATTTCTCGAAAACAATGTCCTTCTAGAGTTCTACTGATATAACATTGTACCTTAAGAAATAGCACCTTGTGCCTAAAAAAACATGATCCTCCCCTCACCACAGTTTAGAATCCAAGCTTTTCACAATCATTGTAATTTGGCCCACCTATCCCACCTATTTGGTGGACTGCAGTAAGTTTCAGACAGTGACATGAGGTCTACTTGGAACCAAAATTATTTCCATGGAAGGAACTACTTCTACATATATATATATATTTTTTTTTCTCTTCTTTCCTTTTTTTGGGTAATGGAAGGAAGGTTACATGCAATCATTTTGATCCAAGTCAAAACCCTAATATTGAGATAGTGTTTGGTTACAAATTAACATAACCCTATTTGAACTAGATTTGGTTGACAGAGGGCAAACCAATTCTCTCTAGAAATAGTCCATATGTACTTTTAGTATATATGCACAAGCACACATTTTCACATGGCATGTCAACTATAAATGTCTAGACCAGAAGCATGGCAAAACAATGCCCATTGTAGAGGAAGTTCGATCCTCAAGGAACTCTAGGCTGCAAAACTTACCAATATTACCTATTTATCTTTTTTGTTTTCCTTTTCCTTTTGTGATGTATTAATTAGATGTTAATGAATTCGTATGAAAATAGATTTTTGACGCCACCCAATTCAGGTGGTAGAGCCTCTTGACAACAAAATACGAACATGAGTTCGAATCCCAGTGAGATATCTATCTTCATCCTACTAATCACTAATTAAAGAATGCTTCTATATTGTTTTTCTTATCGAATATGAAAAGAAAAAATTAAAATTAAAATCTTACCAATTAGTGAACGCGAATATCGATGACAGACAATAAATAATAATATTCTAGAGTAAGGGTATTACTGTAAAATTCCCTCTTGGTTATAATTTTATAATTTTGGACGAGTACCCTAGGATTAGGGGCACTAGACATAGAAGGGGACCACTTAATGTCCATGTTACAAGGTCCATGAATATTTCAGAGTGTGCAGACACTATAGCTGTCCCTCTATACTTTATTACTTTTATGTTTAATGTTTTCTTTACGCAGAAAAGTATTATTATTTCTAGTACCGTCTGAGGATATATCAAAGTGTGTACCCTCATGCTTGACCCAGAGACAGTGAGCTAGATTAGGGTATTTGTTAGAAAGTTCAGGTCTTAGCCAAAAAATTTTTTTAAAATTTTTTTTAAAAAAGAGAGAGAAAACTCAAGGCACGTCAATGTAATTTACTCATAATACGTGGCATATTAAACATGATCAAGGCTTAACATTTAACAACAATATTGTTTGTTCTAATAGTTATATTGGAATGAATTCATTACATCGTGTCGTATAGCATTTGGAAGAAAAATTTAAAGGATTGTTATGAAGGTCGAGTTGTTGTTAGTTTTTGTAGTGACTCCTTTTGTTTTGTCATGCATGAGTCAATTCCAAAGAAACATTTGGTTCCTTCACAGAAAGAGAACACAAATGGAATGATTTTATTTTTGTTGGAAATGAATGCGTGTATATATATATAGATCGCTATCTAGAACGAAAAAATGGTTTTAAATCTACTATGGCCCTAATTGATGGTCTAAATGGATCAATGTTTCCATCTATGGGCTTCAAAACCTCTGCCAACCATACGACGGAGCCCAGGTTCCATGATTGCTTCCTGTCTCTAAGGAATCATTAGAGATGTGATAACTCTCAATTCAATTCAACAAAGCCTTAATCCCAAATTACTTGGAGTTAGCTACATGAATCCTCCTTTATCACCATTGTTTAGGATTTAAAAAGGGTGACTGCAGAGTGTCACATAAATTATAGAGCACTAGTGAGGTACCAAATTTTTTTGACAATCCAATCAAGATAGCCATCTAAGGACAACATCTCAGCTTGCTAAATTATATTGAATTTCCAGGTGGCATTTGAGGGGATGAAGAAAAACAAAAAAACAAAAAAAAGGTCCCCCTCCATCCACAGTGCACCAAGAACTGCAAATATGTACAGGACGTAGTTTCCTTATCCAATAGCTTTTTCAACACTTGCCGCACTATAATTGGGGAGGGGCCTATGGCCCTGCATTGGGCAAAATTCTCCTATAGCGTTCTAATGGGTCATCATAAGCTTCATTTGGAGAAAGGTACAAAGAGGAAATCCCCAAATCACAAAAGTTTGTCAACTCAGAAAGCACTCAATCTCATCCAAGGACACGCGCAATTCTAGGAACCATGTAAATCTTGAGCTATCATTTCGATCACCCTAGCCGACCTAAGTGGTTGGGTGATTGGGGTCAAGGCTTTGTTGAGTTTTCTTTCTACTTTCTACCACCCACGAGTGAATTTTGCTTAGCTGTTTTGATTATTTCACCCGACAACCCGAACAATTTTAAAGCAACAATTAAATCAGTGGATTATGCATTACAAGAGAGAGTAGTCTATACAAACACTGATCAAGATCATGTATCACCCATGACAATAGGAGAGCATGGTCTTTACTATTAGAAAAATTGGAACATAACTAACAGGACTCAATACAATATTGGGGGAGTGCCCCGATTTTTAATATGTTTCACTAGATGTGAAACCTTTGCAATTCATTCTCAGTCGTTCCGATGCAGTTCCATTAAAGAAACTAAGGTTTCCATCATAGTGCTCGAGCAACACTTTTAAACTCGTTCAAGCAAGATTGAAGTATCTTTTGACGTTTCTGAATTGACTGTCTTTCATTCTGAAGGACATCAATTGCCCCAGGTGCAACAAACATGTCCATGAATTTCTCATCATTCACAGCGAACAAATCCAATCCAAGTGCCACCACAAGCCGGTCCTGGCTGCATAAATAAAACACGACAGAATGACACGGTTGCTATCAGTGAGTATTCCTCTGTGGGATTTAAAGCTATGTCTCCAAGGTTAATGCCTACACGCAAAGGATGCAACCAAAGAACATAGCCACCCAGATGCGAACAACTCATGCAAATGATTGGAAAAATTCTCTAGAAAAAACTAATGAAGAATGTTTTAATTGTTATTCTTAAGACTTACTGAGGTAGGAGGAAATGCTGGGAGGGACCATGAAAGCATTAAGTATGCATTGATGTCTAAATCGAGTTTGTGATGGATTCTCGAATTATTATATGGTATAGATATGGAGAGTGAAACCAAACAGAAGGAAAGTAAAAAAACATGCATCAAGTATTTCAGTTAAACACACACCTAGACAGAGTAAAATACTGTCAAACAAATAACCAAAAGCTGATAGCTTCTATAGAGCCTAAAGTGGTCAAAATAACAGTTTTGGTTCTACAAGAAAACATGCAATAGTAAGACTGCCACTTGTATGTTCACCTTGTATTGAAGAGAGACAAAAGAGAGCATAACATATCCCTCCATAATAACACAGTGCTTATACTACTTCAACTAATACACAAACACCGGAGTCAGCTACTAATTAAACTTTGTCCTACCAAGTATTTGTGGTGTTATTATGAATATGTGTGCTTATGTAGATACAAATTTGCTTCAGAGAGGAGCTTACCAAGGGGTCAAAAACCCAGAGTTTAAAGTTGATGTCACGCTTCGCTCAACAAGAACTTCACGTATCCGAGCAAAATGCATGTGCAGCTGATGAACAGATCTCTGAGTAAGCTGAGCCTGATCTTGAACCACTGTCTCCAGTTCCAAATAAAAGACCACCACCATTTTGGACTCTTAAATGATCCAAATTCCTGTTATTGCCTGTCATTCTTGGATGCCGTTTTCTTGCTCCAATTTCAATGCAGTTCCCAAGCTCCTTCTTAGCTCCAGCAAAATCTATGTCACATGGCTGATCAGGTGATGGGGTCTCAGGCACAGTCATTTGGCATTCTCGGAGTGCTTCTCTGCCTTCTGAACCTTTTCCTGGGGTAGTTTGCTGTGCATTCTTTTCTGGGGGTATGTTCTCTTGTTCTCTCTTTGTTTCATCACGGAATGCTGCCTCAGATAGCTCGAGACAAAAAGAACCAGCCGAAGCTAGGTTGGGTCTGTTTATAGAGGTTGCGCCCTGAGCCAAAGCTTCCTTGAAAATCATTCTCATAACAGACCAGGGAATATGGGCTTGTAACTGAATCAAGGTGGTGCCGAACTAGTTGCTTGCACTGTTTGGCAAGATCCTTTATGAAACGATTATAAGAGTGCCTTAAAGCAGCATGAAATCCAACATACCCATCCATATTTCCACTTTTCCTCCCATCTGAATAATGAAGAAAGCAAGCCACAGTTTTCCAATCAGTTTCGAAAAGGTAACATATGCAAACACCAGCACAAAGAAATGAAAAAATAATTAGAGAACAGGCCAATGTTGGAGCAATTATATATTGCCACAGATTTGAGACACAAATTCTGTTTTTTCCCTGTAATTGATAGATGGTGTCCTAAATTTAAATTAAGATCTAAACTAAGAGACTGAAAAAGAGACCACTATCTAAAAGTTCAGATTTTAACATAGGATATCAGAGTACAGTGAAACTCAACTTGCAAAAGCATCAGATATCTAAACTTGATGGACACAATGATTTGCTAATACTTACTCATAGCACATTTGTTAAAATATAAAAGGACCACAAGGATGTATTTAAAAAAATTCATAAACTTATCCATAATTCCATATTTACTTTTTAAAGTAACATATGTTCCTATAAGGCTGTAACATCAAGAAAATACAATGTTTTCAGAGAATAAACACTTTAAGATCATCAAAAGTATTTGAACGAAGGGAGAGAAACCATCTATTAAAGAAATGTGAACAAGGAGTATTTAACAGCCTCTTACAGTCTGATTCACGGCTGTGATTTCTCTCCACTGCAATATCAAAGAGATTCCCCAAAACAAAAGCAAGCCGATCACAAGCAGTATCCAAAAGAGGAGCAAGCCATGACCTTGCAGCCGCACGTGCAATCTCTGCTGCTGCCTCTGTTACTCCCCTACCCCCACCTCGTCCAGCATGGGCAAGTAATATATTTGCCACCTGTTACAAGAATAGTATATATAGTTTACCAATTCACAGGATTTCGACATAAAACACTCTAACATCAGTTCTGAGGGTAAATTTCTTTAGTGTATAAATACCTTCTCCCTGGATATTGGGGGGCATTCAATGGAATATGTAGCACAACGAAATTCATGTATCACCCTTTCAAAAGCAGCTCCTCCATAGAGCCGAAGGGTAGCATTAGGAGGTTTTATATCTGCAATAACACCAGGCCAGCTCCCAATACCACTCTCTGATCTCTCCTCCTCTGACGTTTTCCCCCATTGCTCAGGAGCAGGATCTGCTGCTCCATCAATCAATGCTCCCTTCACCAATCAATAAGAACGGATCACTTATTTTTTGGGGGAAAAAAAAAGGAATACATAAGGTAAATACTTTTTCATAGATAACAGAAACAATAAAAAAAATAAAGGATGGATCTTATTCGACAAACCTAAACTTTGGGAATTACCAAGATCAATTTGAAGCCCGAGAACTAGTCAGGTAAGTATCATGAAAAACTTGTGGGAAAATAAAGAAAGGATTTTTTTTCTTTTTGGGAAAATTAGGGGGGGGGGGGGGGGGGGTGATGTTATTGTGGGTATTTTTGGACAAAGAGGGAACTACACAAATAATTCTTGAATCAGTTGCATAATACAAGACATTTGCAAATGAATAAATAGGATTGATCAAATTGGGTTACATAGCACCTGCAAAAAGTGGATTACATAAAGAAAAGTAAGGTATGGTTTTGAACTTCAGTAAAAAGTAGGAAAATTGTCACTTGAATTACATACCACATGATTGCTGATCGAAGCTGCATGCAACATTGCAGATCTCCGAAGATGAGCAATATCAGAAGTAGCCTGTATTTTGGAGTCCATTCTGGCCAATTCAGTGGTGACTTCACAGCAGCGCTGCTCAAGCAAAGCTAGAGTTGCTGGTGCAGCTTCTTTGTATCTCTTCTGAAGTTCTGACTCCAGATATTCTCTCAGACAGCTAAAACCAATAAAGGGCCCTGAATTTTTCTTCATCAAATCCACCCTTGACACCATCTCGCAGATGACGTAAGATTTCTGAGTCCACCTGAGATATCTGCCTGCGGAATTCAGTCATTTGAAACTGTGCTCTTGTCCTTGGGCAGGGCCACGAAATATGGGCGAGTGCTCTCTCCAAGGTAACCACTTGCACTCAAATATCGATCCACTTCCCACCTGTCACTGAACTCCTGCATAGATTAATATTTCTACAATCAAATTAAGAAATATAAATTTAAGCAGCGTTAAATTAACATCACCAAAAACCACTATGTTGTACTCCACAATGCAAAAAAGGTTTCTCAATCATAGACTTGACTAGCTAATTATCCAGGCTCTTTCACCAATTTGCCCTAAAGCAACCCTCAGTAAGGAGGTGTAGTGTTGTTCATTTGCACTCCATCAAAGTAAATGTAACACTGTCATTTATCTACTTATATTTTTCTCCTATTCTTTTGAGCTGAAAATTGGTTATTGAAGATCAACCCAAGAGGTGGACCAAAAAGAAGATCAACCCAAGAAAAGTAGTACAACTGTACCTTGAGCCGATTATCAAACTTGGAGACAACAATCACACTCCGTCGGAAGGTAGGATCAATTTCACGAATGGCATCCAACCACAATGAGGAGCACCATTCCACACTACTCTGTTGAAGGAACAAGAGAATGCGATGGGGAGGACTAGCCAACGACTTTACCATTGAAAGAATTTCGTCAGGTGTATTCTCTGGTTCTCCCTTCTTTGCCTGCCAATACAGTTTCAAACCATTAGGGTTGCTTTGAAATACAAAAAAGTTAATACAGAAGTTTAAAACCTTCTGTTCACTGACATCTTTAACCTCTGACAACTTACCTTGAGAACAAAACCTGGTGTATCTATAATGGTGAGGTTAGGACAATGAGCATATTCTGCTCTCATCACAATGGGCTTAGATGAAACGGCAGTTTTAGTCTTCTTCAAATGTGCCTCGGTTCGGGACTTTATGATGTCAGCGATTGCAGATGCTAAAGCAACGGGACTTCCATATTCATCAGAATCCTCCTCCTGTTATTTATTACCAATATCCAAGTTTCAATATCTTGCGTAATCAACATTAAGAATACTGAGAGAGAGAGAGACATAGAGAGAATACAGCAAATACAAAATATATATATAATGCAGAAACAAAAGCTCCTGCTGAAGCAGATAACATACGAATGCATTGGCATATGATCAAGGCAACAGGACATATTTCTAAAACTTATATCCAGAACATAGCCTAAAACATGAATTTCAGTTCTCAAATTGATATACAAAATCCTTACCGTTTGGTTGGCAAGAAAATTAAAGAAAATAACTTGGTTCATTTTAGTTCTTGAAAAGAACAAGGAAAAGGAATCTAAAGGTCCTAACCTTTGGGGTTTGTTTCCTTTGTGTGTGTGCGTGTGTACAATGGCTGCCCTAAAAAATGGAACCTGCACCTTCGTGCTTAACAGCCCAAAACATACCATTGCAACAGACAATGGCAGCTAGGAAGAAGGAAACTAAATGAATAAGAAAATTCTTTCCTTTCTTAAGCATAAGCATTTACCTTTCCCTCCTCCCTTGAGAACCAAAAGAGAAAAGAGAAATGAATTTTAGATTCTTACATTGTGTGCTGTTTACTTCCTAAAAAAAAATGAAAACTCAACTCAATTCAGTCGAACATTTGTACATGTGAGTGATGTTTTTGCTTTCTCAGTAACCAATCAAAGGAAAATACAAGGTTTCACTATTTCCATCCTTTTCTTCTTTTATTTCCTTCTTCCTCTTGTTTCTTGGTTAACCAAACAGAGTTTAAATGACAGAAACGAAACCCCAGACACATACAACACAAATTTATTAGACATACTCAAGACCCAGAACCCTAAATAACAAAATTTAAAATCCTAGATTAAGAAAAGCACAAGAAATCTATAAAACCCTAAAACCCCGATAACCGTTTGGATTAGTTGAGTAAATTAGTTCTCCGTTTTCTTTTCATTTTCTCATAAACCATGATCTCATTTTCTTCTCTTCCTCCCTATTCCCACAGTAACCAAACAAAGAATAGAAGACAGGAATTAAAAACCTAGATTGATAAACCTACAATATATAAAGAACATCTAAACCCTGGTAAACCCAATTTCCAATCAGATCGATAAGAGAGAACCTGAAACCGGCACCGAGGCTCCAGCGCCGTCTGATCGTGGACCATCTGGAGAATGAGAGGCCTTCTGGTGCCCATCTCGACCTCGCGAACATTGAATCTGAATCCAAGAAGGGCTTCGAGGAGGGAGCTCTTGCCAGTCGGATTGGCCGCCGAGGGCGACGATCTCGGGGATCGGGAGCTTCTCGCCGAAGGCGACGGCGGCCGCCTGCAGGCGATTATAGGCCTCGAAACGGGACTTGAACTCGGCAGAGCGAGTGGAGGACGAGTCGACTGGGTTCGAGAGTTGGTGGTGGTGCTGCTGGTGCTTAGAGGTGGATCTGGGGGTTGGGGTTTTGGTGGGTGTAGTGAGGAAGGCGTTCGTGGTGGCCATGGGAGAATAGTTGCAGTGAGGAGAGAGAGAGAGAGAGAGAGAGAAAGGGAATGTGTATCGGAAGAGGAGGGAGAGAGTGAGCGTGTTAGTTTGAATTCGAATTTGGTTGATAAAGCCGTTGGACAGCGGAATGGGCCCAAATTGGGCCGTCAGGAGATGGAATTTGATCTAGGGTGTCAATTCCCAACTCATGTTGGTAGGTATGCGAGTATGGATATGGAGTTGGTGCTGTTTTGCACTTTAATTGCACCGCACAGTGTGTTCGTGGATTTTTTTTATTTTTTTATTTTTTTGGCATCGTGTTGAGATATATGTATTCGAATATATACATAAACCTAAACATAACGTGTTTATTAATTGTTTAATCGTGTTAACTTATAACTTGATTATTACACAAATATAACACAACAAAAACATGTGTAAGTAAAAAATGTAGGAATATGATTTATTAATGGAGTTTACACGACATGTTATTATACAAGTTTAATGGGTTCACATGATTAGGCCCAAATACAATCAGTGTAAATCTAAACCTACTAAATTCCTGCTCGAGTCGTATTGAGTCATGCCACCCCTTTGTGATGGGGAGTAATTTTAATTGCATTTTTTTTTTCTTTTTGCCAACTGAGAGGTGTCATTACTGTAATGCATAGTCCACTTACATGTCTGTGCATCCAATAGTGAAAGAGTGAATATTCAAATTTGAAACTATCAATTCATGAGCTGTGATCTTTTGCCATTTATGTTACCACTCAGTTTTTTGCGCCTTTCTTGGATCTGGACCTGGACCTAGTAAGAGGGTTGATGTGCCCAGATTTGTTAATTTGGACTTTTTCTGTTAATTTCGGCCCAATGTCTAAGTTGGTTTCAAATTTAATGAAGAAGGCCTTTATTGGCACCCAAAGACTTGCTTTTCATCTCCCACTTATTTTACACTTTAAGATTTTATAAAAAATACGTAAGGTTTTTAGAAAAACTGACCGCGATGTCTATTAGAAAACATCATTTTGAATAACTTTTTGGAAAATTTTTTTTCTAAAATCTATCGTTTAAGTGGACTTTTTAGTCATTTATGATGTGAAGACTATAAATGGCAAAAAAATATACTTAAACAATAGATTTTGCAAAAACTTTCTTCTGAAAAGTTGTTCAAAACACTATCAGTTTTTATGAAAACCTTTTATATTTTTCATAAAACCTTAAAATATAAAATAAATGAGGGGATAAAAAGCAAGTCTTGGGGTGCCAATAGAGGCCCCTTTTATGAAAGAGCTGAATTTGACTTCAGACTGGATTGAGCTTGTCAGCTTAATCCAATTTTGGGGTGTGCTTGCCTCAGCCAAGTATGCAATTCAGCCCAAGTTTTATTTATGCTACTAAATATATCCATGCCCGTCATCCTCCTCCTCCTCCTCCTCCTTCTTCTTCTTCTTCTTCTTCTTCTTCTTCTTCTTCTTATTATTATTACTATTACTATTATTATTGTTATTAATGCAGAGCTTTGCCCATGTTTTTCCGAAAAACTGAAAAATCCTAATAAAATTGTGATCCAAAATGATCATGCAAGGCTAAAAATGTAAATTACTGAAAAGGAGAGATAGTGAGAGAGAGAAATATATCCCGGCCACTACATATCCATAAAACTTTTCTTAACATGCCGTAAAATATTGTTGAAGGAGAATTACCGCTCATAAAGATTTCTTAATTTAGTAGGATGGAAATAAATAATATTTGGGTACAAGGTTTGAAGGAATCGGGTTCTACTCATGTTTTTAGGCAAGCAAATAGAACTGATTATTTAGGAGCTAATTATTGTCATAATCTTCTCAATAATGTTGTTTAGAAAAATAGAGTTTCTAAACTATCTTTGAAAAATTATACGGGAAGAAGCTAGAGGAGTTGGTTTTCTCGTTATATCATGGTTTTTAATGAATAATTTTGTTTTTCCTACCAAAAAAGTCTAGTGCGCAAGAAACATTCTCAAACACAATTTGATTGTGTGATAGTCCAATTAATATTGAACCGTCAAATTATCAAATTAAGATGATTTTTGATAAACTTGATATGCTATAGAGACCAAACAAAGAAGGCTTTCCTATTCGATCTTCTCTATTTCAGGGTAGTTGGAGACCCACGAAGAGCATGCATGCATGTGCATGCCATTGGTTGTGCTATTGAGGTCAAAGCCACAAAATTAAGGGATCCAATTAAAAGAACATGGCATTGAATTTGGTTCAGCCTAGTTAAATATATTAGGGCACATGCACGTATATATCCCCATGCAACTGGGCAGTGAGAATGCTCACAAATCCTAGCTAATACCATTCATAACCATTGAATCATAAAAAAATTGTATCATATCATTTTATATTCTAAGTCAATGGATTTGAGGCTTTGATATTTAGATTTATTTTGTATTATTTAAAAATAGCTGTAATTTTTTTGTTAAGCAAAGCTTAAATTAAACCATTTTTGTCTGGACAGTGTCTCCTCAAGACGCATTTCCTCCGGCTTTCTTTTCTCCGTCTCCCAAAGGCCAAAGCAATAATTATACGTGAAAACAAAGCGATTTATTGGCTTTATGGTTTTGTCTTGCCTATGTGAAAAACTATTACTTTTGGCCTTTAAACTTGCTTTTCCTTCAAGAGAGGGAAAGGAAATGACCCATTTGTCCTAATCAATCAGAATTTCCTTTTTATCATTTTTTTTCCCAGGCAATGCTATATTCATCAAATTCATTCACCAGATGAGGTGCATTCAGTTTTTGAATACATAAGAGACCCAATTTTTTTATGTATTACAAATATGTCATGGACACATCAATAGTTATGTCAATCCGGTAAATAAAATCAGTACACTTAGCATTTTCCTTTTCTTCGCTGGGGTGGTAACTTAGAAAGCTTGTGCGGTCTTTATCCATTCTAATTTTATCAAAATAATGATATTTAACTCTTTAAAATAACAAAGATACAATACCCATCTTTAAATTTGTGTGGTTGTACACTATCCCTTTTTTTTTTTTTTTTATTTTTAATATTTACATTTTTTACATTTTTAATGTACCTTGTTGAATAAATTGAACTTAGTTGCCTCTAGCAAGCACAAAAACACTCCCAAGTTCTCTATCCAAGTCCATATTAGTTAGATAATATGCGCAGGAGTTTTCGATCTTACCTCAAAGTATAAGAGAAATGACATTTAAATCTTTTGTTAATCCACATTCTACAATCCTCAATGTTGATTAGGGTCCAATTTTAAGCCGTCTAACTTAAGCATCTACTAAAAATAATTTGTCAATAACCCCCGTCCTATTCGAGAGTTGAGCCATACCTAACTAGCAAATTTAGAAAAATCTATACTAGCTAGCTAGGTCAATATTGTCCATGTTTTTTTTTCTTTTGTTGTCATCTTATCCTAGCTATCTACCATCACATGCTTCACATCAAGTGGTCTAGTAGCCCAAACTTGGGTCAAAATGTAGTACTTATGCATGAATTCGAGTTCCCATTTCCCTCTGACGAATACGGTAGTGCTATTTTTCTTAAATGAACTGCCTTGAGTTACCGGTTGCCTTCCACTCCTCTTAGCCCATTTTTTTTTATACCAAAAAATTCTTCTCTAACTACAATAGAGTGGACAATGTGAATTATATAATGTTAAAAAAACAAATAGATAGTAATTAAAAAAAAAGGGAAAATTACACTTTGACCCCTTCATCTTTAAGCCAAAATCACTTTTCCCCCTTCATCTACAAAATCCTACAAATAGTCCCATAAATTATTGGAAATTGATTATGGATGGACGCCGTTAACGGAAAGAATGAAATGACAATAATACCCTTTAGATTTTTATAGCTGAAAATGCAAAATGACACAAATGCCCCGTTTTGTTTCCCCCTGTATTATCCAGCTGTTTAAAAGCTTCCTAAGGAAGCTTCTAAAGCAACTTCATGCCCATCACCGGAAAAAATGGAGTTTGTTGGTGTAGAGATGCTGCCATGGCCGGCGTCATCTAGAGATGATGGTTCAATTGGGAATAATGGAGGATACCGACCCTTCGCCAAATCTGAACCTCATTGCCGGAAAATATGTAGAGAGAGAAAGGGGGCGGAGGATGTTGTCGGACATTCTAATACCCATGCCGGCATCTTACCTCCATTACCGGTGACTAGCACCACCATTGTCGGCATCACAAGAGAAGTTAAGCATCAAGAAAATGATCAAATGATCAAATGGGCTTAAGCCGTCGTGGAGAGAGAGCCGTCGTGGAGAGAGAACTGCCATGGTTTTCAGATCTAGGGCTTGAGGAAGTGACAGTTTAGATCTAGGGCTTGAGTGTGAAATCCTAAAGCCTCCCACCGTTCGTCGTCGTAAGCGTTTAGATCTAGGGTTTGAGTGTGAAATCCTAAAGCCTCCCACCGTTCATCGTCGCCGGTGTTCCCCTTTTTCGTCACTGGCAACAAACGTGCCACGAGAGTTGGGCATGGGTTCTAGGCATATCGACGCCCTCCCCTCCTCATCAACAGATCTACAACTTCATGCCCCTCATCAGAAAAAATGGAGTCCGTTGGCGTGGAGATGCTACCATGGCCGGCGTCATCTAGAGATGGGGTTTCGTCACCGGATAAAATGGAGTCCTCTGTTGACTAGATGGAGAGGGAGAAAGGGGGGTCGTGCGGATGTCGTCGGGCAGTGACTCTCTAGGTTTGTTTGACGGAAGGGGGAAGGGGGGAGATGACATGTTGTCCTATTTCTCCAGCAAGGCAGGTGTGTAGCAACCACATCAGTTGCCACGTAAGGATGGGTGGTCAAAGTGTGCAAGGGTAAGGGACAGCACATGAGCCCTTAGAAGGGCATTTTCGGTAACAAATGGGCAAACCCTATATCACATGCATTGCACATGATGCTTATTGTTAATTTTCTCACTGTAGGTTAACAGTTTGGTGAAAAGTGTTAATTTCTAATAATTTGATGGGCTATTTGTAAGATTTTGTAAATGAGGAGGGAAAAGTGATTTCGGCCTAAAGATGAGGGGCAAAGTGTAATTTTCCCAAAAAAAAAAAAAAATGGGAATATGTCAACAAGGGTATTGGAGGAAGATGAGATGATTTGGGCAAACCCAAAGGCCAGAAGAGGTATTAAAAATGGTTGTAGAGTCAACACGCGTAATCTGGGCTGGAGATCGGTGAAGAATGAGTGGGTCGAGGCATGTGTAGATATGGGAGTCAACCACGTTCAAGATTTGTGCGGTCCTGATCGAATTGTTTATTAAAAATCCTAGGATCAATGAATCAGATCTTGGCAAGTGTACGGACAGCTCTCACCGGCCATCACCTTGTGAAGCGTGACCCTATGACTCTAAACGCACTTCCCGCCGGGAAAGAAGATCCCATACACGTGTGCCCTGCGACTTCTCCTTCACGGCCAAGCAATTACTGTAATAAATATAAGGTCTAATAATAAACAATTGAGATCCAGTGTGTTCACAAATATAAAGCTACTTGTTAGATAATAACAATATTAATTTATATATACTAATTCATGCTCACCTAATTTATATTGGTAGCAACCAACAAGAGTTGTTCTGACAGCAAAGGGGTAAACTGTAAACTCAGACATCCTGGGTTCGAAACCAGTCAATCTCTCTTGGCCAGCCATCAGTCAAGGCTATTAGCCTGGACGTTAAACGATCTCATGGGGCGGTGGCCCCACGTGGGGAGCGGGGATTAGTCGACCTCTAACGGTTCGGACACCTCGTTGCTTGGCAAAAAAAAAAAAAAAAAAAAAAAATTTATATTGGTAGCATGCATTAGGAATTGTATATTGTATATTGGTCCAATGTATGTATCTTACGTAACCCATTAATACATAAGATAAAACCCTTAATGCAGGGACTGATATAAATTATGTTATCACGTGTTCATCTAATTAAAACTATTTATAACTATATATATATATATATCCTCCTAGCCTGTTCTTGGTCACGTAGCACTAGAATAGCAAAATGGTAGTATAATAGAAATCATTTATCTTCAACAATTAAATGACTTTAAATCGATGCATATACTGTTTTTATGTTTAAAATACTTTTGACATTCTGATTTTTTTTTTTCTTCTATGAAAAATGATATGTACATATATATTGACCGAGAGATCGAGAGAGAGGCAGACATATTTTGAATTGAAGGTGTTATTATTAATTGTGTTTTTAGAGAATTTTTTTATACTAATTCAATTTTTGAGGTTATTCTAGTAATGTGCTTCAACTATATCTTTTTCAAAATATTTGCTTGAATGTTAATTAACTAAATGATCTAATTTGTTATGTAATTACTTCTCCATTTCAAAATCAGTCTAGAGGCCAAGCTACATCTACTAAAAATCAGACAAAGTATACATTTAATGAATATAGACCGCGAATCTAGAACTCCACTAAACGCCATTAAGTATGCTTAATTCACTCTAACTAGGAACTTGCCATGCATTGAAAACTCATGACGAGAGAATTTTTCTTCCCTAAGATCATGGAATATTTTATCAAAAAACTTACAACTTAAAATACCCACCACCTCCCTTGGCTCACACTCATGTGGGCACTTTTCCCCCCTCCTTAATACAGAGAAATGGCTACCGCAATCCTCAAGCTCACGAACCATTCTCTCCCTCACCATCCCTCTACTCCTCCTAGCCCTACACTCTCAAATCGCCTTCTCGAGCGATTTTGAAGACGACGAAGAGTATATACTAGACACCCCATTTGTCAATGTGAGATCGAGAAGCCGGTTTTTGGCCGGTGTTCTAAAGAAAGGTGCATCTTGTGATCCCATTACTAGAAATATATGTAATGGGGTTTGGGCAAACAATGGGACAAGCTTACTCAATTGCTGCAAGACGCATTGCCGCAACATTCTTGGTGATAGGAATAACTGCGGGCAGTGCGGACAGAAGTGTAACCTTGGGGAGCTTTGCTGCGGTGGTGCTTGCACCAACATTGCTTACAATGTGAGTCATTGTGGTAAGTGTGATAACAAGTGCTTGCCGGGACTCAAGTGTGAGTATGGAACTTGTGGGTACGCTTGAATTTAATCATCGGAGATCCAAATTTAAGTGAGGATTTTCGAGATTGAAAAAAGGATGGCTTGGGTAATAAATGAAAGTTTGTTATAGAGACTAGTTTGATATGGTTTAGACTGTTTTCTCAATGAGGAAGGGATACATGTGATGTACCTAGATTCAAGTTTTGGATTCCTCTTGTGGGTATACATAGATTGTGTAAACATGAGTTCATCTCATCAATAAAAGATATTGTTCTTTTTTCCTATACATATGTAAGATTGAGCTTTCATATACCACTGATGCTAGGCATACTCCATATATATTACCGGATTCATTCACCAACTGATATGGATTAATTGCTCGGCCTTCTTTAGAATTTGAAACAATAATTTTTTTCATCTTATTTCCAATTTGTCATTGCTGCAGTATCTGGCATTACCCTTATGCCATGTTTGTTTAGCTAGGAATAGAATGGATGGGAATGAAATCTAATTCCATACTTGAAGTAGTCTGGAATGAAAATATATTTGAAATGGCTATCTAAACACACTATTTGATTTCATTCTCATTCAAATTATCTCATCCAAATAGCTGGTTTTTTTTTACCATCCAGCTACTTCAAGTCACTTCTTGACTTGATCGAAACACTCTATCAGTGCATGCTTTCAGTTCAATGACAATCAAAAGATCCCATTTTTTTTTTTCTTAAAATAAGAAAATAACAATAAATTCATGAGGAATTCACTCGAGTCATAATGCGAGTTGCACCAATAGGTTCGAAATCAAGTAATATGACACCGAGCATTTTTCTTGCATGGATAGCAACCTACCATCACACAAATTTTACCCAACGTCCTAACTTAATGAGCTTTCTCACACTCATTGTGTTTTCTAGCATTAACTAAAATAAATTGTCCACTACTTAAATTGCTATAGCATGACAATTCTTTTTGACACCAAATTCCAAAAATCACTAATCTATTACATGTTTGAGCTGAAGTTTCTATCAATGCATTTTGATCAGCGTTACATTGTGTCTTACAAATGGATTGCGGAGCTCTTTGACGAAACTATATATTCTTCCAAGCATTACAAAGGTTTATCAAGGCTTGAAGAGATAAACAATATTTGAAATGTTGAGGGAAACTGAAGATTATAGGTTTGTCTCATTCTCGATCACTAAGAAACGTAAATAGTGACAAACTTGTTAACTCAGCTAGTAGTTAAGATTGTATGTAGTGTATTTTTCAAAATTCAAGATTCTCTATGGAAGATTGTCATATACAGTTCCTAAACCCATCCATCTAAACATCAAGAAAAGAAATCTTGTAGATGAATCAGTGTAACATTATCTAGTAATCCTTATACCTAGATGTTTACCCATTTTTCTGCTAATGAATGAATGAGCTAAGGTTGGTCGACCAAATGTAAAAATGGCAGAAAAGTTATTTCTTTGGGGATAGTGATTCTCATAAGAAAGTCCATCTTGTTAATTGGGACTCGGTTTGCAAAAGCAAACAAGAGGGGGTTTTAATATTCATAAATCTAGAGACAACAATATTGCTACGTTGTCCAAATTGGGTTAGAATCTCATGCACAACTCTGAAGCCATTTGGGTCAAAGTTCTTAAAGTCAAATACCTTACTCTACCTTTCTCACTGCTAATACTTTTAGTGGCAGCTCACCTATTTGGAGAGGTATTAACAAAACTAAACCTCTCTTGCGTAACAATGTGAAATGGAGAATTGGTGATGATACTATGGTTCCTCTTTGGGATGTTTGGTGGGCAGGAGATTCACCAATTTCCCTTTATTGCGTTGGGCCTATTCATCCCTTGGAGATACATTGGAAGCTGGCTTATATTATTGATGAAAATAACCGTTGGTCCATTGATAGGTTGCGCACTAATCTCTCTGAAGAAGCTAAGAGAAATGTCCCTAACACCCCCATTCCCCTTTACTTCACTTAGGAAGACAAACCTTGTCGGGCCCATTCTTCTAATGACAAATTCTCCATTAAGTCGGCCTTTGAGATTGTCACCAAAAGTGATGCATCTAACAACACCCATTGGAGTTGGAGAGTTGGATATAGGAAATCAAAGCCCCACAAAAGCTGAAAATGTTTCTTTAGCTAGGTGAGGCAAGACAAGATTTTATCCAATAAATTGTGTGGCCTCCAAATGTCTTACTGATGACCCCTTTTGTCCTAGATGCAAAACACTTATGGAAGATTCCATCCATATTTTGAGTAATTGTCCCAAGGCTAGATAGGTCTATGATATTCTCATTGCCCCCATTGATAGGGCCAACTTCATGATTTCCCCTCTTGAGAATTGGCTGATCACCAACATCTGAAAGAGGAAAAAAGAATCTTATGGCATATCTTCTTGGGTCACGATCTTCATTTCCACCCTTTGGCATCTTTGGAAAGACCGAAATTCCTTCATTTTCTTCACTGTGTCTCTTTCCCCTTCTTTTATTGTTGAACAAGCCATCTCTTATGCCAAAGATATCACTGCTAGTTTACACCCCCCCCCCCTTCTCTTGAAAGCACAAAAAGTCCTAGGCTAGTGAGATGGATTTGTCCACCTATTGGTTTATTTAAACTTAATACTGATGGATGTTCCTGGGAAACCCTAAGTCTGTAGGTATTGGAGGCCACTTATTTAGGATTATGCTAGTGTTTGGCTATGTGGATTCATGGGTAGCTTGGGTATGTGTACAAGCCTTGAAGTTGAGCTTAGAGCCATCCTTGCAAGTCTGCAAATGGCATGGAACAAGTCTATTCCAAAAATCCAAATTGAATATGACTCTCAGTTGGCCATCAACCTCATCTGAGGAGATGACAATGATCACCCTCTTGCGGCCATCATCCATGATTGCCAGAGCCTCATGACTCGAGATTGGAATTGCTCCATTAGCCATACTCTTCATGAAGGGAACTCATGTGCTAACTTCCTTGCTGAAAGAGGAGAAAACCAAAACGAGTGCATCGTGCAACTTGAACACCCCCCATGGAGCTGACTAAATTTCTCTTGGCTGCTATGGCTTCTGTAGCCACTAATAGGCCTTAGCTTAGGCCACTATCTTTCTCAACAAAAAGTAAATAAATAAATAAAAGTTTTTTATTTTATGTTTGTACTAAATTAGATAAAATATGTGCTCAGTTATTTTGATGATGCTATGAGTTATAAATTACTTATCATGTGGACCATAAGGAGACTGATTTATGTGTGACATGATGAAATAGTTCATTTGATCCTGAAATTAATATTATTTTTATGTTGGAGAAATGAAATTTAAAAAAAAAAAAAAAAAAGAAAAAAAAAGAAAAAAGGTCAATACTTGAACCATTGACTTCCAACTCGTAAAATTAAAACATTTGCAATAATGCCTTTCCATTCAACTCCAACTTTTGGGAGAGAGAATGATATTAGCAACTAGAACTATTGATAGGATATTGATTATACTGTGTGGACCATTTGATGAGTGTAGGACTTTCTTCTTTATGTCTCATTTAAACAGATATCGCTTGGTATAGTGCCATTGCAAAAACAAAAAATAAGGCAAAAAACGCCAGGATACATGGCTGTGGTGCTCACATTGGGCTCACTTTTGGTGCCATCATGCTTGTTTGATGTTTTAACCTCTCTTTTTTCTTCCCACTTTTTCATGCTTTGACAATTGGTGAGCCAACAGAGTAAATTGCTCATCACACAACTAGGCAAGATTTTGAACGGATATATAAGCTCCAAATTGAAGTATTAAACCATGTGCTAAAGTATAGTAAACTGTAATATTGGACTGATTTTTGGCACGTGTTCACCCACAATATGTTGAAGCTTGTAAACAGTGGTTGAAGTTGATGCAATTTTTGCCTTAATTCCAATATGAGATCAAATATGGCCACTAGAAAAGAAAAATTCCCATTTAAGGGGAAGAAGAACATGAAGTGGTTAAATTCAAAGGAAAATTATTATCAAACGTCATCTCATCTATAAATCTCGAATTAGAAGAACTGCAAACTTTCCCTTCTTTGTTTGAGTTTATCACTCCAATCTGAACAAAACCGAATCACTGCTTTAGAAACGTCTGGCTTAAGGCATACTTAAAGTTTAGGAATGGCAATGGGGCGGGTTGGTACTATACTATCCCTGAATCCGAGTTTGAAAAATCAATGCTTGACCTGCCCCGAAATCCAATAGGACAGGCAAATGTTGAACCATCCCTGACCCTATTAATTGCTTGAGGGACCCGTACCCACACCCGCCCCGCCCTAGCAACTGTTTTTATTTTTATTTTTATTATTATTTTTTTTTTAACTCAATTTTTTGCTATTTTTGAATCGTTAGTGTATATATATACACACACATTTGTTTGCCAAATTGCCTAAATGAGAGATGTAGGTTAGGGGTTTGCTTAAGATTATATATATATATATAGTCAAGGAGGGGTGGGGCTACAAATCGGGGCATGTGTAAACCAAAACCACCTATAGCCGACTTAAAAAATAAAACTTTGCCCCGAACCTGACCTAAGACCCAAAATTTTTTACAAAAACCCAACCCTACAGAAGCGGGGCGCGGCGATAAACCTCGTGTCTATTTTGAGTACAATTGTTGAAGCAATAAAACCAAGAATAAAATCGATCCAAACAAAAAATAAAACAACCACGGAGAGAAAAATAGACACAAAATTTATATGATTCAGCAAAATGCCTATGTCCATGGGCGGCAATGATCAATTCACTGTAAGAGCAAAAAAATTACAAAACCCGTGTCATCCCCACCCTCCCTCTCCTTTTCCCTTTTACATCATAGTTGCAGCTATCTCAAAGTTGGCTATTTTCTATCAAAATAAAAAATAAAACCTTGATAAACAAAAGAGACCGAATTAAGTTAAAAACATACCCAAAACAAATGGGGTCGCATGGGTTGCAAAAAGGGTCATCAAGAATTCAGTGAATTCATGACAATCAACCACCAACAACAATATGAATCAAACCAAACTTTTTCAACTTAAAACTGAATGTAAACCTAGCTTAGATTACAGTGTTGGAATAGTGTTCTTTTTTTTTTTTTTTTTTTTTTTTTTTGGGATATCAAGAGGTACGTGCAGTTCCCCGTCACACCTGCACTGGGTAATTATAAGACAAATTAAAGTCCACGGGGGTGGCCTTGAAGGGGAGCGGTGGAAGTCGAATTCAATACCTCTTGTTTGGCAAGAGGCCCTAGTACCATTCGCTTAAGTGTTCTTATGCATAGAGTAGATTAGGTTGGATATATACCGATATTATACATCCTGAGGGCTGATGTTAAAGGAACCACGACAAACTCAATTTTGATTTTTGAGTTAGCGCATTTAGGACCGTAGCTTGACCTCAAACACATTCATCAAGAAGTGGGGTTTGACTAGCTAGGACGAGGTTAGGACTTAGGACTTAGGAATATGCTCGAGGAGGGGTAATCTTTGTCTCATTGTCGGTGTTTTATCCTAATTCTATAAATTAAAGAACTTATTTGAAGTAACCTACTACCAATAAATTCTTCTTAACTTGCAATAACAAGATTTTTTTTTTTAAAAAAAAAAATGGGAAAAAAAAGAAGCTAATAATAAACATAAAAAGGTACGGTCACAGGGCTGACAAGAATTGAACCTGCTACAGATATACTTTTTGAATTTGGTTGATTACACGTATAAGTCAGGGTAGCTTAGTAGTGGAAGGTATTCATTTCAATTCTTCGTACTTCCAAAGACGCAATCACGCACTCAGATTTTCTTGATTGATTATGCGTTTAAGTCAGGGTAGCTTAGTAGTAGAAGGTACTCGTTTTAATTTTTCATACTTCCAATGATGTAATCACGTACCCACTCGGGTTTTCTTGGCTGATTACACATTTAAGTCGGTCAACTTGCTAAACACCTAGAAATAGTCAGACCTTTACACCTCGAAATGATTAACAAAAATAAATAAATAAATAAAAAACCACACACACAATATTCTCTTTGACCTTCGAAGTCAACTATATAGTGCCATTCTAACGACTGAAATCTTTTTTATCTTTTTGATATAGCGGGAGAAAAACTGAACTCCATTCAACAAGCAAACTCCATGAGGTTTGGCAACCTCGACCCCTCAACCGTGATGAACAAAAACATGGAACAACAAAACAAAAATTACAAGTTTAGTGATTGAATTAAATATAAATGATGGATGAATATAGAAATTAGAAATAAAAGATAAAAAATAGGAGAGAGAGAATGCGAATGAAAAACTTCTTGTGGCTTCTAATTGGATTAAAGTTGAATTTATGTTGTAAAGAAGAAATCCAATACCATATACGGGGTAACGGTTAGAATACAAAATTTAAGAAACATCATAAATTTGGTAAAATCTCAGTACTATCTTAAAATCTTACAAAAGAACACTACCTAGAATGGCTCAAATTTCTTGAGTTCAACTTCTCAACTCCTCTTGGAGTCAGTCACCAACCGAATATATCCTGGGTGTTGATTGATGTGACCCCTATGTTCTAAGGAATTAGTCGGGGCCATAAATCAGGATACCTCCCTTGGCTAGAAAAAAACAATAGGGCTCAAATGACCATATTTTATTTGCTAGCTATTTATATAATTTAGTTGCCCGCACGTATTTGTTTCAGTTAGTGACTCCTTTTCCTGAAAGATATGCAAGAAGGGGTAGTTTAGCCCCAAAGCTGTGATACAAAGAAGGATTTTAAAGGGTATCCATGCTATCACCAAAGGCAACCATTCTCAAGTTTCCCACACCTTTAGAACCTGCCCTCCGTGGCATCATTCCTCCATTCTCAGCAATGTTGTGTCCTTCAACCAAACCAGGAGGAAGAAAAGGAGAAGGAACAAGGCCAAAAGGAGTATTGCTACGAGAAGACATTTCAAAAGTGCAAAGATATCATCCCAACACTTCCCAAAGGAAGAGGTTGGAGAGATGAGCATCTTGTACAATACCAAGGCACCTGGTTCACCCCGACGACTCTCCAAGGATTCATGTTGGTTAAACAACAGTTTAAGGCTCTACCCACCCATGTTCTTTTGGTCTCCTTTCCGAAATCTGGCACAACATGGTTTAAGGCCCTTGTTTTCGCGATCACGAACCGATCTCATTTCGAGTTTTCCACTCACCCTTTGCTCACCGTTGGCCCCCATGATTGTGTTCCCTTTATAGAAAGCTTCATGTATCAAAGCCATATTACTTCCAACCAAAACATTGTTTTCTCTTCCAAAAGGCTCTTTTCTGCTCACATCCCTTATGCTTTACTCCCAGAGTCCATGTTGTCTTCTGGCTGTCGAATTGTTTACGTTAGCCCGAATCCAAAAGACGTGCTTGTTTCTATGTGGTACTTTTTTTAGAAAGTTGAGAACCAAAGAAATGCCAACTCTTTCATTTGGAGAAGCATTCGAGTTGTTTTGTGAAGGGATTTTAGAGTATGGACCATTCTGGGATCATGTGTTGGGATATATATTGGAATGTGAGTTTACAGTTGCCAGAGAAGGTATTGTTCTTAAGTTACGAGGATATACAGAGGGAACCTTTAGCTGATGTCAAAAGAATGGCCAAATTCTTGGGACAGCCTTTTACCTTAGAGGAAGAGAAGGAAGGGGTTGTGCAGGAAATAATAAGGCTGTGTAGTTTCAAAAAATTGAGCAATCTGGAGGTGAATAAGACAGGAGTGAAACAATTAAACGTGCAAACTCCTATAAAAAATAGCGACTTCTTTAGGAAAGGTCAGATTGGAGACTGGGAGAACCATCTCACGACCGAGATGAGTGAACATTTGGATCAGATCATAGCGCAGAAATTTGAAGGCTCCGTCTTGACATTTTATGCACCACCACATCTTCACTGATTGTCAAAACTTCTAAGGAATATGCATGTATTTTTCACTTCATTGTCTTGATGGCTTTGGATTGTATGAACTTATAGCTGTGTGGTTTTATGCATGTATGTGTCTTGATTGCAGTGTGGCTTTATGTAATTTCAATTATTCATTGAAAAGATAACTATTGTGTTCCAAAGTAAACCTGATGCATGGATTGTGAAGCTAAATAATAAAATGCACTATAATTGTGCTAATGGACATCATTCTCTTGAAATTTTCTATTCACCGTGATGGATTTGTGCTTTTGATACTATGTAAACTGATACTATGTAAACTACACTATAATCGTTTAATAACTTCAATTTCCACAAGGACAACCAAATAGGCCCTAACATCTCTTCAAAAAAGAAAAAGAAAAACCTGCTGAAGCTTGTAAATAATGGATGAACTTGATGAAATATTTTGCCTTGATCTAATATGAGAACAAACATGGCCACAAAAAGGAAAGATCCCCGCTTTAAGGGGAAGAACATGAAGTGCATTTTGGCCCAAGTGATTAAATTCAATGAAAATTATGATCAAACGTTACCTCAAGCTGAAGCTTATAAATATCGAATAAGCTCAACTGCAAACTTTCCCTTCTTTGTTGAGTTTATGTCTCCTATCTGAACAAAATCGAATCAATGCTTCAGAAATGCTTGGCTTAAGGCAATACTTAAAAGTACGTAGGGGTGTTTCATTGAATATCTGACCTTTAATCTTCCCTGTCCACTAACTGAAACGATATCTCCAGTCTTCAGTGTGGTTCCATTTTTTGTCACGGTGGCCCAGTTAACCCGCACATCCCCTTTACTAAAAGAACAACAAACTTTAAATTATTGTGCTTCCATTATGAAATGAAGCTCTGCAATATTTTGTCTAACCTCATTGCTCATATATGAAATTGTTCCATAAATAATTTGAAGATGATCATCACTCATCATCCCAAGTCAACGGAAAAAATTTATTATATCAGGAATGATCTAAATGCATGTACAATTGCAAAATAACAGCTTCAAGTTTATCCCACTCAAAATCAGATCAGATGGATTGATCAGTACAATATCAAAATGCTACATGAAAGAAGAGGGATAAGGTAAAGACTAACGACAATTTGCATTATGATAGACAATTAATTTTATCAAGCAGTAACATTTGCAAAAAGCCAAAAGAAGTAAGGAGAATGATAGTAACAGAATGAATAATCACCAATTTCTACAAAATTTGAAAGGATTAAGAGGAGAATAAAAAACAAATTAAGCGAAGATCTAAAGAGAATCCAAAACAATTATCAATGCATAAGATCGAACAGGACAAGAAAAAATAATAATTAAAAATCCGAAAACTCAAACTGTCGCTAAATATTGTTTTAAGTCTTGCTTTTATTCAAACTGAAAATCCCTTAGGGGCATTTTAGTTCAATAGACTAAAATTCCCTTATGCAAAGTGACACTCTTACCTCAATTGGCTGGTCAACACCATTTACAACTTGCATTTGACGATAGTGGATGTGACACAAACTGAAACATATGCCATTGACTGGATAAAATGCAAGGCTAACTAGATTATTTCGGAGGCTAAAATAACATGGTATGCATGCACAAGAAGTAAAGCAAATCAGTAGAATTCAATAGGACAAAATACCATTAAAGATTCTGGTTTTAAGATGGCACTGATTGAGGACAAGATGATTAAAAGTTAGGTTAAGATGGTTTCCTAGCAAAGACCATTGACTGCATTGCACCTGTAATAAGTATGGTTAATTTAAGTCACTACAAGGATAAAAGGAATGCCAAAAGGAACAAGGTCCAAGGCCATGCGAAGAGACATGACGGCCTATGATTTAACAGCAAATCTGGCCCTACAAAGAGAAGAATGTCCAAAAAGAAATAGCATAGCTAATCACAAATAGTTCCGACAAGGCTTTGTTAATTTGTTTAGTTAAAGATGCATGTCTAGTGGATGCATGGATATTGGTTGAATGAAATATCACTGTCTAAATAAGTAGTAAAACTAACATCAAGGAACTTTTGTTGCAACAAAATCAAATGAAGCCCAAACTATGGAAGAACTTGAGACAATGAATAAGTTACCAAGAATTCATGGAATAAATTCCGCTGAAGTTTAATAGACTGTACCTGATCAAATCAACAAGTTTTGATCGTGAAATCTTAAATCCTGCACTAGCTATAGCATCAACCCTTAGTGATGCCTCTACGGTTTTAAACGACTTGGTCCTGAAAAGAATAAATCACCATGTGCAGTCATTGACTGATGCCAGATAATCAGATTTCATAAAATGAACCAAAAGTGACCATTATAATGACTTGCAACCTTGGTGGTTCATATTCAAGAGCAAGCAATGGCATCTTTTTACAAGAGACTGGAACATTACCAACCTGCAAGAAGAAGATACACAATGGATAAGATGGTATGGAACTAATTAGTCTGATAATGACTGCTACCAAGCCCTGTGGCTTACAAACAATATGTTTCCAGCAGTATTCTTTAATATTTATATCTGATGAGGAATCTGAGCTCACAAGATAAGACATTTATGGGGGCTAAATATGTCGAATACAGAGCTAGATATCATGAATCTTTTTATAGTTGATGCATTCAAAATCGCTTCATCCATAGAGCCAATAATCACATGCAAATGGAAGCATCCCCTCACAGCTCATGGCTGATAAATGATACTTTGCAAGCTCATTAACTGAAGAAAACAAGATTACAAGAGATAAATATAGGGATAAACCTACAATAATCAAAAAGACTAATCTATCCTCGCTAAAATAAAATATATACAAATATATTTCTCACAATAAACACGGTCTTTATCAGACTTGAGAAAGCTCAGGTAGTTTAATATGGGATCATGAAGGCAACCACATTTTTCTTTTGGCAAAGCTTCCCAACCATCTTCAGTTCTCAGGCATGAGCTTGAGGCCATCAATATAGTTCTTGGTATGCGTAAGTGAATCAAAATTTTGACATAATTCACATGGATAGAGTAAGGCTTGCTTGGAATGCTTTAATGGTAGTATTTAACCATCAGAATGTAATTGTTATGACTAATTCTAGCAATGCTAACGATATTGTCCTCTCTGGATCTGTTGTTCATTAGAGAATAAGGAATTTAGTAAAGAATATTCTCGAGAAAGCTGCAAGCTTCAAATCTTGCCAGTTCAAACATGTTTACAGAGAAACAAATTAGGTAGCTGTTTTTTTTTTTTTTTTGTTTTTTTTTTTTTTCACTTTTTTTTGTATCTGTAGATCACAGTGGTGCTTCTATCATGTGAACTTCTTAGTGAAGCCAGCAATTCATGTTAAAGTATGATAGTGATTGCAGAAATTGATGTTTACACAATTTTACTTAATCTACCAGAAAAGAAAAGGAGTAATAATCCTGCAATGTTGCTGTCCATTAAGAAAGGTAAGAAGTATAACAGAGAAGCCATATCTTGTGAAGTAACCAACTAACCACTACCTTGTCCAATGACGAAAGAAGAAAGTCAACAAGTTCTGGAACAATAAGGATTTGAGCCCCCTTTTCTCCCTGTATAACAAACAAAGAAAGATTAAACTCGACCTCACAAAGCCTTATCCCACTTTATGGTGTGGGGAAAAGGGTTAACACAAAACAAAATAAAATTGTTCTATTTTCCTCATTGAAAATAAGTTAATGCAGAGTCAAGATAATGAAATCCAACTAAAAGTTTCCCAGAGTAAAAGATTCAGTAAGTGAAGCTGACTGACAACCCACCAATTTATTTGCCTCCTGAATAATGAGGAAATCAAAGGTTGAAATCACTATAATTGGTTCCAAACAAGGTTATCTCCCAGTTGGGACCCATCAAATGATTAACTCCCACTTACGTGTCTTTAGAATCAAATTAAAGGGTAATAAAAATCTCTTGCAGTCAAGCTACACACTCACATATATGCCAAAGCAATTGGATTTGTAAAAGCTACAAATAATAATTAAGAGGAAACATCTTAGGTAAAAATATTGTTGTGTTTGATCTCACTATCCCTTCTTTCTCTTTATAGTCAGCTCATATTGTATTCCTTCATATTTGATATACTTGAGCAACTTTAGATTTCAAATTGAAAAAGTTTCCATAGTTTGCATCTACCCAATTCACCCCCTGTTGGGTTGAATCCTGGGCCAACAGATCTCATACCTTTAAAGATAGATTTTGTACTTTAGAGACCTTTTTTTTAAATTTTTTTTAATTTTGACCAAATAAATTGTACTTTGGAGACTTACACTTGGGCTGGAGGCTAAATCTTGAACCTAGGGCTTGGATCTACACCCACACCACCTCATATTTGCATTTCCATATGGCCACCAATGAGAGAGAGAAAAAAGGAAAAAATAAAAATAAACTTCAAATGGAACTTATCCTGGTGTTGTTCACATAGGAATTGGTTTCAAATAACACATTTTTGATACATAACTTAAATATCTCAAAACAATCACAAGTGATACCTGCAAGATAATATCCCCAAGCTTTTCCCTAGCAATCCCTGTACCAAGAATTGCGCCAAGGAAGTCACCATGAGAACAAGGTTGAAACCCAAAGTTTCCCGTGATACTGGAAAAAGTAACCACAAAACCTCTATGAACAAAGCTTTCATTAACTAACACCTGGATGCTCTAAATTCTGAAAATGGTGGAGATATAATATGACTTACTTCAATGCCACAACTATATCTGAATTGGTTGTCAATGCTTCTGAATGTCCAATTGAAATCCGGCAACGCTCAGCCTAGAGGATTTGGAAGATATATCAAAGCATAGACACATAACTAAATTAAGAAATAAAAATCAGAACTTAAAAATTAACCTGTGGGTATCCTCCCTGAGCCACTGCTTTAATGTCAGTTAGTTTTTCCAATACTAGCATTGACTCCTTCAGTACTGGTGGGGTGAGAAAATCTGTGTGGAGAACTTCTCTTCTTAATTGTGCCCGTTTAGCCTACAATAAATGCAAAGCAAAGATATAGAAATCAGAACCATCTTCCAATTACTAATAAAAGGTCTTCTCTTCATTAATGAGTCCAGAGATATTATCCTTTTTGTTCTTTCTACAAAACGGGGGAAAAATCACATTGTCTTCCATCATCATGAGGTACTAAAGGAGGCACTAGTATGAAACTATTTACAGAAAGCTAACGCAAACATCACCCCCTCCCCCAACCCACCACATTTTTTATAAGTAAAATCTCATTAGAAACCAATACCATTTCAAGAATCTGCTTCACATCTTCAATAGCACTTTTATCTCCCACTCCTTTAAGTAAGACATCAACATCCCCCTTTATAGCTTGCACCAAGGAACAGATCGCTGAAGCTGTATCACACAAAGTATCAACAATGTGTTATCTAAGTCTTCAGAAAGAACAACAAATTTTTCTATTTTTTGTTTATGGCTAGTAAACTAATTGATACATGAAGATTTAAACAAAAGGGTTGGCTGCATATAGATTCCAATCAAGCGATAACTGATGGTGTACTGACTAAACAATAGCAATACGCAAGTCGGACATATGGCCTATTTGCATCAGCATGCAAGACTTCAATCTCGCAGATGATCCATGAGGCTTAGCCACTTGATATTAGAGGGATACAATTTTCACTGATGTGGTTTTTGTTGGTGTTGCTGATAGGTGAAATCAACGTTATGGTATCTTATCTACCATTTAATGCGTATTGGCTCTTTGACATGGGTATTCCTAGGGATGCTTGAACAAAGGTACCCATTACATGAAAAATCAGAAAGAACGAGTCAACTTGGGCTGTTCAAACATGGCATGATTGAATTTGGATCAAGCTTGAGTTGAGAGCTTGACCTGAGCTCAACTAATCTGTTCAAGCACGGTTCATACATGTCCCATGTTAAATTGTAGCAAATTGCAACACAACCTACTTGCCACATTCTGCATTTTGAAATAACATTTCAACTTTTTTTTTTTTAATGAGAAAAATAGAAATATTACTCACTATATCATCAAGTACAACAGTGATAATCAACTCCATAAACATCTTCCATACAAATATTCCATAGTTTCTTCGGAAAATGATTAAACCAAATATAAGGCCCACTAAAACCATGACCCAAATGAGCTGTGAAGGCCGCATCAAGATTTGCTTGTCTGTACATGTGACCAAACTCAACTTTAAAATACTGGTTTCAGACATCAATTGATGAGTTTGGATGCACAAAATTAGAATAGATTTTTTAAATCCAAAATCCAATTCTGTGGAAATAAAAAATCATGCGGTGACAGTGCAATAGTTGTTTTGTGGTCTGGGTTTATGGAATTCAGAATCAATTCCATACCCATTTGTAATTTTGTATACAAAGAGCAACCAAACAGTTGAGTCCAAATTGGATCCACCAATTCCAACCGTGGACCTGTTTCCATGCAACCAAACACATCCTAAGTGAAATTTCATCAAACACCCACACACCCATTTTATCCACACACTTCACTCAACTAAGATATTGCCGAAGTAATACAAAGAAGCTATTATATTCTACGCCGGAATCGATTAAGTGCATAATTGAATTAAAAAAAGGTATACCCACAACAAAAGTTTCTTTGAAGATCACATCTAGTACAAATTCTATCCTTAATTTTCCATTGTTCAAATCAATTTCCATACACCATGAGTACATGTTTCTGAAATTTAACCAGATGGGGTATCTGTAATTACAAAAGTTACAACAAATTGAGCACAAAGATATACATATATAGTATTCATACAAGAAAATAAAATCCATATTGCCAAACATGACATATGTAGATTCATACCGGAAGAACTCAGAGGAGTTGTGAGAGGAAGAGAGCGAAGGGTTCCACGGTAGGAGAGCTTGCTGTTGTTGATGTAAAAGGAGTGAGGGTGTACATATGCCCGAACTGCTCTTCTGAGTAGCAATGGTGCTATGAAGCTGGTGGCAGCCATGGCAGGTATACGTACTGCGCACCTGCGGGGGGTTAGGGGGACACCCTATAAATTATATAAAACGTTCACTAACTTGCGCCCAACTACGGGGCAGGGTGCCCCATTTTACTCAAGCCAGACCCGAACCCGGGTTGGGATCCACTTGCAACAAGAATCGTACAAAAGGCTTAGCTTAATCGGATGAGTCTTGGCCCGTCTGATTAGCTCTTCTTTCGTATTTTTGAATTGTTTACGAAATTTAACCATTTTTTTTTCCTGAAAAATAAAAATAATAGACCGAAGATGGGAAAGGTTTTCCTAAGTTTTAGAATTATACTCCCTCCGTTCCTAAAAGATAAGTCAGATTTTCTACTTTTTTTTGTCCCAAAATGCTTGTCCACTTAGAAAAATCAAAGCATAATTTTTTTAACTTTCCTACATTGCCCCTTATTATTTCAATCATTACTGTTAACACAAATCCCAATACTATATATGAGGGGTAATTTTGGAAAGATGAAATTTAATAAATGATAAATCAATGCAATGATTACTTTTCTTAAACTTTGTATTTTGTCAAACTTGGCCTATAAATGTAGGACAGAGAGAGAATAAAACAAGTTGTCAATTTATGTTTCATTAAATCTTTGGAGTTTGAATGCGTTTGCATATGGTAATTTTATATAAATTTATGTTTTCTTTCAATCTTTGCACAAATTTAATCACAATTATATTCAAATTAAATCATAGACAGTTTATTATTATTTTTTTCTTCTTTTTTTTTTTTTATTAATAAGTAGGGGTATTTCAAATTTCATTTATATCGGATTCCTGTCCAAACTAATCTTGAAACACCCAATTTTCTGGAGTATTAAAAACCACTAATTAAACTTTGGTTTTTATTAAAAAAATAAAAGGGTAAATTGCATATAATCCTCCTTAATTATGAAAGGGTCAGCAAAAAAAGGTTCTTGATCGATATTCAAAATAAAGTAATGTTCAAAATGACCTTAGAGGAAAATTGCTTGATTTTGAATATCATAGGAGTTTTCCACTGACCCCCATACTTCAAAAGGATTATCTGTAATTTACCCAAAAAATAAAAAAATAAAAAAAGTACTTGAAGTCACTTACTATCCTAAAGTGTAAGATCCAAAGGATTTAGCGAAAATACTTTCTTACACAAAATATTACATCAATTTGGGTTGCCCTATTTGGTCATAAATTTACAATTTGAAAAAGTTGATTTGAGGGAAAATTTCCTCAGAAATCAATGAATTAAAACAAGATGTCACCCTAGACAAAATCAAAATAGATCAAAAAACTTAGACACCCTAACTTCCATCAAACTCTGCTTTAGTAATAGTTTCTTAACTAAAATGCCCATATGACAATTTTTCTTGTATTCAAATGAAACAATTATATATCTTACGAATTACCAAAACGTAAAATAAAATAGAATAATATATCTTACGATCTTGCCTTTCTAATAAGTGGATTAATTGAATATTATCAGCAAAAAAATTATAACAAACTATTGTGAAATCCTACTTCAGTCCAAAAAAACCCATAAAAATAAAAATTGATTTCTTAAATGGTTGCCAAAAAGAAATGAAAAGGACCTTATATCATAGAATAGTATTTAGCTAGGTACGGTGCACACTAGGAAAGTACTAGGATTAGTTCAAAATGTTGTAGTTAATTAGTTCGAAATTATTAAAATGTTGTTGTTAATTAGTTCAAAATTATTCGTTTTAATGGATTTGACCATCAACACAAGACAATAATGGCTGATGTTGTTGTCAGGAGTACTGATCAAATTTGGAGCTAATTAGCACTAGCTGGTTAATTTTATGCCTGTTTGACCCACTTCTTGAGTCATAGGCCTTGGCCAAGCAGAGGGAGAATCATACAAATCTCATCAGTTTTTGCTAATAATCTACAGGCTTCCCTTTCTCTTTTGTAATTTCAAAGTATATGCTATTTAAACTTTTTTTTTTCTTAGGCTCTATTTGGTTTAAGGATTTTATCAAGGGAAAAAAAAATATATATATATATAAGGAATTGTACTTTTTTTTATTTGGTTACAATGTAAAATTAAAAGAATAAGAAGAAATTTGAATAATTTTGACTTGATATGATTTCATCTTTTCTTTTCATTTTCTTTCCTCCTCATTTTTTTTTCCCTTATCCTTTTTTTCCTTGGTAGATTCGACGAACTAAATAGAGGGTTAGAGTTCATCTTTCTAAGAAAATAAAGTTAGTGTATATTTAATTATAGGTCGTTTTATTATTAAATGCACTTAATGTAACTTTAATTAAAACTCTTATCTTTGACTCGTATTTTTCTAAAATTTAATTAAACCACTACATATTCATTATTTAGAAAACCAAGGGGCATATATTGCGAAACCCCTACATGCATACCCTTCGGTTCCTCGTGGTCACGCACATTCTACCTTTCATGGATATCGCATTTTTTACGTACTGCACATTTTTTGCGTGAACTGCTAATACAAATGAAAGGAAGTTCAGATTTTGCCTGCCTCGTGTGAATTACAATTAGAGGTAGCAAAATTTGAGTCAACCCTACCAATAAATTCATGTTTGGGTTGCATATATGGTACGAGGCATCAATACCGAACTTTTTTGGGGTAAAAATACCTTGTTAGATGAACCCAGTTACAGCATGCAAAACTCAAACCTACCAATTGTTTCAACATCTTCATGGTCGACTAGAAGACCTTGATAATCTTTCAAGAATCTTACATGTATTAATTTTTTGCAAAGTATTTAAGGTATTGGAGTGAATTAAAGATGAAACTTCAAAGAGTAAGAGATTGTCTAGTGTTCATTCATCATTGTGATTTACAAATAGAAATGATGTACGTGAAGGAATATCTTATGTTTGAAGTACAATTATATCCTTTCGAGGAATAACATGCAGGACGGAGGACTCAACTAGCCCTTTCCTTAACCACATGTTGTGCAGATGGCCGAGTGGTTGGAATACCAACCATGAGGTCCAGCGTTCAAACCTTGGGTCTCTTTGGACGTAATAAGCACAGTAAAGTTTGGTAAGACATATTTCCATTAACGAGTAACCAATTCGTAAATCTGGGAGTGAGTACGAATTCCCACCGCTCGGTGACTTACTGGTGTGTGTGTTGTGAGACCCGTGCACATTTCCGGGGTTTGCTTCTAGTCCTACTCCGAGTTATCCAATGATCTAACTGCAACGGTCTCATTGGATGGAACACAAGATAAAATTGGTTCATTACCGAATCTAAAAAACCTAGCTGATATCTAAATTTTTTTTTTTTTTAATTTTTAGCCCTTATATTATTTCTACTCAAATAAATTCTGGCAAAATCAATGAGAAGTTCATATTTAAGGAATTATAGAGGCCAAAGGCCTCTCAATTTTCTTATACAACCTCTCAAATCCTATATTATGTTGAAACGTTAATGTTTTCATTATACAGATCTTTTTCTTAAATGTCAATTTTGCCATCCTGACTATTATGGTAAGTTATCAAGGTATTAATATTCTATTAGGATCTGTTTGTTGAAATTTGCTCCATGATTTACGCCCTAAATAATAGATTTCCAATTTGATTGTACATCAGCAAATGTTTCAATTTTATTTCCTCATAATTTACTCTCTAAATAATAGGATTCCAATTTTACTGTCTATCAACAATTTTTCCAATTTTATTACTCCATGTTTTACAATTTATTCATATGGACTCATCTTTATTAATAAAAGATAAAGGAACAATTACATATACAACAGTTGCATTGAAATGGTACATTGAATATAAACTTCACAAACAACAATTACATATATGCTCATGAAAATGGTACATTTATAACAGTTGCACGAATAATAGTAACATGAATAATATTTACAACAATTGCAGAAAAATATAATAAAATATTTATAACAGTTACACGAATAATGGTATATTAGTCCAGCCATTGTCCTTGGAAAATCCTAGCCACAATGAACATGGGGAGACGTTACTGCACGTAACTGTGGTGATCTCCACGTAATTACAATGATAGAAGCGTCGAGTCCAAGTTTTAGGGGATCAAGATCTGCCAAGATTTGGGCGAGATTCTCTCCCCCAATTATGGAACCCCGGAATTCTTTTCTAACTGTTTTTTATTATATGTCATGGGATTTTGGTTTTAATAGGACTTGAGGTAATAACAGATTTTTTAAAGGGACTTTATCATGTATCAGTAATCAAATTTGGACTTGAACCCAAATGCCCCATAAATTTTTGGGGTTTCATGAACATTTATTCTCTGCCTCTCTTCTTACCGGCTTTTTCTTCAAAGTTCGGTTTTACAGAAATCAAACTCGTGATTTAGCCACTGGTCATACTATATTATACGAAATATATATAATTGATATATAACATGGAGGCTTTTGGTAAAACATGATAGGAATTCATAGGTCTAGAATTGGCAAGTTGGGTCCTTCAAGGCTTTGAGATTGCAAGTTCTGGGCCTGTTTAAGTTTTAGACCATAGTTTCTTTATTGAAATTTGACCTGCATGAATAGATAGCTTCATGTTCAATACTCCGCATAGGCCAAGCCTATGTGATATTTGTAGAGGTGCATAGACGTTGTGGATAAAGTTTTGACCATGATAATTTTTATGGTTCCTTCTATCCTGAAAATTAAATTAAATCAAATAATAAATGCGAACAAATGAAATATTGAAAAACATTTAACCATATCTGCATAGATAGGTGTTCAAAAAGATATGTGTATGCCTTTCTCCTTTTTTTTTTATGATCCATAGAACTAGAACAGAGCCCGGTTGTAAATTTTTTGGAGCCCTAAGCAAACTCTTAAAATAGGGCCTCCTATACATATTCCAAATAAATAAATAAAAAATAATAATTAAGTACCTATTTTTTTCCCGAGTATCAACATATAGTTTGTTTACTTATAAAACTATTAAAATTTGCTTTTATACATTAATATGACAAGAGATTAGTACAAAAACTTAAAAAGATATAATACATACTTCTTGCCTCATAATTAAACAAAATCCTCTTTTGCAAAATAAAATAAAATAAAATAAAAACCAAATAAAATCTAAAGCTATAATAGCAAAATGAAATGAATCAATTACAACAAATGCCACTTAAACATCACTCTTCTTGTATTTTTAGTTGCAAAATTACTAATAAAGCTAGCATAATTAAAATTTTCCATCATATCATTTTCAATGGATAATATAGCCATTTCGATCAATCATGGTGACTCTAATTGAGTTTAGAGAACTCTGCAGGGTCTAGAAAGTTTCGTAAAACTTCTAAATCTTTAATTTAACTAACATGGTAACTCACATATCAAAACTGTTTGTGTTGTCCACTAGAAAACATCATTTTGAACAACTTTGTAGAAGAAATGTTTTTCAAAATCTTTAGTTTTAGTAGACTTTTCGGCCAAAAATGAAACAGATACAGTAAATGATAAAAGAAAATCTACTTAAACGACAAATTTTGATAAACTTTCTTTTGCAAAGTTGTTCAAAATGTGGACCATGCAGTGTAATCAATTTTCATAAAAACATTTTATATTTTTTTGTAAAACCTTAATAAATAAAAATTAGTGGAGTTTACAAATAAAATTAAGGAGTTACAATAATCGCCATCTTTTTTTTTTTTTTGGGGGGGGGAGGGGGAATAGGTCTACTACAAGAGTTGATCCAAAAATGGGACCCTCATTTTTTGGTCCAAAACATGGAGCCCTTGGCGATCACCTTGGCTACATGGGCTCAGAATCAGACCTGACTAGAACCTACCCTTACCCATAAAACTCCCTTAATATCAACAAATTGGCATTAATACTTTTTTATTAGTTTGAACTCAAAATCAGTCATCTCTCACTTAATAAATGAAATAAATGATATTACACTAACATGTCTTCTTCTTCCTTTTTTTTTTGGGTAAGTACACTAACATGTCACTGACATATGCTATTCTAATTAATTAATTGCTTGAGTGAGATCAACCAACTAGGTACATCTACTCATGTATAACCGGCCTATTAATTGACAGCAGCATCCAAGAGAAAAATTAATCAACAAACTGTCAATCTTCTTTGCTGTAAAGTGCAAATCCAATTATAGTGGGAAGTCTAAGTCAAATACGATTCTGTTTTTTTCTTTTTCTTTTTCTTTTTCTTTTTTGGTCGTATAATTGGAGGGGTTTGAACTCCTAACCTATCTATCTTAATTCTACATTTTTATCTCACCCTTCTTCACCTCTAGACTACTTCTAGTGGCTAAGTCAAATACTATTTAAAACAAGCTCTACACATTTCAGGCTCATCAATCATGTGTCCAAGTTCAAGCCACTCCAACTGGCCATATTTTGTGAGAAGCGACCAATGGCTACAAACACATTTACTTGGTCAATTCCTCTCGCTTGTTTAAGGATGGCGCTAACCTACTCCTATCCTTTATCCCACTTTCCCTTACCACTAAACTAGCTCCAATGGCTTCTTTCACAAACTCCACCCCCCCCAACCAAAAAAATAAATAAATAAATAAAATTTTCAATCCATGCAGTAATCAAGGACAGCAAAATTGCTATATCGTTTTCATGAGTTTATTTAAACAAAACAACCATCGGGCAACTCTGCAATACTACAACCCTTGTAGATATGTCCTAGTATTTCAGTTGTGGTAAACTTTTCTTTTACAAAGTCTTATATTTGGGTTGAATTAACGTCAACCCCTCCAAAAGCTGTTTAGAACCAGAATCGTGGGGGGTGGAATTCGGAACAAAGTCATGCAAGGTATTAACCTTGGACTTCCGGTCAAAAAACCGAAGTCACTCGACGAAGTGAAGAAACCAAATTTTGTTCATGGAAGTTCATGTCATGATACAGAACTTTGGAATTTTACATGGAAACTCACTCTCAGTGGAAGACTTGGAAAACCTGGCCACAAATCTGACAACATATATAGCACCTATGAATTCTTTGACACTCAATGTGAACCATAAAAGGGTCCTGATTATTCAACACATGCATACTTCCATATAGTGTCATTGTTAAAATTAAATAAAAAAAAAATGTAATGGGATAATGTGTCATTAACAGTCAAAAGTAATGGGATAATGGCCACTAAATTGCAATCCTCCGTTCAAAACACTATTATTACTATCACTTCAAAGCTCATTGATTAGACTATGGCTGAGATAGGTCACACTGAGGTTTACTGGCCGGGGCTGTGAAAAATTCAAACAAAAAGCAACTAAATTAAAAAAATAAATAAATAAATAAAAATTCATGATCCGAGCAGGTGAGCAGCTCAAAAATATATGAACTTATGGAGTTCCAACTATGTGTGTGTGATTCTTGACTTTTGGTGCCAATGAAAAACACAAAACTCTAAAAACATAAATCCTGGCTATCAAGAACACAAAAGTATAAACCCAACACATAATTTTTAGATCGTCTCTCTATGGATATTCCTTTTGAGTTCCAATCAGTTTCAAGATGCAGACACTATGAGTGTTACCTCCATTATATGTTCATGCTTTAAATGGTCCACAAAAATTATTTTTCCTAGTGGAAAAAGGTCTACAAAAGTAAGAGTGAAGTCAGGATGAAGTCTCAGAGACTTTTTCTAAAGAAGAGCTCTATTCCATCCAGAGAACTACATTTCTACATTCTCAAGAACTATTCCACTAGTTTTGGGTGCCAATCTTTCCCAGAGATGGGCATCAGAATCAAGTCTTTGCTCTTTCTTCATATTCTGCTTCTCTTCTTTTTTACTTTCAAAACCTGTCTCTCCATTGGGATAGACACTATCTCTCCAGGACAATCTATCTCTGGAACCAGACAATTACCTCAGGAACAACCGCTTTGACATCAGTTAGTTTTTTCAATACTAACATTGACTCTTTCAGTACTGGTGGGGTGAGAAAATCAGTGTGGAGAACTTCTCTTCTTGATGATGCCCGTTTAGCCTACAATAAGTGCAAAGCAAAGATAGAGAACCAGAACCAGAACTCGAACCACCTTCCAATTACTGACGACGAAAAGGTCTTCTCTTCATTAATGAGTCCAAAGATATTATCCTTCTGTCTTTCTACAGCAGTGGAGAAAAATCACATTGTCTTCAGTCATCACAATGTACTGAAGGTGGAAGTAGCATGGAACTATTTGCATTACCCCACACCTCCTTTTTGATAAGTAAAACTTCATTAGAAACCAATACCATTTCAAGAATATGCTTTAAATCTTCAATAGCACTTTTATCTCCCACTCCTTTGAGTAAGACATCAACATCTCCCTTTATAGCTTGTGCCAGGTGACATATCCCTGAAGCAGGGTATCAACAATGAGTTAACTAAGTCTTCAGGAACAACCATATATATATATATATATATATATATATATATATATATATTTGTTAAGATGAAGTAAATTCATTGAGAGTATGAGAATTAAAACAAAGGGTTAGCTGCATATGGATTCTTATCAAGTGATAACTGATGGTGTAGAGACTAAACAATAGCAGTAAGCAAGTGGGACGTATAGCCTATTTGCATCAGCATGCAAGACTTCAATCTCGCAGGTGACCCATGAGGCTTAGCCACTCAACATTACAGGGATAAATTTTCACGAGGGGGTTTTTGTTGGTGTTGCTGATGGGTCAAATCAATGTTATGGTTCTTAACTTCTTATATACCAGAGTAATGGCTCTTTGATATGGGGATTCTAGGGATGCTTGAAGAAAGGCACCCAGTCCATGAAAAAGGTCTAGGCAAAACCACAAGGGAAAGGTTTGTTGGATAATGCTATAAAGGGCTGTGAATCAGAAAGATTGAGCTGTCTTGGGTTGTTCAAGCATGGCATGGTCGAATTTGGATCAAGCTTGATTCGAGCTCAAGCTTCAAGCTTGACCTAACCTCAACTAACCTGTTGGTTCATACTTGTCCAGCCAAGTTCCAGTTTTATCCACAAGTCTAACCGAGCCTGTTATTTAGCCTACTTGCCACATTCTACATTCTGCAATCATTTTTCAACTTTTTATTTATTTTTTTCTTCTATTGATTATAAAAATAAGGGCAAACTACATATTAGTGTCATTAACTATACTCCAAATTTTAATGTGGTGTACAAACTTGTAATTTGCATAATTTAGTGCACTAACTATGCATTTGTGTTTCAATGTGGGAAAACACAGGATGGACATTTGGTTCCTAACGGAGAAGCTTACGTGCGCTCACGTGGTGGCTAGCCAGCGCCGACGTGGCATCTCCGGTGGCCATCTGACCCATTTTTCCTCCATTTTCAGCCCACAAGAGATGGCCCCAATGCCATTTATACGATCTTTTGAGCTGAAAATGGGGGGGAAATGGGTCAAATCACCACCGAGGATGCCATGTTAGCGCCAACTGACCACCACATGAGCGCACGTGGGTTTCTCCGTTAGGAACCAAACATCCGTCTTGTGTTTTCCCACATTAAAACACAAATGCATAGTTATTGCACTAAATTGTACAAATTCTAAGTTTGTACACCACATTGAAATTTGGGGTAAAGTTAATGGCACTAATATGTAGTTTGCCCTAAAAATAAAAATATTATTCATTATAATGTCGATTACAATGGTGATAACCAACACTATAAACATCTTCCATAAAAATATTCCATAGTTTCTTCGGAAAATTATTTAACCAAATACAAGGCCCACAGAAACCATGACACAAATTAGCTGTGAAGTCCGCAGCACAATTTGCTTGTTGGTACAAGTGACCAAACTCAACTTTAAAATACTGGTTTCAGACTTTCAGACATTGATTGATGAGTTTGGATGCACAAAATTAGATTAAATTTTTGAACCCCAATTCCATGGAATTAAAAACTCAAGCGGTTACAGTGCAATAGTTGTTTTGTGGTTTGGGTTTATGGAATTAAGAATCAATTCCATATCCATTTGTATACCAAGAGCAACCAAACAGTTGAGTCCAAATTGGGTCCACCAATTACAACCGTGGACCAGTTTCCATGAAACCGAACACATCCCAAGTGAAGTTTCATCAATCACCACACACCCATTTTATCCACACTTCAATTAACTAAGATATTGCCGAAGTAATTCAAAGAAGCAATTACATCCTACGCCGGAATCGGTTAAGTGCAGAATTGTATTATCAAAAAAGGTATACCCACAACATAAGTTTCGTTGAAGTTCACATCTAGTTCAAATTCTATACTTAATTTTCCGTTGTTCAAATCAGTTTCCATATACAATGGAGTGCATGTTTCTGAAATTTAACCAAATGGGTATCTGTAATCACAAAAAGGTTAGGACAAATTGAGCACAAAGTGTGAGTAAATATACAGATATATTTGAAATATATGGCATTCAAACAAAGAAACGAAAACCCATATAAGTAAATTCATACCTGAAGAACTCAGAGGAGTTGTGAGAGGGAGAGAGCGAAGGGTTCCACAGTAAGAGAGCTTGCTGTTGATGTAAAAGGGGTGAGGATGTATAAATGCCCGAGCTGCTCTTCTCAGAATCAATGGTGCTATGAAGCTGAAGCTGGTGGCAGCCATGGCAGGTATGCGTACTGCGCACCCCGGGTTGGGGTGATAGTGTGATACGAAAGGCCAATAGAACTATAGAAGATTCACTATGTTGCGCCCAACCACGGCTCTAGTCAGACCCAAACCCGGGAGGGAGATGTGAGTTGGGATCCGCTTGGTTAAACGGTAGTACAAAAGGGTTAGCCTGATTAGAAAGAAGAGTTTTGGCCGTATGATTAGGTCTTCTTTTATGATTTTGGAATGATTATTTGGTCATTAACCAACAAAAAAGAGAGAGAGAGACCGAGAGAGCACAGAGACAAACAAACTATTGTGAAAGTGTATTTTAGACTTTTAGTGTATAAAAAACAAAAACAAAAACAAAAATAAAACTTGATTTCTTAGGAGGTTGCCAAAAAGTAATAAAAATGACCTGATATGATAGATTAATATTTTGGAACGTTGCACTCTGAAAGTAATGGGATGGAGCTTCTCCAATATTGCTGCAAGACATGCCTTGTTATTTCTAAGTGTGTTTCATATAATTTAAAAAACACCCAAAAAAAAAAATAATAAAAAAATAAAAAAAAAAGAAAAGGGGAGAGAAAAGTAGTTCGGTTCCACTAGGCGCCTTCGCTTATAAGCATCTTATGCGAAAAGTGATCATGACTGTTCCCTTTAAATGGCTGGATGGCTAGGGTTCAAAGTTGGTTTATTTTGTTATTCTCTATGCTTACAATGAAAGCTCCTTAAGATCACCGAAAAATTTAAGGATCAAAAGCATTTTTCTTATTATTTTGTAAAGTCCCTAAGATTATTGTGATTTATATATGAAAAAGGTTATTTTGTAAAAATTAAGTATTTTCAAATTTAGAATTTAACTATTTGAAAATGCACTAACATCAAAAAGTGGACTAGTGGTTTTTAAGACTTTGACACAGAATAAACAATGGGGTTTTGAATGACCTATTAGTAGAGAGAGAGAGAGAGAGAGAGAGAGAGAGAGGAACTTGAAAGATCTCGAGTTCGAATCCCAACATTTTGAAAAAAATTCTTGAGTAAAAAAAAATTTTTTTTTTAAAATAGAGTACAAATATACTTCTTAGCGAGTAAAAAAAATTAAAAAGTTACAAATATCTATACTACCTATAAAAGGATGAATGTGAAAAAAACTTTTGATTGACTAATATACCCTTATTTTAATTTTTAAATACACAACTACCCTTCTACATATATAGGAAATATAGTAATATAAAACACATACCTTAATAAGAATTTTAAGGAAACTATACAACTACCCTTCTTCATATATAGGAAATATAGCAATATAAAACACATACCTTAATAAGAATTATAAGGAAACTATAATTCTAGGCTTTTTTACCCTTCTCCACAAAACTAATATAATAGATGCCTGTCAAACCTTAGCCGTAGTAGTTACGCTAACCAATATAATAGAAGCCTGTTGAACCCTAGCTAGCAATAGTAGTTACGCCAAAAAGGGGTAGTACTGTAGTAGTAGTGGTGCAACAAATGCGTCGGGGATTGATGAGGGTAGCAGTAGCAATGATTCACAGCTTTCGTGGGTTACTAACTAAGAAACAGCACGTTGATGAGGTGAGTGGGCTATGATGTGGAATATCATTATAGGTTAAATAAATGTGGTTTGTCTAGCAGGAGGGGACTTGGCGTGATCAATCCGTGATGGCATCATTTTGATCATTTATTTATTTGTTTTTGGGGGATTGGATGCACTTCATAAGTATCTCCAATTCTATTATAAACTCCCATATATATATTCTCCTTGCCTCTGAATCTACATAGCGTTAGATTTGATAAATAAGGATTACATCAATTTTAGCAAATTATAAAGTGCAAGGATTAAAATGAAAGATTATATTTTTTTTTCATGTTTTTACAAGATAGATTAAGCCCTATATAAAAATACTTCTTAAAGCATTAAGTTAGCTTTTGATAGTATAATATATATAATATTTCCATTTGAATTTTAAACCCTAAAACAACTTAACGTAAAAAAATAAAATAAAATAAAAAGTATAGAAATCTTCTCCATTGCTACCATTGAATAAACATATGATTCAAAAAAAGAAAACAAAACAAAGAGAATATATCAGTTGAAATTATTAGCAAAATTTAGGAAACAAATACACATGCAAAAAAAAAAATTGGAATTCAAAGATCATCAACAAATCTTGGTTTGGCACAGTTTAGTAGGGAGGTTGATGGTTTGTATGTTTCATTGGAAGAAGTCTCAATTTGTGTAAGGGACCAATTCCTTGCAAACTTAAATTATATTTCTACTTAATAAATTTAATTTGATCTTTTCTTTTTTTTTTTGTTATTATAATTATAATTATAATTATTATTATATTTGGTTGTTTTCCTATCAAGAAAAAAAAAAACAGAGACATTCTTGCTTTGTTGTTCGACGCATTTCTTGAAGAACAATCTCTCAAACAAAGTTTAGAAAAATCGACAAATAAATAAATATAGAGTTTGAAATATATTTGAACTATACACACCAAATAAGAACCCTTCCTTACTTCTTGTTCTTTTCCAAGTATATGGAGCTGATCTTATATGATTTTTTTTATTCTTTCATGCACCGTACTCACATATATATACATTTTTTGTGCTTAGTTTTAATGGATGATCATCATACATTTTTATTGATTCTTCATGTGTTAGTGCTAATGATTCAAAGACCAAACTATAACAAAATTTTCTATACTATAATACTAATGATTTTTTTATAAATAAATTATTTAGATTTTGATTTTTTTTTCCATATATATACACTTTTTGTGCTTAGTTTTGATGGATGATCATCATACATTTTTATTGATTCTTCATATGTTAATGCTAATGATTCAAAGACCAAACTATAACAAAATTTAATATAATATAATACTAATGATTTTTTATAAATAAATTATTTTTATTTTCATTTAAAAAAAAAAAGAAGCAATTCTCACAAAAAAAATTCACGTGCAACGCACGTATACTATCACTAGTACTTTAAAGTGGCTAGCCTCCCAAATGAGGTCAGAGCAAAGTGGTGCATGGCTGACAGAATCCTCGGTGCCCAATTGGGAATCTTATTCCTTGGATCGTAGGAAATAAACGAAGATATCATTGCTGGAGTAGTGGAGAAACTACCAATATTTCTCGGATAATCATCTGGAAAAATCACATAATAGTCTGACATCAGCATTCAAAACTAGCAAGGGGGGAGTGATAATCGAAGACATTAACCAGTCTGACGGCTGGCTGGATCTACCCAACTGTAGTTGCTTTAAAGGAGAACCCAGGGCCTAACTGGGCGGGGAATCCTCACCTATGGTTGGTAAATATGCTGTACCCCACACACACTAGTGATATGACCAGATGATGTCACAAACTAATAAAGACTAAATAAAGTAGGATTGTAGGGTTAAAAAATACATTAACAATGCCACTTTACTTGATTCTCATTGGCTTGTGACACCAATTGACCATATCACAGTTACATAGAAGTTTTTCTCCACACACACACACGCGTCTCTAAATTCTATTATGAGGGTAAATTACATTTTAGGATCTAAAATTTAGGTTAAGTTTCATTTTAAAATGTAAAGTTTAAATTGCATCAATTCAATATCCGAATTATTAGTTGAGTTGCAATTTAGGACCTGTTGTAAGAATTTTTAGTATTATCCCTACTTTACCTTTTTTATGGGTTTGAAAACCTTATTTTACCCTTATCAACATCTAATAAACTTTTATATTTTGACCAGATCTAAATCACTTTAATTTTATTTCTCTCTCTATATTACCCCGATCAACATTTAATAAACCTTCATATTTTCCATATACAAAACCACAAATCTGACGGTAGAGTGATTCGTCAAAATATAAATTTTTATTAAATGTTTATAGGGATAAAATAGTGTTTTCAAACCCATAAAAAGGGCAAAGTAGGAAAAATACAAAAAATTCTTACAACAGACCCCAAATTGCAGTCAAGAATAATTCGAAAAGTGAATTGATGCAATTTAAACTTTGAACCCTAAAGTGAAACTTGACCCAAACTTTGGACCTTAAAATGCAATTTACCCAAATTCTAAACTCTCAACTCTAAACCAATAATAAAACAATAACTTAGATATTAAATTGGCATGATGACATCATGTGATACTCACATAGTCTATTTTCATCAAATTTCTTAATTTGGAGTAGAGTGCCTCTAGTGACACTACAAAAAAAGGGGAGATAAGGCACGAAATTTAGGCACCCTTTTTATGTACCGTGCCCGGAAAAATGGCTCAGAGACGGTATATATAAACCGTCACGGTATTTTACACTCTAGCACGGTACGTGTAAAACCGTCCCTTAGCATTACAGCTCTTCCCCAAAGAATAAAATGGCGCGCAAAAGACCGCGTAATTGGAACTCCTCTGGGACGGTTTTTTAACTCTATGAGACGATAAATTCCCGTGCCTATTTGGTGACGATATTTTAACCATAAAACCGTGGCTTTAGCTTTTAATATATAAGCTTTTGCAAGAGTTCTCCACAACGTTCCAGAAACCCCGGCTACCATCTGCAATTGCGCGCCTCACTCACGCAGACAACGTGCTGATCCACTTTGCCAGAAGTTGCCGCCGGTTGCCGCCGGCCTCGCCGGAGTTCGTCCAAGGTATGTCTCTCTCCCTTTCTCCCCCTCTCTCTCAATCTGTAGAGATCTATCGCACTCCACCGTGAATGTTTTTTTTTTTTTTTTGGCTGCATTCTCTGTTTCTCTTTCACTTATTTCTTGCTTCTGATCTTTGTCAAAAAATCTGCTTTCATGTTATTGTTACATGTGCATATACATTAGGGTTTTATATGCTCTTGATTAGGTTTAGTTTCTTGGCTGGGTTTTGGTGTGATTCATTGTATAGCAGATGTTAGTCGTTAATGTTCTCGAGTGTTTGGGTTGGGTTTTAATTTTTTCAATAGTGTGAGACAATTTGTCGGCTGGAATTATATAGGGGTTTTTAACGTTTGCAGTGTTTTTTTGGGTTTTTAATTTGGGGATTTTCTAATGATAGGATACATTTTTTTTTTAATCAACGGGAAATTGTATTATTAATTAGAATGGGTTGGGAAACAAAATACACCCCGCTGGAAAATAGCTAGCAAGTAGGAAACACCCCCCCTGCAGCCAAGAAGATGCACTCAAAGCATACACCACCCAATACACCCTCCAAAACACAGCCTCCAATACACCCTCCAAAACACCCGCCAACAGAACGAGAAAATAAAAAGTAAAGAAAGAGCAGAGGAGCAGCAAATAAGAAAGCAAAGGAAAACAGAGGCTGGAATTGACGAGAGAAAGACCAGGAAGCAGCTGAAACAACAAAGGGAGAATTGAAGCCAAAGAAAGCTCACAACCAAGCCAAGAAAGGAGCCGAACGCGAAACACTTCCCTTGGATAGGATACATGTGGTCGAATTGGAAGAACATGGGCACCCGTTTGTCCAAGGGCCCATGATCTTGTGTGTGTGTGTTCTGGTAGCTCGATTTTTAGTCCACTTAATATTCTTGATGTAGCGAGTATGGTCTCATGTGTTTGGGTAAAAAAATTTATGTCGTTGAGTTCCTTGTAGTCCCGCCAATTCCTGGGATCCAAACTGAGTATAAAGAAGTTGAACGAAACTCATTTCCCCATGATCCATTCACGTACAAGAGTTGTTTTTTCTTTTTGGTTTGCACACTGAGACAAACCTTGCATAGTTTGTTTGGTTGTTTTTTTTATCACGTAGTTGCGTGGGCTAGTTTTGTTGTTTTGGTTATCCCCTTCAACACAAAAAGGCCATTGACTAGAGTAGGAAAATTACAAGCTAATTGTTTTGTTTTAATACCAACGAAGACCCAATTAATAAATAAAAAGAACCCAAATTTTGGTTTTTTTTTTTTTTTTTTTTTTATAAAAAATAAAATCCCAATAGCGACATATTGATAGTAGCCTATGTCCACAGCCCACACAATTTTTTCATTTTGCGGGAGTATATCCACATGTTTATTTGCGAAGATAAACTTCAACAATACGGTAACAGGTAACCAAATTTTTTTATTTGATTATAAAATTTTTTTTTAAAAAAAAAAACCAAAAATTTTCTTATACTTGAAAAATTGACAAAATGTTTGGTGTGAATAGGGACGGGGTTTTTTCGGGACCCGTCCCGTCCGCTTTTAGTGGGAAGGATTTAAGATATTATTTAATGGGGTACTGACGGGTTTGGGATTTTTTTAAGAACCCATTAAGGTTTGGGCCGGGGTTGGAATTTTCATTAAAAACCCGTCCCAAACCCGCCCTAATTGTCTACTCACTTTTACTATTATATCTCTATTAATACATAATAATACACTTATGCCATTTAATAAATAAAAGCCTCTAATTTATTAGGTTGCTTTTTGCCAACACCCTGGTCTCAACTATAATATCCCCGTCCGTTTGGTGCTTGATGGAATTTTTTTGGCTGTGAATTTTGACAAAGTTTTAAAGGTCTTGAAAATGCATTGTGAATGAGAGGCAATGTCCATGTTAGGTGAATTTGGTGCGGCTCCTCTCCGATCTAGTAGCCTCCAGTTCCCTCCATTTCTCGGATATTAAAGCTCCACCTCATTTCTGAGCCATCGCCCTTGCTAGCCCCCATCTGTCCGCTTGACCACAACTGACTTTATTGGCTTTAATATGTTCTTAATTGACTGATTTTTAGAATATTTGTTTCATTTAATAGTTAGGGTTTCTTCTCTTCTCTTTACTTTACCATGAAGCTTGAGGAAATTTTTTTAGTTTGATTTAATGTTTTCGATTAATATACTTTGAGGAAAAAAAATTATCCTTGGACGCTGTTTGATTTGATATTTTGGGTTTTATGTTATGCTATGCTTGGATGATTTGATTTGATTTGATTAAAATTTCCTTTTATGTCATGTTTTGATAATTGCACACCTCCAAGTTGGCTTCTTTATTGTATTTGCATGTTCATAACCCCTTAGATTTCCCGTTCAAGAATGAGTCCGTGGATACAGTGTTTAACTATTTTTCTTTCAACCATTAGATGATGTCAAGTAAATTTCTTTGTATCAGTTTGAAACGAGCTGATAATTTGCTGACATAATCAATGTGTTGATGATTGTAGTTTGATATCTTGACACGGAGTCATTCATGAATTGTACATTTGTACAGTTTAGGAATATATATTTCTCAATTATTATTTTAATGTACATTGGATACTTTTATGGATGTTTCGGTATTCGTTCCTAATGTTCTCTGGGTACGAGCTTAGAGAGGATCGTATATTGATGCGCTTCATCTCTAAATTACGTACTTGGAGAACTATAAGGAAATGCTGCCGAAATTTCCCTAAAAGTATCTAATATATGTACTAACTTTAATAGTTGAGAAGTATATAATTCTTAAATGGGATAGGACCACCAACCTTGTAGGATTGTAACATTCTATCACATGCGTATTGAATAGCATTGAGTTATGCATACTATATTACTTGTTTTTTAATGCCTTTCTATGCCTTGACTGATGAGATTTTCCCCATTTTTTTGTAGGGTTTCCTATCTACAATTTCTTATCCACAATTGCTTAAAATTGTAGGTGAGTTTTTGTACTCCATTACTTATGTTTGAGATCATTTATTGAATATAAAAGCGTTTTATGTTGTGTAATTTTCATACCATAATATGACATACCATGGGAGATGAATACATAGCTAATGTATTATAAGGATGTTTCTTTTTTATTTTTTAATTTATTTTTATTGAACATGCCTTCTATGAATTAGAAGAAACATTTAAATAGGATGGGGCTTGAACACTTCTTTTATCCAGTAAACCTTCAATTTGTTGCCTTATTATATATGCAACCAAACTCCCAGGAAGTGGGGAATATGTTTTAGACCTACAAAGGCCAGGCGTGCGTACATAATTTCCAACATGGGAGGCATATATGCCAATATGAATTCTATATTTCTAAATACATCCTTATTCTATATTTATAAACTCCTTAATTTTTTATAGCGAGTCACATTAGTTACCGATGAGCATTAAATTATATATATGTGTATATACTTGTGAACAACATCTTACATCCTCGACTTGGGTACCCCGATATAGACATGAGTTGGGGTTAATTTCCAACATCAGAGGCATATATGGAAAAACAAATTCTATCTTCCTAAATACGTCCTTATTCTATATCTATAAACTCCTTACTCTATGACAACGAGTCACATTAGTTAACAATGATCATTAAAGTACGTATGTTTATACTTGTGGACAGCCTTTTACTTCCACAACTTGAGTACCCTAATATGGACAAGAGTTGGGTCAATCAGACCAGGCCGGGTCCTGCGTATGAAGCAGGTCTCCGTTAATTCATCAAACATGCATTTGAGAAAGCATACTTTGATGGAAGGATTCCATGTCCATGTGACAAATGTTATAACACTAAGATGCTTACTGGTGGTGAAGTTTATGAACACTTGATGTGTTTTGGATTTGACAATAGTTACGCACGTTGCGTTTGGTATTTGCACGGGGAAACGTTCGATATGGATCCCAATACTGCTGCAATGCCAGATGAAGATGAAGATGAATCTGAAGAAGGTGATGATATGCATGGAATGTTAGAAGATTTTTTTGGGAATCCTTATGTCGCAGGTGGGCCAGATGATTCCATAAATGAGCCTAATGTTGATGCAGCCAAATTCTATAAGTTTGTAGCTGATGCCGATCAAGAACTGTACCCAGGATGTAAGAAGTTCAATAAACTCTCATTCGTTGTTAGATTGTTCCAAGTAAAGTGCGTTTATGGATGGAGTGACAAATCATTCAGCGTGTTGCTTGAGTTACTAAAAGAGGCACTTCCTGAAGGTGAAAATTTACCAAAGTCGTTCTATGAAACAAAGAAGATGATTGGGGATTTAGGACTTGGGTACAAAAAGATTGATGCATGCCCTAAGGATTGCATGTTGTATTGGAGAGAGACTGAGAATGAAGAAAAATGCTCTGTATGTGGTACGTCAAGGTGGAAAAACAATGAAGATAATGTGAATTTGTCATCTACGAGCAAAAGGAAAGTACTTGCAAAGATATTGCGCCACTTTCCTCTCAAGCCACGGTTGCAACGACTTTTCATGTCATCTAAAATAGCATCCTTAATGAAATGGCATGATGAGGGTCGTAACAAAGATGGGGTGTTAAGGCATCCTGCTGATTCTGAAGCATGGGCAACCCTTGATAGAAGGTACCCGGATTTTGCGAGTGAGACTCGTAATGTCAGGTTAGGTTTGGCGAGCGATGGCTTCAATCCGTTCGGCATAAAGAGTACTGTGCACAGCACATGGCCTGTTGTTTTGATGACATACAATTTGCCACCATGGTTATGCATGAAGCAACCTTATTTCATAATGTCGTTGCTTATTCCAGGTCCTAGTGCACCTGGAAATGACATTGATGTCTTCTTGCAACCATTAATAGCTGAGTTGAAGGATTTGTGGGATGATGGCATATACACTTATGACGCATCAACCAAGCAGAATTTTACGATGCGTGCAGCATTGTTATGGACCATTAATGACTTCCCTGCATATGCTAATCTTTCAGGGTGGAGCACTAAAGGACCTTATGCATGTCCTTATTGCAACATAGACACTTGGTCACTGCGATTAAGTAATTGTGGGAAGTCTTGCTTTATGGGGCATCGACGATGGTTAGAATTGAACCATAGATATCGTCGAGAGAAAACACCTTTTGATGGAAAAATTGAAATGCGGCCCGCTCCTCCCACACTGTCTGGGTCTAATTTGTTAGAACAGGTATGCGGCATTAACGTCACATTGGGGAAGCATAGAAATGAGGGTTCATCTTCTCGTACAATTAGGAAATTTGGTGGCAGCATTGTTTTGGGTTGGAAGAAGGAGAGTATATTTTTTACATTACCTTATTGGGAGCACCTTCTAATACGCCACAATTTGGATGTTATGCATATTGAGAAGAACATATGTACTAGTGTGGTTGGAACACTGTTGAACATTGATAAACAGACAAAGGACCATTATAAAGCATGTCTTGACTTAGAAGAAATGGGCATTAGGCCAGGTCTTCATCCAGACAAGGAAGGAAGGAATGAGAAGCGAAAAAAAGATTTGCCTCCAGCATGCTACACAATGTCTCCACATGAGAAGGATATCTTCTGTCAAGTGTTATCGAATGTTAGAGTCCCCGATGGTTATGCGGCTAATATATCGAGCTACGTCAACCTTCAACAACGCAAACTTGTTGGGTTAAAGAGCCATGACTTTCACGTTCTTATGCAGCAACTACTTCCAATAGCATTGAGAAGGGCATTGCCAAAGAACATTAGTGTGGTCTTAATTGAGCTGAGCAGTTTCTTTAGAGAGTTATGCTCCAAAACAAGTACAGCTGATGACTTTGGTAAACTCGAACCTCGTATTGCTTTGACGCTTTGCCGCCTAGAAAAGATATTCCCTCCATCTTTCTTTGACATCATGGTTCATTTGCCAATTCATTTGGCAAGTGAAGCCAAGCTTACTGGACCTATTCAATACCGCTGGATGTACCCGGTGGAGAGGTTTGTGTTACATTATTAAAATTTCCTTTTAGTTATTGCAATAAAATCTTGATTCATCCCTCTAAAATTATTAATTAACAAGTTGCGTGATACATTCTATATAGGTACTTGCGCATTCTTAAGTCTTATGTGCGCAATTGAAGTCGACCAGAGGGTTCAATTGCTGAAGGGTACATAGTAGAGGAATGCCTAACATTTTGTTCAAGGTATTTGCAGGATGTGGATTCGAAGTTGAATCGTGTTTCTAGGAATTATGATGCGGTCCAACATAGAACATATGAAGGGCTTTCCATGTTCTCACGACCAGGCCATTCTATAGGAAAAGAGGATTTCGTTTCTATATCACCTGCTATATTGGAACAAATGCATTCATACGTGTTGTTTAACTGCCCAGAAGTGCTCCCATTTATTGAGTAAGCTACCTAATGAAACTTATTTAGTACTTTTTGTAATATATTTCTTGCCTTCGATTTTACCTATTTATATGACATTTTCTCTTTAGACAACACTATCAAATGACGATGTCTGAGAATCCCAACATGCCAGTATTCTCTTTAAAGAGGAAGCACAAAGATAATTTCCCTAACTGGTTTAAATCCAACGTAAGTATATGATATTTGATAGTAATAGATACGGCACAATGTTAGCTTATCTAGCTGCCTAACACTTCATCGTAACCCATATTTGTAGGTGGATCAATTACAATTGGAAGGTGATGGCAATGTTGTTACAGACCTCACATGGCTGGCTAGGGGTCCTAGTGGATTTGCAGTTAAATGTAAGCGATTTATCATCAATGGGTTTAGGTTTCAGACGAAGGACATTGATAACGAGAAGAATACACAAAATTGTGGAGTTAGGGTAACTGCAACCACCACAAATAATGCAGATGTTACTTACTATGGCAAACTTGTGGATATCATCGAACTTGATTATTCCGGGCCAAGAAAGGTAGTCCTATTTGAATGTGAGTGGGTTAATGATCGAGGTGTGAAGCAAGATGAGCTCGGATTCACACTTGTAAATTTTGGTCGTCGATTAATTACTGAAGAACCCTATGTGCTAGCTTCTCAAGCACTGCAAGTATTTTATGCTAAAGACTTAGTAGAAAAGGGGTGGCATGTCGCTATCAATATAATGCCAAGGAACTTATTCAACATGGGGGAGATGCATGTAGATGATGGAGAGACATATCTGGAGGGCGATGTACAGATTGCTGACCATGTAGATGTTACCGGAATCGATGTTGACAATGTTGATGAAGTTAGGGCAAACGTGCCTCCAATACCCGTTAATGATGAACATGAAATAGGAGGAGATCAAGGATATGAATCTGACATAGAACATGAGGAACATGATTTCATGTTTGAGGATTGAGGGAATTGTTATGGTGTAACTATATGATTATGTTAGAACTTAGAAGATGAGGAACATATTTTGTTTCAAAACAATTATGCTTTACATTCTTAACATTAGGTTGAGATGTGCTATCCATTTGGTAATTTAATCTAATTAGTTTATTTTGAATCATGTTTGAATTCTCATATGGTTATGTATGGTGATAAGTATTGTATCTATTTGGTTATATCCAAATATGTTGTGTTTGTTATTATACCTGATAAGTATTGCATTTATTTGGCTATGTCTAAACATATTGTTTTTGTTATTATTAAAGTCGTTGTATTGATTGCAGATAGGATTGTAATGGCATCAGGATCCAATCGTCCTCCAACTGTTTCTCACTCACATACTGGGGAGGGTTCGTCTCGCATGGGTATTGTGTATTTTTACTTTTAGTAGTTGGTGCACACGTGCGCTGCATTGCTTCTCTAACATTTAAAATAAGTATTTAAAACTTAAAGGAAGGGCAAATAAGTATTTAAAAATTTAAAATAAGTGTCTAATGGTCAATCAAAATTTTTTCCTGAGATACAATATTGCTTTATGGGTAGTATAGATTTATTCAAAACTATTTTAATTAATTTTAAACCCTTTGTTGAATCTTGAATTTGTATTTGTGTATAACAGTCCCCAAGACAACCCGTGGACACAATAGGTCCACCAGTAGAAGGATGCGCGAAGGAAGAATCAAAGTGGAGTTAAATGACCGAAACCAGCCAATTGGGCAAGACTCGAAAACAATATCTCGCCATATAGGCCAATTAGCGCGTATGGGCTCAATGGTCCCAGTATCATACCCTGATTGGAGGCACATCCCCACTACGCTTAAAGACAACATGATGAATTCCGTGTTGGTAAGATTGTTTATTAAAAAACCACACAGACAAAAAAACAGACACATATTGTTGCTTTTGATTTTGTATGCTTGCAGAATTTCTCCACTATATAACTTTTGTAATGATTTGTAATGGATATATTGCAGCAACACTTTGATATCCATCCAGATAGGTCTCGCGAATGGGTGTTGGAAAAATTCAATACCTTGTGGAAGAAGTGGAAATATCAGTTGAAGGAAGATTACTTTAATCCTAACCTGCTCATTCAACAACAATATAAATCACGTCCAGAGAAAGATGTGATTCCTTCTCAATGGGTGAGTTTGGTTGACCTATGGAACACGGAGAAAAATGAGGTATGAACTGATATTTTTGTAATAAAAGAAAAGATGTTTAAGTGCTTAATTATAGCCAAGCTAGTAGTTGCTATTGGTTCAAGTTCCTAAATGTTGGATCCACTACTACTCACTGTAATTATGTGCACATTAAATGCAGAGTATGACTGTGCAGAATGAAGACAATAGATCGAAATTAACCATTCACCACACTGCTGGCACACATTCCTTCGCGTATCTCCGGGAGTTGGATGTAACATTTTTATATATATAGTTCTAAACATTATTTATGTCAACTTCATGTATTTGTCATCATTATTTATATTAACTTTATGTATTTATTAAAGTGTCAAGTAATTCCATGCACTCTCTTTCAATGATGGCAGAAGATGGAGACAGGGGTATATCCTGATAAAGTCAGAATGTTTGAGATCACTTACACTAAAAAAAACAAGTCCATGGACCCTCCTACACAAGAGGCAATGGTATATATGACTAACCCCTTATTATTGTTTAAGATACATTTAGTTTTAAAATTATTTACATAATATATTGTTGCCTAACTCATGAATGGGCTGTGTTTTGTAGTCTCAAATTCAGCATCTCGTATCACAAATGCCAGAGGGGACGCAGCCTAGTGAGGCCCGAAAGCGTGCATTCTATTAGGTGTTTGGGGAAAATAAACATGGAAGGGAGCGAGGTGTTGGGTGTGGGGGCAAGCCAATTGGTGGGAAGGTTGCCAAAGCAACTGCAGCTTTGACTGAACAAGTGGAAAAATATAAGCAATTGTATGAGGAGGCAGAGGCGAGAAGAAAAGAGGCTGAGCATGAGAATGCTGCATCGCGAGCTGAGAAGATTGAATTCATAGCAAATATGGAAAGATTTAATAAATGTATGGAGAGTATGGGGCGCCACTTGGGTGGAAGTGAGGTGCTGGGAAGCGAGATGCTAGCTGCATTATCACAATTTCGTTTTTCTCTCCAGCAAGTTCAGCTTGATTCTGATGAAACACAGCCTCCTGATGCCACTCAGCCACTTGCTTGAACTACTGTCCTTATCTTATTATATCTAGTATATGTATATATATATATAGTTGTATTAGCTTTTGGATAATTTAACTTTTTGGATTCAAGTTATAGCTTGGATGGTAGGTAATAGCCTACTAGGTACACTTAGGGTAGTATTATCTTTTTGTGCTCTTCATGGCATAAATGATTGGGCGCCTGGGTACATATAGTATTACAACAAGGTATTATTATATTTCACATTTTGCCCAATATTTTTGCTTAGTGTGGTATTTGGTTCTTTGGGGGTATTATAACAATGATTATATTCTCATTTTTAGGTGTATGCAATTGTAATTGCATGAAGGATTTTGCCTGGATTTTGGTTTAAATGGTTCATGGAGTGCTGTCACCGCATTTTGGCAACATAGGAGGTAAGTTTTCATTGTTTGGTGTCATCAATGTAAAGTTTTAATAGTACAAGTTGCCAAAATGGAGCTGTCATTTTATATAGATAATTGGAGTGCTCTTTTTAATGGAATGCTCTTTTTACAAGTTGGAGCTGTTAGTTTACGCTTGCAACTTTTGGAAGCCAACTTTTGGAAGCCAACTAAATTCATTTTGGGTAATGAATTTCTATCTTTACTAAATGTTTTTGCAAAAAATAATGCTAGTAGGTATTTCTTAGCGATGTGAACTTATGAAATGGGGTTCTTTCTCCTGCAAAGTAAAAACCAGTCAGTAGGTTAATGAATTTTCAATCAAAAATGTGCACATGCACAAGAAAAAAACTTTGAATAATTGAAACAATTAGATTTGTTGATTTTAGTATTATTGTTGTTTACTCTTCTTTTCAACTATAGTAATAATTTACTGCATTTCCAGTCAGCAGCATTGATTGGAGATTTCAACAATTGGAATCCTAATGCAGATATTATGACTCAGGTATGCTATATTTGCTTAGCTTGCTTAAGTATTAATAAGCCTTTAACTGAACTTATATTATGTAAAGTTGTTGGATTTGTTCTCTTTCATGTTTTCAGCTAATTGCCTGTGCGTTGAAAGCTCCACCCCTTCTTTCACTTGTTTGTTTATTTATTTATTTATTTATCTTCTTTTTTTTAGTGAATCAATCTAGTTTTATTTGTTGCCGTTTATTATTCCTTTTCATCCTTCAGACCTTCATCACAATCCTTGTCTATTTTATTATTTCTCTTGTTCTAATTTTCTCTTCATCAGACCAAATTATTTCTCTTCATCAGACCAAATTATTTTATGTAGGCTTAATAATACTATGTTTGAAAGGTTGGATGGGTTGTTAACGGATTATGCATCCTCTATGATGACAGGGAAGCCAGTATCCATGCCTTAGATTCGATTTGATGATCTTGTATCAACTTCTTTTGGGCATTAGTGGCATTTTTCTATTTTTAGTCTGTTTAAAATTATTTCCGTTAAATATGGTTTGGTGCTTCAACACAACACGAAATTTACTGATTATATGTGACAGAATGAGTTTGGTGTCTGGGAGATATTCTTGCCAAACAATGCTGCTGATGGTTCACCACCAATCCCCCATGGTTCTCGAGTGAAGGTAACATTTCTCCTGGCCGAGCTAAAAAATGGCTCTGCACTCTGCATTTTAGTGATTTTGCATTATTATTTTTTTCTGTAAAATAAGATTTTTGTTTCAATTTTTAGAATACTCACTCTAAAATTTCTTTGCAAGCAAACTCATTCCTCTTTCCTGAATGGCCATAACCATCTTGATTTTGAAAACTGTAGATAATGAAGATTGCCTGAGTAAATCTGAATATATCCATTTGCTGTTTAGTTTGAATGTTTATCCACTGGATAGAAAGATGAGGCTGTGTGCCTTACAAGGAACACCATCTGATATGATAGCATGTAAACTCTATGCACTTGTCACTTTAAAACAGATCACCTTTTTTTTTTTTCATTAGGAATATATATATATATATAGGATGGCGGTCAGGTAGGGACATGCTGTTATATCAGCACCTGCAATGGGGTTGTACGGTTGTACCCCATGATGCAGGCTGGGAAAGGCTTTGGAAATATATTCAATTTCAAGATGGGGCCCACTTGGGCTCTTGCGCAGCTGGGTTTAGCTAGATTTAAGTCTTATTTTATATTCTATTTAGGGTAAAAAATATTGGTTTAGCTTTATTTAAATTTTTTTAAGTTTTATGGAGCCCGGTGTATTTTGATAATTTTCTGTTTTGGGCCTAATGGGTTGTGTCATGTATGGCCTTTCTATTTTGGTGATTTTATGTTTGTCTTAGAAGCTAACTTGCTCTCCAAGTTGGCTTGTGCTAGAAGCTTGTTTGTTTTTAGGAACCTATAAAAATCCATGTAATAGCAGTTTTTAAATGAATGAATGAAGTATGACAAAAGTTTCTATTTTGTGAGTGATTCACAATCTTTGAGGGTGTGAGGCCTTCTTCTAACCCAAGGTGTGATGCCTATGGGACCTTAGGTGTGATGCTTAAGGGCTTCTAGGCGGGCATTTGATACTTCATATAATGGAAGAGTGAGTGATGGCTCACTCACCATGTTACTATGCCAATTAATGCCAACTAAAAGTTTGTTTTCAGAATTCACATGGATGCATTTCAGTTTATTTTTCACATTCCTCTCCAAATTATTCCCATTCCACTTTCTTTCATGAATAAAGAAGATGATTGCCCTTGGATGATATCATGTATAGTTGCAACTATAAGTAGCATCCACCACATATCACATACCTTCATGAGGAGTGTCGAGACTGCCCTCTTGTGATCAGGACAGTGGAACTGTGAAAGAGACCGGATGGGAAAATTGTGGGAATAATTCATTGGGTTGGAACCAATGGGAGAATAATATTTATGACCCATAGAGTTTTGATTGTAGAGGAATTGATGGAGTTTGGGGAATGTGGGATGGGGATACAAGGAATAGGGAAGGCGCTGACTGGTCCATGTCAAGGTATAAAACCTCCAGGTTTCCTAGTAATGAATATCAAGTGGATCGTGGGTGGGGGAATGGAAGAGGGAGGAAGAGGGTAAATTTTGTTTATGAAAGACCATATGTGGATAAAAAACCTGCTTCAAGACAGTGGAACATGATGAATTCTTGCCAACCATTAAATCATGGATCGGGCAAAGCACAAGATTCTTGGAGTTGGGAGAAGCTAGTTTCTTTGAAGACGTGGAATGAGTAGTATGTGTTCGTTTTATTTTATTTGTTCTTTTTGTTCATCAGAATGGATAGTATATAATACCAACTTGGCATAATCTGGCTGTGTGCAATTTGTGCTGCATTTTTGTAGTTTGCTTTGGAAGACTCATCTGGAATTTGGAACATGGGTTGTGTTATCAAACGAGGCTGTGTTGTTATATGTTTATTTGTTCATTCTATTATCTTGCTGTGTTGTTGTATATATGTTGGGATATGAATATGAATTTCAATGTTCTCAATTTTCTTGGAATCCATTGAGATTTTTTGTTTCACAAGAGATGACTGGAGTTTTGAGTTCAACTGCCTCACCCCTTCATGAACAAGCTGTTTTTCATACTGCTCATCTTTAACATGTTAGTCAAGGCATTGACAATGATTTCACATGAAGTAAAAAACGTAATGGTCTAACACTTCTTATGTTTTGCCTAAATATTTTTTATTTCTAACACTTCTTATGATGTTGCTTTGGGAATTATTGTAGGTCTAGGTTCCCAACTATGGTTTTGAGATGATCAAGTGTGGTTTACCAGCATCCTTTCCTTGAAATTGCACCTTGAACGTGTCCAGTACAAGAAGATGAAACCATATGTATTGAATTATTGAAACCATTTGTCTTTTGGGATATAATTGAAATATTGACAGATATATGTGTTAATTTGGTGATTGTATTGACAATTATAGGTATATGGGATATCAGGTTGCCTTTTTTTAAAAAAAAAAACAAACATTTTAGGGACGGAAATAAGCGTCCCTTAGTGTTTTGTGAGTTTATTAGAAAACCGTCCCTTAGTGTATTGGTACGAAAAGAAGCGTCCCTTAGTGCACGAAAACCGTCCCTCAGTGTAGTGATATTATTCTAAAAAACCGTCCCTTAGTGTAGTGGGTAACGGAATCAATCGTCCCTATTGGGGCACAGTAATAATACGTCCCAAACCAGGGACGGTAATAAGAGTCTCCTAATTGGCACGGAAGAAGTTAAGGCACGGTAATATGCGTCCCCTAGTTGGCACGAAAGTATCAGTCCCCTAGTTAAGGCACGGTAATTTTCCGTCCCTTACTGGGCACGGTTTATAAAATCCATCCCCGAGTGTTAAGGCACGGCGACTTAGGTGACGGATTAGGGACGGACCATTTTACTGTGCCAGTGTGACTTAAGGGACGGATTTTTAATTCTCGGGGACGATCTAAAACCGTCCCTTAGCCTTCATTTTTTTGTAGTGTGAATTATCTATCTAAATTTTTTCGGGAAAATGATCAAATGATAGGTCAAAATAAAAGTAATTCCAAATAAAGGATCAAATCTCTTTCATCCATTTAAAAGGATAGTGATGGACCTTCTTTTTTTTTTTTTTTTCTTTTTTTTTTTGGTGGTCGATAGTAATGGACTTTAATCCCCAAGAGAGGGGATCTATCATTTGTCATTTTATAATAACCATTTTGCCCTTTTTACTTTTTTTTTTTTTTTTTTTATCCCACCTATATGCCCTTCTCTCACATTAAACCCATCACTTCTCTCATAATTTGAAGTCTCAAAACATAATTCAAAAAGACCAATCAATCATATATATATTTTTTCAACTATATACACACTTGGATTTGGAAAGTTTTTTAGTTTTTTTTTCCCCCTAATGGCTAGAGGGTATCCTTGCAAATGGTAGTTTCCAATCTCCACGTAATATACTTTTAAGTGGTTTTACCGTGAATGGGTCTAGAAGTCTTGAGTTTAGTAAATGAAATTTTTAAATTTCATTTGATGGCGTTATGGAGCATTATAATAATCTTAAAATTACATTATTTTATTTCGAAGATAGTACTAATTAATGTTTAACATAATGAATGATATAAAGATTGATAACAAAGAGAATATTAATATTTTTAATAAAAAAATAATTATAAATGGATTTAAAGATGATGAAAATCAAAGAGTAGTGGGGTTTTTTTTCTCAACAATATTCATCCAACTATGTTGCACAAAGTATAAATTGACAATTTTTGTAACCATGTTTGGTCCTCTTCGTATAGTATTGACAACCCTCTTCATATAGTCTTAGCCATAATTATTAAACCCGGACCAATCATTGATCTAGTTAAGAAGTTGAGTTACCAAGTCACTGGTTCAACCATCAGGTCACTGTTCAAACCAGGTTATAATTAAAAAATTAATAATAAATAAAATAATTACTAAAAAAAAAATATATGAATAAAAATATATATTTGAACAATTTCCTATTTCTTATATATTATTTTTATAATATCTTACCTATGTGATGTTATTTAAATGTTTGATGAATGGATTATTATACTAATAAATAACAAAAGTAGCAGATTTGTAAACTAGTCAGCATGTGGACCAGCAGTGCCAGGTGTTCTCTCCATATTATTGCTTGCTGGTTCGCTTCCCATTGTCAACGTAACTTGAATTTTAATTGGCGACACTATACATTAAAACCGGTTCAACCAGATCAGTATCACTTTTTATAATTTCGCCGGTTTGAGCGGGTAATACTGGTTTTTACTGGTTCTTTTGCATAAGCGATCCTCACATGAAACTGAACCGGACAGAAGCCCGGATCGTCGGTTCATCGATCTAACCGGCCGATCCAATTTATGTTTAATAACACTAGTCTTAGTTGCCATTAATTAAATTTAAATCATATTGTTCAATAAGCAATGACCAAAAAAAACAAAGTGGAGAGTTTAACTTTTTTGCAACTAGAGGTGAAAGTGCATTGTTGCGACCTCGGATCGTCCCCCAGCGCTCTTTCCAAATCAGGACACGAGAAGGGTGTCTTGGGAAAGGGTCATGAGGGAGTCAATCCGATTCCTTTGTGGCTTTGTCTCTCCTAGCCTTTCTGCCCCCGCATCAGTTTTCCCTCCATTTTTTGTCCCTTTGTTGCACACATCAGATTACCCTGCCTCCTTTTCTCCACATAACGTTCCTATTTTCCGCATCACATTTCTACGGTTTTCCCAATAGATGTCTTCCTCACCCCCACCTCATCATGTTAATAACAACAACAGATATGCAGGCAAATGAGAGCACTAGGAAGAGGGAGCGATATGAGCATTGCTAGTCCTGTACCTGTGGGAGTCATCACGCAGACTTCCCACTCTCATCCTTGTCCTTCTACCCCTCAAAGGTTAGTGTTCAACTCTCTCCTATGTATGCTCCTATCTATTTATATGAATTATGAATATATACATATAGGGAGGGATCAATTTACACCTAATATAAAACATTTTACTCTTATATGAAACATTTTTCCAATCCAACCGTTGGATTAGATAATTCCTCAGATAAACGTCATCCACGTCAAATATCAGATCAATTGGATATCGGAAGAGTAAAAAATGCATGCATTTTATTATGATTTTTTAGAGATGTTTCTACTTATAAAATGTTCCCGATACTACACCTAAACTTCCTAATTTCGATACCAAAAAAAAAAAAAAAATGATATTTACGAGACTGGGTGATGACTACTCATCACAAGTATTATTGTTAACAGCCAAAAGCTTCAGTTCGGAGTCTAATGGCTTCTACTGATGAATATGCTGGCCCAAGCCTGCCTCGGCATGTCCTAAGCTCTAAAGTTAAAAATATTATGTTATCATTTATTAAGTATATTTTTTGTGTAGTAATAAATTTATATATCAGTGCCCTGGTAATAAATTTGTATATATTAGTGCCCTGGTAATATTTTTACTGTGTTAAACTAATTTTTGTGCTAAAAATTGTAAAAAAATTAAATTTTCAGTTAAGTATTATGGTGACTAGTCGGTCCGAAAATTGAAGATATCTAGGGTAAAGCTGAAATTTGCAAATACGTAAGTTTTAGGAAGAGCAAACCTGTAAACCAGGCAAAAAAAAAAAAAAAAACAACGTAGAACAATTCTGATTTTAAATTATACTAACAGTTAATTCCATTTTAAAGAACTTGCCTCAAGATATTTCTTTTTTTTCCTCTCTCTCACACGCGCGTGCACACGTGCCGGCACGTGCACACACACAATATCAATAGCATCTTCTTAAAATGAATATACTTATGAAACCAATCATGACTAATTTATGAAACCATAACTAATTACTCTTCCATGTAATGCGAATTTTGGAATTTTGTAGACATGAGGCCAATCATGACTAATTTATTATTACTTTTACACTATTACACCTATTTGTTGACAAAATGCCCTTTAATTATCTTAATTTAAAACTTAACGGAAAAACGTACATATGGAAAAATTTGAAGCTTTCTGCTTCCTTTTTTGGGAATTGTTCATCAGTCCAATTTATCTTGAGCTTTAATTGATGTGAAGTGGGCAACCACCTTATCCGTATTTTAAGGGATTATTGTTCTAAAGGTTTGGATTACCCCTATATATGGGCAATTGGGCACCCACAAAAAATATAAAATTAAAAAACTAAAAACTACGGGTATTTTTTTTATAAAAAAAAAAGAAAAAAGAGGGGGGATATTCATCTCATAAAAAGCTATTCAAATTTCTAACATAATGTAGAGGTGGCATGTGACTATTAATCATTCAAATTTTTTACGGAAGATTATTAATATATAATTATTATTGAGCATATATCAAAATACGTCATCTTTTTTTGAATTTTTTAATTTTTTGGGGGTAACCCTTTTCCTCTTCAATGATTGTGCAGATTAACCAAATTCATCTCCTCTACCCCACTGCCTCATCAAGTTCACATTCCTCATTTCACTGCTGGTGGAAGTCCTCCAATTAGCCTACCAAAACAAAGCTGCATCCCCATTCGACACACACCCTGCAAATATGTGGGCCTCCATCATTGCAACATTCGTCTACTGCATTGCATTGGCAGCTACTACGGGGCTCCAGCCCGACACAAGCCATTCTGCACTTGCAGGCTATGTCACTTTCTTCGCTGGAGCTCTGTCTTCGATATCAATAGTATCCATCTTTCTCCCTCGCTGGCTCGAGTGTCTCATTTTCATCATGTGGTTCATTCTGCTTGCAATGGTTGGATGGGTCTTATATGGTCATCTCCTTCAAAGGCTTTATCAGTTGACGAAAGAGAAACTACACAACAGATGGATTAAGTTCGTGGGGCACAACTCGACGGAGAAGCAACCTGCGCCTGCTTAGAATCTCCCTGAACGTTTGATGTTTTGTGGCTTATGAGTCGGTTTTTTTTCCTTTTTTTCCCCTTTTTCAAATAAGGTAACTGTGGTCAATGGCACAATGGCTTAACAGCATTTGCTTCACTTGTTATGTGAGTAATGAGTGATCTCGGGTTTAAATTTATGAAGAAACATTGTACGGATAAGGGAAAATTCTATTGATTGTCAAATAAAAAATTTTAAAAATACAAAATAAGGTAACCATAAATATCTTTGTCTAAACTACTTGTTTCTAATTTCTTTTCTAATGATGTAACAAACAAACATTTAAAAACCACCCAAAAAAAAAAAAAAAAGGGAAAAAGAAAACAAGTTGACGCTTTTGATGTGGCCATTGTCATAATTAAAGAAACAAAAAAAGAAAAAGAAAAAAAAAAAGGGATGATTAGCAGTACTTGTTGCATTTTCCTGTTTGGGTAAGTTTATGGGAATTATATTGTAAGAACTTTAATACATTGATTAAGAAAGCTTTATGAATCGTTTGTGTCTCTTATGGATTTGTGATTGGTGGATGCATTCTTGGAGGAGTTTTTTTTTTCCCTTCAAATGTGGGTATCCCAAACCTATTCTCGTTAAGGTTTGTGCTCGGGCTACTCTCATACAATGCACAGTCCATTTGAAAGCTCATGTATTTGATAAAGAAAGCGTGAAGTTTCAAATTAGTTTAGGACCTTTGGTTCCGAAACCCTAATAGTAAGAAGAAGACCATTTGATTGAGGAATGAAGATTTGAAGAGTCTAGTAGAACATACTACCTTGAAAGCGAGCAATATCATCACTTGATACCTTGATAGTAGTTGTTCTAGGCATATAACTGGTGACAAGTCCTATTTTAACCACTTTGAGGATTTTCATGGTGGGGCTACGACTTTTGGTGATGGTGGCAAATCCAAGCTCATTGGTGAAGGAACTATTTCTGCACCCGATATTCCCAAGCTGAACAGCATACTCTCTGTCTCTGAGGGCTTAATAGCCATATCTTCTCTAAGCATTAGGCCAAATTTGCAATAACAACTTTGCTGTGCACTTCACTCAAATTAACTGTCATATATTTTAGATTGTACGGGTAAATTCATAATGGAAGGTGCTAGGAATCGAGACAATTGCTATTAGATTGTTCCTAGGCACCACAGGTTTGGTCCTGAACTTCAAGGACTCGGCCAAGATCACTAGGAAAGAACTAAAGAAGTAGTGAGAGGAGTGCCCAAACTTGTCTACCACGTACAGTTTGAGGGCCATGTCAAGAAGGGAAGCAAATTAAGAATGCTAGCAAGAAGACTACACGTCTCTTGCTTCCACTCGCCCTTTAGAGCTAGTTTGTGTGAACCTCATGGTCCATGGATGATCATAAGAGAACTAAAAGCTTTGGTGGTGACGCACAGCAGCACATTTTAGGCTCATCATGTGTCCATGTTCAAGTCATGTGCTCGACCCCAGTGAGCCCACACTTAAAGCTTGAACCATGCTCAAACTAAACAATTTCCATAGGAGCTTAGAAGCTAGTTACAGTTGCTTTTTTTTTTTTTTTTTTCTTACCGATTTTATGATTGAGTATAGATTTCATTTTGTTTTATTTTTCAAATAATAGAAGAAACCCAAACCCAAACTTGAACCCTATCCCATTCTTCTCCCTATATACAGGGCACCACCCCGATTGGTGCCATTAACACCCACTAGAGAGTTTTGAACTCCCAAAATTTCCAAACCCTAGTTAATTTCTGGATCAGTACTTACCCCATGCAATCAGAACTATGGCTACAAACACGCTTGCACTTGTTTAAGGATGGCGCCAGTTCTTCCATATACCTTCAGCTAAACCCGAATTAATGACCAAATTCTAAAGTCCACAAACTGCCCCATAAAAAATAATCAATCTGTGCAGTAATCAAGCACAACAAAATTGTTTTAGTGTTTTCCCAAAGTTTATTTCAACAAGACAACTCTGCATACTACAACCCACGTATATATGTCCTAGTATTTTAGATGTTATGATCTTTCACAAAGTTTCATATTTGGGTCGAACATCAACCACTCCTAAGGCTGTTTAGAAACAAAATTTAAGGGTAAAATGAAGAAAACTACTCTCAAGTTTGAGGTAGGTTTCAGTTTGGTACCCTTAAGTTTAAAAGGCATCAATTAGATACCCATAATTTTAAATATGTTCCAATTTGGGTCCTATCGTAACCTACCGTTTGGTCAACAAACGGTAATTTAGCCATTTGGCCAACAATTCTTAAAATATGTCAATTTTGCCCTTATTTCGTACATGAATGTTTTATTTTGCCCTTGTCAGGATCCAAAGTCTATATTATGTTTTTTTACCCAGATCTAAAACTCACATTTTATCAACTCTCTCTCTCTTACTACATAAATTCCTCAAATCTCAACGTTCATCCAGATTGAGCCAAATATTTTCGAATAATGGATTTTTTATAAAACGAAGTCGTTTTAATTAAGGGTAATAACATCATTTTGCAACCGACCATTAATGATGTTATCTATTTTGAGTCAACGAACTGTCTGAGTACCTAATTGATGTTTTTTAAATTTAGGGATACCAAACTGAAACGTACGCCAAATTTGGGGATAATTTTCTGCATTTTACCCAAATTTAATTTGAGTCAGTCGCGCACGTTGGGGTGGAATTTGAAACAAAGTCATGCAAGGTGTTAAACTTGGACTTCAGGTCAAACCGAAGTCACTCGACGAAGTGAAGAAACCAAATTTTGATCATGGAAGTTCATGTCATGATACAGAACTTTGGAATTTTATATGGAAACTCACTCTCAGTGGGAGACTTGGAAAACCTGGCCACAAACCTGACAACATATATAGTACTTATGAATTCTTTAACACTCAATTTGAACCAAAAAAGGGTCCTGATTATTCAACACATACTTCCATATAATGTCATTGTCAAAATAAAACAAAAAATGTAGTGGGATAATGTGTCATTAACAGTCAAAAGTAATGGGATAATGGCCACTATATTGTAATCCTCCGTTCAAAACACCATTAGTTACCTATCACTACAAAGCTCATTGATTAGACTATGGTTGAGATAGGTCACACTGAGGTTTACCTGGGGCTGTGAAAAATTCAAACAAAAAGCAACTAAATTAAATATAAAAAAACAAAAAAAATCATGATCCGAGCAGGTGTGATTCTTGACTTCTGGTGCCAATGAATATTCCTTTTGACTTATGGAGTTCCAACTATGTGTGTGTGGTTCATGACTTTTGGTCCACAGAAATTATTTTTCTAGTGGAAAAAGGTCTACAAAGGTAAGAGTGAAGTCAGGTTGAAGTATCAGGGACACTTTAACAAGTAAGAACTTAAAAATTAAAAATAAAAATAAAAAGATAGACAATATATATATATATATATATAAAGAAGAGCTCTATTCCATCCAGAGAACTACATTTCTACATTCTCAAGAACCATTCCACTAGTTTTGGGTGCCAATCTTTCCCAGAGATGGGCATTAGAATCAAGTCTTTGCTCTTTCTTCATATTCTGCTGCTCTTCTTTTTTCCTTTCAAAACCTGTCTCTCCGTTGGGATAGACACCATCTCTCCAGGACAATCTGTCTCTGGGAACCAGACAATTACCTCAAATGGTGGAAAATTTGAACTGGGTTTCTTCAAACCAGGTCACTCCAGGAATCATTACCTAGGCATCTGGTATAAAAATGTCCCAGTTCCAACAGTGGTTTGGGTGGCAAACAGAGATAAACCCCTCCCTGACCCTTTTTCTTCGAAATTAAGACTCACCAAAAGTAGGTAATCTTGTCCTCCTCAACCAATCCAAAATCCGAGTTTGGTCATCTCGGTCAGCCTCAAACACTCTTAATTCAATCATCGCAGTTCTAGAGGACAGTGGAAATCTCGTTCTAAGAAACCCTTTGAATTCCTCTATCGTAATATGGCAGAGCTTCGATCATCCTACTGATACATGGCTGCCTGGTGGTAAGCTTGGACTGAACAGGCTTACCAAAGAAAGCCAAATCTTCTACTCATGGACCAATTCTGATGATCCTGCAGCCAGGGTCATTCTCGCTTGAGCTAGACCCAAATGGAACAAATCAGTATTTTATAATGAAAAACGGGTACACGCACTGGACTTGTGGTATATGGCCTGGGCGGGTTTCTCTTTTCACTCAAGATTTAATAGAAAACAACTACAATGTTAATATGGTCTATGTGTCAAACGACGAAGAGAACTATTTCTCCTACTCTGTAGCAGACTCCTCCCTCCTTACAAGATTGGTGATGGATTCATCCGGGCAGCTCAGGCAACTCACCTGGCTGGAGGACACCCAGCAGTGGGATCTGATATGGTCTCGACCAGAACAGCAGTGCGAGATTTATGCATATTGTGGTGAATATGGCGGCTGCAATCAGTATAGCATGCCCGCATGTAAATGCTTGCAAGGATTTGAACCAAGATTTCCTGAAGAGTGGAATTCAGGAAATCATTCACATGGATGTGTGAGGAGAACCCCATTGCAGGGTAGAAAAGGAGGAAAAGATGGCTTTCTACTGATTTCAAACATAAGACTGCCTGCAAATTCAGAGGCCCTAACAGTTAGAAGCTCTGAAGAATGTGAATTAGCTTGCTTAAATAACTGTTCTTGCACTGCATATACATATGATCGTGAGTGTTTGATATGGCAAGAAGATTTGTTAAATATTCAGTATCTCACATTTGGTGACAATCTGGGAAGAGATCTACATCTCCGACTCGCAATGCTCGAGCTGATAGCTTATGGAAGTAAGACAAAGGGAAGGACCAACAAAGCATTTGTGGGTGCTGCAGCAGGGTTTGTAACCCTGAGTATCATCTTGGGGCTGATCATTTGGAGCCGAAGGACAATAAAGATTTCCGGCGCACTGGAGGAGACAGAGGATTTAATAGTCCTGTTTACGTATAGTGATTTACGAAGAGCAACGAAGAACTTTTCTGAAAAATTGGGTGAAGGAGGTTTTGGCTCTGTTTTTAAAGGAACATTACCCAATTCAGCTCTCATAGCTGCTGAAGAGACTAAGATTCCATGAGCAAGGAGAGAAGCAATTCAGGACAGAAGTGAGCACCATTGGGATAATCCACCACAAAAATCTTGTTCGCCTTCGCGGCTTTTGTGCTGAAGGTATGAAAAGGTTTCTGGTTTATGACTACATGCCAAACTGTTCTCTGGAAACCCATCTGTTTCGTAAGGATTCCAAGATCTTAGACTGGAATACAAGATACCAAATTGCACTTGGGATTGCGAGAGGAATAGCTTATCTCCACGAGAAGTGCAGAGATTGCATCATACATTGTGACATCAAACCTGAAAACATACTGCTGGATTCAGATTACAATCCCAAGGTTTCGGACTTCGGTCTAGCGAAGCTCTTAGGCCGGGACTTCAGCCGGGTCCTAACGACCATAAAGGGAACCAGAGGCTACCTCGCACCTGAATGGATTTCAGGCTGTAGCTATCACGCCAAAAGCTGATGTTTTCAGCTACGGAATGTTGCTCCTTGAGATTATATCAGGAAGAAGAAACTGGGCTACGAGCGATAGTGGAACAGATGATTACTTTCCAGTTCAAGCTGTGAAGAAAATAAGCAGAAGGGATGAAGTACTAAGCATGTTGGATTACAAGCTGGAAAACGCAAATAAAGAAGACGTCACAAGAACTTGTAGAGTTGCTTGTTGGTGCATTCAAGACTATGAAGACGATAGACCATCAATGGGGCACGTTGTTCAAATTCTGGAGGGGTTGCTAGAGGTGACTACGCCTCCGATTCCAAAGTTTCTACAAAGCATTTCAAAGTATCCGGTGCAAGATGAGGTAATTTCCCAATGGCCTTCCATCAATGTAAGCCAACAGCGGGAGAATTAGTTTTCGAAGTGCTTATAGGGGTCAGCAGCACCATTTTTTGGACAAGTTTTTAAGTTAGAAGATGGCCTATCAGGCTATCATATTACATTCAGCTAACACTACTAGTTTCTAAAACAGCTATAGTACTTCCAGTTTCAACAATGGTAGCAGCATAGGTTTCTGTAAACAAGTGTAGAAAACAAATAATCCTCATGTCAATATTAGTTCTAAAATAACAGCAGCAGTTTCACTTTTCTCAACACTTCAACCGAAACTTCTGTATGTTAATCCATTGAACAAAGTTGAGTCATGTGGTTCTATCCTATTCCTCCTAATTCAGGGCAAGTTCCCCCGGAATGTGGCTGAAAAGTCATCATGTAGACAAAAGTTGTGTCAAAATAGTTCCTGCCTTGCTGATTAATTTGTTTCAGCTTATCTTTTATTGCTGCAACACATTTTCCTCACCTGCTGCATCCTCACATGCCCATAAATCAGGCAAGGAAGCACCGATGCTCCTTCGAAGTTGCCTGCGCGCCAATGCGGTGGTACCAACAAATATCCGATGGTTGGGAGCTAGTCTTTTTTTTTCTTTTTTCTTTTTTTTTTTTTTTGGGTACCAACAAATATCCGATGGTTGGGAGCTAGTCTAATTTTTTTATTTTTCCCAACACGGCCAAGACATGACACTAACACTCCTCAAACACACTTGGACACGTCTGCGACACAACAGGGGCTGTTTTTATGATGTTTTGTATGGAAAGTGAAACTACTCTTGAATGCCATTGTTATTTCTCATTACAACTCAATAGTCCTTTTTTATCTCTAAATATACTTTCTTGATATGTATAATAAAACTATCAACTATATATAAAGTAACAAATATCTATATATTTATTATCATATCTCTGCCATGTCATATTTTAAAATTTCTAGGATTTGTTGTGCCATGTCATATTTTAAAATAGCTAGGATTTATTGTGTCAGTCTCGTAACCGTGCCGCGAATTATTGCTTCTTTACCTCGAAATCTGGTTCTGTAACCTTGTCACGTATCAATGCTTCTTAGCCTCGGAGTCTCGTTCCTAACAAACCCAATGCCCTCAGGCACCCAACCATCTAGCAATATTGCATACAGTCCGCGCCAGGCACCAAACCATCTAGCAATATTGCATACAGTCCGCGCCAAGGTCATCCAAAACCTGGCTGCATTTCTAAGTTCCCATTCCCTTGTCCATTTGAATCCTTCAAAGGACCCTACTTCCTAAGCATGCAGGACACAGAAATCCAGTATGATAACCATGATATCATTAAACTAGGTCCTACACTTGTCTAAGTCATGAGAAACTAGCATAAGGTTCACTTGACCATTCCAACAGTCAACTAAAACATTTCTCGAAAGACAATATGGAAACACACTGGAGAGGTTTGATTACAAAAATATAGGCTGTACACGCCAACAGATTCGGTGTATTGGAAGATAACAGGGGCATATGGAGAATCAAAATTAACACTAAATTGATCCACAACTTGTCTACATGCACCTTGACATAAATTACAGTCACATAATCCTCGACGATATGATGATCCAATTATGTAATAAGAAAATACACCACCTTTTTTTTCCCGGAAAATTACCACACCTAATTGAACTCATAATCATCCAACTCTTAACCTCAGTATATAAATATCAGTATAAAAGCAAAGGTTTCATATAACATCACGAAATCTGAACAAAGTCAAAATTTGAAATTACACCAACCAAAACCAAATGTATATAGTTGTTCCCTCGGTAAGACTGACTGTGCTAACCAACAACATTATGAGTTTTTACGTCCATCCCTCCACAGGATGTAAAGAACAAGAATAACTAAAATTTACTACGACAGCCTAGCCACACGCATGCTCACCAAGCAGAAAATTTTCCCACAACAGTCTCATTTAATTCTACTCACTTCTTCAGAGAAAATAGTAGTATCCGAGCACTAGTGACATCAAAACTAACAGAACAGCAGGGGCAGCCCATACCCAATAGTTAGTAGATTTTTTCCGCTTGAGAATGACTTTTGAAAGTGAATCTGGGCCTTTCAGACGATTTCTGTACCTAACAGTACTCTCCTTATGTTCTTTACTCTTTGATGGAACTGGAGCTTCAACATTCATGCTGGCCTTTTCAGGTTCAGCAACCTCTGCATCTGCTGCGTCAGTTAGTTCCTCGGGATCAATAGCAGGTGCAGATGCAGCAGCTTTCTTCTTTGCTTTCTTTTCCCGTTCCTGAAACAAAGTAAAAGTACAACTGCATCAGTTACAGAATTCCAAATGAAATAATAGCTATTTAGAAAAATCAACAAAAATAAAGATAAAAATAATAATTTCCTTAAGCTTCTTTTCAGCTTCCTTCTGAGCTCTTATAGCTGCTTTCGCTGCAGTTTTCTCTGCCTGCTTCTTCTTCCTTTCCAAGGCCAGCTTAGCTTTTGCAATCTCCTCTTGTCTCTTCATCTCTTTCAACTTTGCTGCATCAACTTCATTGTCTGTTGAAGAACCCTTTTGTGGCTCAGAGATTCTATCCTTGTCTTCAATGCCACTATGCTCTAAAGTAATTCCTGAATCTGTTGGTTTTTTATTTGCTTCTTCCTGGATATTCTGGGTGGAGAGAGTATCATGTTTCGGAGGAGGTTTGGAATCTTCCTTGGGTCGTTTTACAGTGGTTTTTGCCACTGTCTCTGTTTCAGAGGGTGCTGGTGCCTCCAATACCACCAATGGCTTCTCGTCAGGGTTTCTCATCCGCCCATCCCTACTCAATTGTCGACTATCCAGGGATGGCAAAATTCTTTTTTCATAGTCATCCCTGAAAGCCTTACTACTGCTCCAGAGGGACATAAATTTCTCGACCTAAATGAGCACAAGATCCAAACAAACAATAAAAATGAGGGCAAGACAACGAAGTTGGATAATGTCCTAGATGAATAACAGTAACTAAATTAACAAACCCCTGCATTTGAAAGTTCCTCAAGGCTCTTAATATCCCTCTTCGCAGCAAGAACTCGGGCATTGTTCAGGAGCGCACGGTTTTGGTAGAAGTAGGAATTCTGTGAAATAAAGATGTCATTTACAGGTATATTCATAAAACACTGAAGTCTGGACTGAATAACACTCTACAAAAGCAGTTTCAAATATAGTAGAGGTAACTTAACATCTTTCTTTTTTTCTTTAAATTGGTGCAGCTTCTTTAATTGTCAAACATATAAACAGATTATTATCAGTGTTTGTATAACGAGAGCATAATACTGTCAAAAATAAAGTGGCACCAACAGTAGTTAGGTTCATGCTCAAGCAGTCGTGTATTTCTATAAATTTTTTAAAATTGTCACCTACAGCGCAAGCTGCTAGTGAATTTCATAAGATAACTCGTCTAACTATACAAGTGAGTAGCACAATGATGCAAGTTAAGTGATCCTATAATAGCTAAACAACCTCGCATTAGGCAAGTAAGAAATATACAAAATAAGTCTCAATTCTAAAGAGTTCTCAGCCAATATATTGTCTTATACTCTGGAACAATCATAATCCACCTAAGTTATGCCATTACAGGAGAGACATTTCTAAATATAACCTCAGATTATCTTCATCAAAATATATAACCTCATACTCCCTCCGTCCCACAAATTTAGGCCATTTTTGTTAGTTGTTACCTTTTCTAGCCCAAAATATTTGTCCATTTTTAAAAGTCAAATCATAGCATTTTTAAACTTCCCTATACTACCCTTTATTATTTCAATAATTACTTTCTACACAAAACCCATTACCAAATAGGAAAGGGTACTTTTGGTAAGATGGAGTTTAAAAAATAACAAGTCAATGCAATGATGACTTTTCTTAAACTACGTGTTTTGTCAAACTTGGCCTATCTTTATGGGATGGAAGGAGCATTACACATCCACAAGCATGTAAGGTTCCAGAAACTCATGCTTTGCTAAAAGAAGCCACTGGGAAACAAAATCTCACAATTAGGACCTACGACTACACCGTCACCTTCCTAATCACAAATGTAAAGAAACTACATGTTCCTCATGCGATTGGGAAAAAATATTTTTTCATTATTTCTCTCAGGTCACCCTAACAAAAATAGTCTCATTTTCCAACGAAATTTTGTACAACTCTTTTAATTTGTTAACTCCCAAAATAGAGAGAGAAAGTCACCGCACAATAAGATGAACGCCCTCTCTACTCAGTATAACTCTTTTAATTTGTTAACTCCCAAAATAGAGACACGTGGGGTTGCACATGGGGTTTTCCTGGCAGAAGTGCTAGCAACAGCATCCAAGAAAAGAAACTAAGCTCTGTTTGTTTTGACAATGAATAATTCCCAGAAAAATTTTCAGGAAAGGAAGTCTTCTATTTAAGGATCTTTTTTTTTTTTAATTATTATTATTTATATCAGGAGGTTCCAAGATGCGTATGCACCTGACTAATCCCACTGGGCACATGCAGTCCCCCCATCCCACATGCACCACACAATTACAAGACAAAGTCCATGGGGGTGGCTTGAGGGGAACTTGTGAACATTCGCCATGTCTCTTCATTCGAATCAAAATTAGTTATCTTTTCTCACAAAACATTACAAATCTACAATAGAAATAAAATTTTCCGTCAAATCCTAGAAGCCTAAATCAACAAATACTGCAAGAAGATTGTTAAATTTCCATCATAGTTAATATCATATATATATATATATGTCCTTTCCAATTTGGTGGAGTGGATTTAGGGTTCAAATGCATAGTGTATCGCTTGGGAAAGTGGTATATTACAACCATCCACACGGTGTGCCTCCTCAGGTAACTTAAACAATTATCTTTTTTATGCAACATTCTATTAGTATAAAATCAGTATTTTGATACTTTTCCTCTCAAAAACATCAAATAGCAGAAGAATTAGATGAAATTTCAAGATTGCTAAATTTAGGATTTTGGAGCACAAATGTACTGCATTTCAGATCATGCAATCCGGATAGCAATTCATCAGGGAACTAGTATTTTGCAGTAACTCTAACGTGAAAATAGACAGCATCTCCTACTCTTGCTTCCGAAAAATTATAATTATCTATTAATAAAGACAACAAGTCCTATATGAATCACCTACAGACTGCCTAACTCACTCCTAGGTCCTAACAATACCTACTTTGGTGTAGCTATGGCCTGCCTACGCATCAATTAAAACAAAACAGTCCTTTCCTACGCAAATTAAAGTCCTAGGCATTGCAACAGAGATAATTGGAATATTCTAGCATGATTATTCAACTCATTTTGAATAGGGGCCAACAAGACTTGACACATTCCAAAGCGTATAGAGTATAGGCTAATTGTGCAAATAACACCACAACCATTTTAGGTAGATAAAAAATAAAAAAAATCAAATCAAATGCTATAACTATGACTGCAAGAAAAACAACATACCCCCTCATCACGCTGTTTTCTCAGTTCTTGAAGAGTTGCATACGCTTTATCCCTCTTTTCTGTCACAATTGACAATTCCTCCTGTAAAGAATTAATGTCACTATCTATGACCTTCAGTTCCTCCTCAAGGTGCTTGATTTTGGCCCTAACTGCTTGTTGCTCCTTCCTCACTTCGTCCAAATCACCACCAATAAGCTTCAATAAAATAATTTCGCAAATCATTACTATATACCAAGGGATAATAACTTGCGACAGCTAAAAGGGAAATCAATGAAATAACAGGCTCCAAGATACAAGTTCATATACTTAATTTCATTAAACATATGTCTTACTTTAACCTGATCTTGAATGTCTTCTTTCTGACCCAAATCTTCCTGAATCTTCACCCTCGCAGCAACATTTAATTTAACTTTTTCCCTCGACTGTTCAAGCTGTTTGATTTCTCTAAGGAGTTTCTTCTCCTCAGACAATGGGATGCTCTCATGTTGCATATGATAATGCATGCTTTGAATCTGTATTCACAACTCCCAATCAAAGAATAGAAAAGGCAAAGGGTAACTAAAACAGATTAGTAAAGTCCAACATTATCCAATGATTTCAGTTAAAGCTTACAAGACTATTGAGCTGTTCCTCAGATTCACATATACCACCTCTCTCTCGACTAGCATTGTTAGTACCACGCAACTTGCCCAGAGCATCATGCAGAGGTCCCATTTTCCCTCTCTTGTCATTTATGGCCTCCCTATACTGCTTATCCTCAGTGCCCAGTGACTTCAACTGAAAAATCACCTGTGCTCGTTCTGACTGCAAGAAAAATTAAAAAATATATCAGTAAAATCAACGGACTTCTGCATCATTTGGTTCATATTTCTAGTAATCCAAATATGTAAGCAACAGTCTCTACAATAGAATCACTATAAATTTCGGATGGAGATACCAATGTAACAGAATGGTGTGACATGAATATAATAACAAATGAATACAAAATCATAGTAGGTCCCATGTAATTAAAAAAATTTTATAAACAAAAATTTGCAAATATCTGATAAGCTTTCAAGAAACCAGCTCAACTCCAATATTTACTGATGACTAATATTCTACGGAGAGAGAGAGAGAAGTTCGACTTTTCGCAAAAGGCTGGAACTATCTTTTTAAAAACCTGACCAGGCCAAGCATCATATTCTCCCCGAGGAATAAGCTCTAAGAGAAACAATAATTTACGGATATTTCTTCATATTGTTACAGTTATTAGATATAAGAACAACCTTTTTTACAAATATAAGTAGATGTATCTAATACTATTTGCACATACTTATCACATAATGTTGGATTATCTTTAAGGCCTCAAAATTAGAGTTTTTCTAATAAATATTATGCACAAATATACAATTAACAGCAATAAAATAATAACCATGTACAAAAGGTATGCAAAAATATTAGTAAAAAGGTAAGATCCCTTTTGAGTGATAAATTCCAATAAATGATTTTTTAACTTACCCTTTTAGCCCTTAATTCTTCAGTGATCTGGTATCGGGCTTGATTCTTCTTCTGAATATCCATATCAGCCTGATCAAGTTTAGCTTTCAGTTTAGGGTCATCGTATGACCGATACTTAATAAAATAAAATGAATGGATCTGCTTTGGTGCAGGCCATTCATCGACAGCATCTGTTGGGAAGTTGCCCTCCGATTCATTATTCATGTCTCCTTTAACAGGCTCATCCCCATGTGAGCCAAATTTTATAGGCTCATTGAGCCCCGATTCGGAATCCATATTTCCATTTTCCTTCTCATGCAGAAAAGAGCTGTCTCCTTCGGTTCCAGTCTCCACAGGAGCTGGGGCCATTTCAAATCCAGCAACCTCCACACCCATGGTTTTCCACCAACAAACAGAAGCAGAAACAGCTTCACAAAATCACAAATCCTGGTAAATACAACAGAGACAAGAAAACCCATTTACTTGAAAGATCCCAAAACTGTTAAATTAACAAAAACAAACCAAACCCATTTACTTTGACAAGGTTTCTGATTGAAAATTATCAGCAGGGTCTCGCCCCATGAACACCAAACTAAATTATATATGAACAAAAGTAAGATACAAAGATCAAAATTTTTCAAAGCTTCAACACAGATCTTTGAATCTAAAGAGTCAAACAGGTAAATCTAAAACTCAATGAAAAATCTATATCTATATGTACACTGCATGAGACACCGATTACTTCCAGGATAATTCAAAACAAATCAATAAAGTTAGCATATATATATAGAAGTAAATGCAACCTTTGAGCATTCAATATATTCAGACGAATCAATCATCGCAAACATGTACATGATGTGTTTCAATGGGTACCCCAAAATACAATCAAAACAACCCATTAAATCATTTATAAAAAATAAAAAAAATAAAATGTTACCCAGAAAAGATCAAATTTTTACACATATACAAACGAAGCATGCAGAGAAGATATCATACAAAATTCAAAATAAAAATAACGAGAGAGATCAACAAATAGACATACATACGAAGAAAATTAGAAGTAAAAGTGGGGAAAATGGGGGGGATCATTACCGGGAAAGGAGAGATTAGAAGAGAGATTTAGAGAAGAAGACCCTTCTGACAGGGCCGTCGGAGAGAAGCAAAAAGAGGGTCAGATCTCGTCGCCTTTCTTTCACAAACCCAAGTCTTTTTCCTATTTAAACGCAGGCAGAGAGAGAGAGAGAGTGATATGTTTATATATGGAGACTATTGGAGAGAGAGAGAGATTTGTGGGTAAGCAGAGAGAAGATTTCGGTATCTGAATTTTCTACAAGCAGTAAAAATGAAAAAACGAAGCGACTACCGGTTTTTTGTCTGAGTCTTAAATTTCGGACTTGACTCTTGGTGAAATCTATGTTTATGTCAAAAATGTTATAGGATGGATCAGATCCCCTCAAGTGGCAGCATGTGAACCCATTTTTTTTCCTCCCTTAGTAGTAATTTTTTAAAGTTAGGGCTTTGGAAAGTGAAAGGATTTTGTTTCAATTTTTAAATTAAAAAAATTAATTATCAATTGTGTTTGAACATTAATCCATGTAAAATGAATAATCATCATTTTCACATCAAAAAATTAATCGGGTCGAACATTTTCATTTTATGTGGTTGGCAAAAAAATAAAGAGATAAATAAATTATTAGGTGTTAAGTAATTCTTACAATTTTTTTTTATTTTTTCGGATCAGCAGGTTCTATATTTATTTGTCACATGTTGATCACTTGGAAGATTAAACCTGAAAATCAAGTATAATCGGTGCGTGGAATAATTTGTTTATTGTCCATGATGATTTCTCTAAGTTTTTAAGCCAGAATAATAAATTCTACTTGTGATTGAGCAAAATTATAATTATTTTATGTCGGGGTATACGGATTCACAGACATAGACCGACTACCAGTTACCACTTACCATGTGATGAATAATCTGCATCGAATTGAGCACATGCCTGTCATACAGAATAATCTCTGATTTTATGTTTTATTATTTTGCCTACTAATCTTATAAGACAAAACCAATTGGTCATCAGATTTTGAAGTGTACATAAAAATCAATTAAGCAATGTTTATGAATTTTTTTCATCCAATTTTGAATTTTCTTTGCTTCAAACGTTGGAAACAAAAATCTTACCCACTTTTTTTTTTAGTCCTATGAGAAATCCCACATTCGGCCCATGAGTTGGAAAATAGAGATCACCCAAAACCACCAAATTCCCCATAACCTAATGAAGGTGGGATTCAATCTCCGGTCATTAATGTATATACAACCCACCTACCACCTAGAAGCTTCATTAGCAAAGGAACCGACACCTTCAAATTTAGTAAAATTTAATTAAAAATAAATGTTAAATTTATTATTAAAACATTGTAGCACAATAATGTAAGGATCATATTAAAAATCTGACCAAAAAGGGGATCATATTAAAAAAAATGATACATTACCAAAAGAGAAAAAAGAAATAAATGGGAGATGTCACATGTTCAATTATTGTATGAGATGGTTTAAATACCAAATTAAAGTAATTTCACTCAAACAAAATGCTTAAAATATAAAATATTTTGAAAATTAATAGGTTGATACTTAATAGTATTCATTAAGCTCAATTAGAGGAGTGCTAGTGACGGTTACTACTACCGATCTCATCCTTTTTCCTATGGACATAATTTGTGTTTTTCTTTTGATCACATATTCGTTTATAGCATGATATGTGTTTTTTTTTTCTTTTAGATGATAAAATATCACAGTTCAAGAATCAAACGTCTCAAGTTCAAATCTTTACTCCTTATATGGGCTTTTGTGAGTGATTTGTACATCATGAAATGATTAATTTAAGCAAATGACTTAAGATTTTTCTCGTTTGACAAAATATATATATATATATATATATATATATATATGTACACAGTTATATTCCCACCAGCGCGTATTGATATAAGTTATATCAGCATTATATATTAGCACCATGCATTAAAGGTTGTACCCCTTACATTGATCCAATGTATCTCATATCTCACAAATGTGCAAGGTACAGTTCTTAATACGAGTATTAATGTAAATTATATCAACACCCGTATTAAGAACATATATATATATATAAAGCTGAATGTGAGAAAAACTTTTGATTGACTAATATACCCTTATCTTAAATTTTAAATACACAACTACCCTTCTGCACCCTTTGAATCTTATTGTAGTTGAATAAATGACAACTACTATTGTAGTAAAGTTTATATAGGAGACATTTATACTCTTGTAATTAACTTATATAAAAAACATTTCTCTTTGTATTTCATTAGAATTCTGTACAGGATTATTATTTAACTTTTATTTATTGTAAATGAATGTTTTTCCATCAAAACTTTAAAAGAAATAACAAAATTTATTGGTTTTCAATCGTAAGAAGTTAAAATTTGGTAAACTTGAATTCATTTTTTTCTCCATAACATGTATGATGATTATTTCATGATTATGATATACTTACGAAATTCATTAATGTTACTTTGATTTGTGCTAATAACTTACTTATTTTATTTTATTTTATTTTACTTGAACTCATCAATTACCAAAATATAATACCTTCAACTTATTAAGTAACGACATTTTTGTAAATTGGTGACAACACGTATCTTCAACAATGATTAATTTTTTTATATTTAAATTTTCATTTCAAATTCTTGAAATTTTGTGGTTAATCAATATAATATTGTGTTACTATATATTATTGGGAATTATTATATTTTAAATTTATTTGTGACTAACTTAAAATTTTTCAAATTAGTTATACTATTCATTATAAATTTCATTAGAAGTAAAATTTTAACCAAACTAAGATATTAATACCTAATTCTTTATATAAAGACCTACATCTAGTATATACATAGTTTGCCAACCATAATTACCATTTATATTTATCATTTTAGAATTAATGAAATGAGGATGGCCATTCACCTTTAAAACGAAACGAAGATGATACTACCACAAGTTTTGTTCAAATTTAGACTACAGGGTACTTGTTTCTAGAGGAGGGTTAGGTGATTTTTACCTTCAAAATGTGAATTCGTCCAAGGAAGAAGGTTTAGAAGGACGTAGATTTGGTGGTGTTAGTCTTTTTTTTATTTTTTATTTTACCCCGTTTTGGCTAGGAGGCTAGGAGGTAGTCTTTTTCGTTGTTTGGCTTGGCACTCTTTTGTTAAACACGTGTTTCGGATGAATCTATTAACATCTTTGGCTCCGACACGTCAGTTCGATGATTACGAGGGAAACCGATAGTGTTCAAAACTACATAAATACCCCTCTTCATTTGTACAAATTGCCATGGACACATTCCACATTTGCACTTTCACACGTGCACTGTGAATCACTGACCTGACATTTGAAATGAATTGATCCTGTACTCGCCAGAAATGTCAGTTTGATTTTAGGAAAGTTTCAACATAACAAATTATCACTTATAAATTGTTTCCTTTTAACCCAAAAAAAAAAAAAAAAGGATAAATTACATTAAGACCCCCTCTAAAATTTGACAATTACAAATAGACCCCCTCACGTTTCTAAAATTACATTAAGACCCCGTACCTCTAACTTCCGTCCATAATCCGTTAAATCGCTTTCAATTTTTTTCAAAATACCCTAATTACCCTTATTGGATGACAACTTCCATGTTAAATGCATATAACTCATCAGTCCAACACATTCATCCAGTACATTTGATTGATTTATTTATTTATTGATAAACAACTAAAAGATTATATATATATATAAAAGAAAAATGCCAAAGAGCTTAAATTTTTGTCCAACTGATGTGGTATCCGTCAGATTTGCTCATTAGAAACAATTATCTATTTAATTGATGTGTAAAAATAAAAATAAAATTTGATTTGACAAATTGCCACCTCGTTTGCCACCTCTATACGTGCATCTCCATTGTAATAATTTTTTTTATTTATTTCTACATATGAGTAATGCTACATAGCCCTTTTTTTTTTTTTTTACTCAAATCTACTTACTCAAATGGGGTGACAACTTAGCAAATCAATTTTTTTATTTTTTATTTTGCAAATCCATTAAAAATTTAATTAAATAAATAATTGTTTCTAAACAGTAAATTTGACAGCTGCCACATCATTTGGACAGAAAATTTAAATTGTTTTTAAATTTTTCTTATATATATATATATATATATTATCTTTTAATTGTTTATCAATAATAATTAAAAAATTCGAAAGTATTGGATGAACTATTGGACTGGTGAGTTATACGCATTTAACATGGAAGTTATCATCCACTAAGGGTAGTTAGGGTATTTCGAAAAAATTTGAATATAATTTAACGGATCAATGGACGGAAGTTAGAAGGAGGGGTTTCTTTGTAGTTTATTTTGTAAAGTAGGGGGTGTCAGTGTAATTTTAAAAACGTGAGGGGGTGTATCTGTAATAGTCAGATTTTAAAGGGGGTCTTATTGTGATTTACCCAAATATATATATATATATTTATAAGATAATGACGAAGTAAACACATCTTAATATAACTTATATCAATACCTATATTGAAAGTTGTATATTATACATTAGTGGGATATAAAGTACATTACACCAATATAAGGGGTACAATCATCTTTCATTCTCTTTGTTTTTTTTGAGATCTAAACAAAGGCTAATCATTTTTACAAAATAATATTTTTTTGACCATAGTCAATAAAAAAAAAAAACATAATAAGCATGACAACATTGTATTATCACACAAGTTCCTTTTATTAAATGTTTAAAAAAAAATATGTACCCTGATTTTGATATAAACTTTAATGCATGTATGATTTTTTTTTTTTTTAAACCTAACATAGTTTTAGTTGAAACAATTTCCAACAGAGAACAAAAGTATGGATTTTTTTATTCTTTATTTTGGGTTAATAAACTGGTAAAATTAGATTCGTAAGATAAAGTTGATTAAATTTTTAGCAAACTATTTTAAAAGAATGAGCATTATCTTTCAATGTTTGTCTATGATACATTTTTATGGAAAAGGTTTTTTCTTATCAAACCAACAACAATATACCTACCATGAGATGGGTTGGAGGAGTTGAACCATTATCAATAATTTCCTATCAAACCAACAATATACATTGATTTGCAAAGAGAGGAAGAGAAGGCCATAATTTGGCAACATGTCTATTTTTTAAAAGAATATTTTTATTTTGTACTTACGGACTCTATAATTGAAAAAGAATAATTGTAACACCCATAATTTTTAAGTAAAGTATTAAGAGTTTAAAAATTGTCAGTACACATATTATTGGATTTTATCGATTTGTATTCATGCATGAGTATAGCATGATATTGATTTTTATATGCGTGGGCATGTTTATTTTATGTTTAAAAGTCATTTTAATGGGTTTGGGAATGTTCTGGGTGATTTGAAAGCATTTGGGTGAGTTTTTTGCTGAATGCTGACAAAAATTCACATACCGTAAGGGTTCAGATCAATCGAGGTTCTGAGGCCGATCGATCGGTATCCCTCTAGAAATGGCTATCACGGATTGCCACCCTCCAATCGATCGGGGCTAGGGCCCGATCGATTGGATCTTTGCTGAAATGGTTTTTAAGTGCTGAAATAATGCATGTATCCCTCCACCACCCTCACATGCTTATATTACAACTAGAGGTGTTAATGGTTTTGGTTAAAACCGAAAACCAAACCGAACCAAACCAAACCGTGGTTTTTTAGTCATTAGGTTTGGTTATGGTTTTAATTTTAGAAAACCGAACTCAATTGGTTTGGTTTTGGTTTTCAATTTTAAAAAACCAAACCAAACCGAAAAACTAAAAAAACCGAAATATATATATATATATAAACTTAAATTTTGTAAATTCCCAATTCTGATAAGGGTAAAATAGGTAATGGGCTTGTTTTTGTTGATTTTAAGTTTCTTATTGTTTTCCCTTTTTTAGATTAGCATGTATTAAACTAGCTATTAATGTTGTGTGTGATATTGACGTATTGATATATGTCAATATGTTTCTATTTTGATACAATGTTTTTTTTAATTGCTAATGTAATGCTTTTATTAAAAATGTTTTTATTTGGAGTTTGGCATGTCATTTTTTTTATTTTTAATTATTTGTTGTTACTTGATAGGTTAAAACCTAAAACCAAACCAAACCAAACCGAAATATAATGGTTTGGTTTGGTTTGGTTTTTTTATAGTATGGTTTGGTTTTGGTTTGGGAGGAACAAAACCGAAGTATAATGATTTGGTTTGAAATCTCCCCTAAAACCGAACCAAACCAAACCATTAACACCCCTAATTACGACCCATACACACCAAATCTGGGATTTTTGCTAATTTCTTACTTAAATGAAGTGAGAAAGAGTTAGAAAGAGAAAGGGAAGGATGAGGAGAGAAAAAGAGGATTAGGGTTTGGGTTTTAACCCATTTTGCTCTTGTATGTCACATTTTGGGGCTAAATCAAGCTCCCCTCATCTTATGGCTGCATTATTGAATCATGGTTCATCATCTATTCTCCACCATTGTTGCATTTGGAGTTATTTCTTGTTATTGGATGCTAGAATTTGAGTTTTGAGCTTGGATTTCATGGGTTTTGGCATGAATGTTTATTCTCACTAATTCCTTTTGCATCTTTAGAGGTATTTTCTCACTATTTTAAAGTTAGGGTTTGTATTTCCTTAAGGTTTAGTCACCATATTCTTACATTTTGGGTTTATTCATACATATTGGAAAGTTTTGGTGGTGATTTAGAGTTGGGACCTTCATTACCATCATCATTCATGGCATTTGGAAGCTAGAATTTGGATTGGGAGCTTGTATGTGCATTATAAAGCTTGGATTCTACGCCCACAATACTTAAGGTTGTATTTTTTACACTTTTCATAAGGTATGTGCAATTTTCATAAGTTTAAACTATTGACATGATAATTTGATATATATTATCATAGTATTTGTTATTCTTTAAATTAGAATATGTATATAGATAATTTTGGAATCAATCTTGAATGGAATTATGGGTATTTGATAATTTAATTTGGGAATGATGTTCATTATGAATTTTTGTTTATGTTATACATTCTATGGAATATAAATGTATGGATTTTATGATTAATTTTCATGTGTAATATATTGATACCTTCAGTTTATGATTTTAAGGTTGTAATCATAAATGAAATCAAGGTTGTAATCATAAATGAGTATTTATGTTATTTAGCTTATCATAATTTGGTATAATTATAGGATATTTTGACTGTGATTTATGTGGCATATTTTTAAGATGATTTTGGGTAAAAATCATTTTATGATTTATTGTATTTCATATTGAGCATAATCCTGTACGAAATGAAATTAATAAATACTAGGTAAAAGAATTTAAAAATGAGTCATTGGATATAGACTACTTGTGGTCAAGGGATTAAACTGTGTTCTCCATTCCTTTGGTCCTGAGAGCTTTCTGGTTCCAAATACGAACCCTTGTGTTCCTGAATTGAGACTACTTTCCGTGCCCAGGTAGGGATCCGTAGTGTTGTCCTCATAAGAGGCTATTTTTCATCCTTACAAGGGTGCAGTGTTGTCCTCTTGGAGGTTTGGTTAAATTCTCATTTTTTCGCACGAAAACTCCTGCGAGAGTAGTCGATAATTGATGGAATTAATGTAAATTGAACATGAGTCACATGCATTGGGTATTATGCATTATCTACTTTAAGTTATGGATTATAACTTGATTTGAATTCTTTTTAATATACTCAGTTAGTATATTTTGATTTAAATGATATAATTGGATTTTATCATTACTTTAGTTTACTATGTTAAATTATATCTACTGAGTTGTCGAACTCATGCCTATTATTTTAAATGTTTTTTAGATAATCCAGGAATTGGTTTATGCTATCATAAACGGAAGCATGCTTAATTAGAATTTGCTTATGTTATTTATTAATATATTTTTATGGGAAGGAATATATATTTAATTGGTTTTCTTTTGGACCTATGGCCAACGGACTTGTAATACAATTAAGGGTTGTAATTTTTAATTATTTATGGATGCAAGTATACGTGGAATGCGATACATGGGATGATACCACTTGTATGGATGACAGGAAATTTTTACGAAATGAATTTTATAACAAGTTTTATGATAGTATGTCCTATCTACAGATGGGTCATGCCCCGAAATCCTTTCAAATAGTTGAGATTTTGACACGTGTCATCCATGTATTATCAAAAGATTTATTATATAAAGTCTTTTTTTACTACTTTTGATCACAGTTTAATTAATTTGAATCGTGACAATAAGTGTCATTTCCTATAATATGTTACAAAGATTTATAGATGCAAGTTAATAATTCAGAGGAAGTAGAGAGAAACATATTCTTGCCCTTTGTAAATAGCCTCTTAGCTTCACTTAGATATGGGAAAGAGGGAGAGAAATATTTTTAAAAAAAAAAATACACTACTAAAAAGCGCCTATGTACACTACAACCTGTAATCTTTCTACTAGTTTTCTTTAAATGCAAAACTTAATTAGGACTATAAATAACTTACACCTTTTGAAGCCCCATTTATAAGGAAGTTTGCCCTAAATAATCTTGATGCAAAAACACAGACATGCAAAAACACATACATGTAAACAAAATGAGTAAATGAAACTAGTAATTTTAGCATTTTCTTTTTATTTTTTATTTTGTTTATTTATTTATTTTGATGCAAAAACACATACATGTGTTATTCGTTCAAATAAAAATAGAGGTAAATTACACTTAAACCAATTGTATTTTTTTTTTCTATCATTGATCCTTGTGAAATTAGGTATATCTATTATTATTTTGGGAAAACGTATATCCATTCTGAATGTGGTTATATGCGCTCCAATGATCTTGATCAATACAAGGTCCCACCAACCAATGTGGATAGGGTAAAGCTTTAATTCGGCGCTGCCCTATTCACATAGATTATTGATTCAATATACGTTTTTCGTCATGCATTAAATCGTATAAATCCCATCTCCAATAATGTAAAATCACCTAGCTAGAAAAAAGTCATAAATTTGTGTATCCGGTAAAACCATTTAGAAAAGTATAGCTACCCTATGAGTCTAAGAACACACTTGCATTTAATAAAATTAGGGTGTTCTTATCCATCCCTATGGTCTAGTTCTGGCCCAAATCCCCACCAAAGTAGGCTTAGGATACTGCAAAAAAAAAAAATAATAATAAAATTAGAAGTTTAAGTTACATTTAAATTGTGTTCTATTATGGCTTACCCATCTTTGATCACCACTCCCCAAAGGGAGCAAGCCTATGATTTGAGGAAAATTATTCAGTATAATTGATGTATACGTCCATCCTCTCACACACACATGCTTATAGAGTTGCAAGGGTTCAAAAGACGGCGTGTTTATCGCGTATGACAATGTATATGCCCTCTCTCTTATAGACACCTGCTCACACTATAGCACGTGAACTACTGTAAAAGAGGAAAGACATAAGCGCTTGTCATACAAAATAAAATGCTATGGTTTAAAACCCATACCCACCCCATTGATTTCTCAATGGTGGTTAGATATCATAAAATCGTCGATAGTTTTGTGATCTAGTGACACTTTCCCCTATATAAGAGGAGGAGGTATTTTTGAGTCTTATACCATGTTTGTTTGGTTGGAATGGAATGGGTAGGAATGGAATCTGATTCCATACTCAAAATGGTTTGGAATGGAATGAGATTGAAATAAACATTATGAAATGAATATCATTATAATTCACTACTACTATTTGATTCCATTCCCATTTAATTATCTCATCCAAACATGTTGTTTGAAATGAATTGGAATGGGATTCCATTCCATCCATTCCATTCCCACCAAACAAACATGGCCTTAGGGTTATTGTAAATTGATGTAATGAATTCATTCTACATGTTAATTATATATAAATAAATGATTTCATAAATCAAGATACTTAAACAGGAGTAGACATACAAAGAGTACCATTTTGGGCCTAAAATGGGCTTATTATTTTATCCAAATTTAGACTGGCATCTGTTGGGCTTTGTAAAACAAATAGAACTGGTGAGAATTTCTAAAATAGGGAAGAAGGTGAAAATAGGAAGAGGGCGGTGGCTGTTGCTAGGGATGGCAGCGGGGGTGGGTTTGGGATGGGACACCCCTATTCTAACCCTGATCCAATAAAAAATTTCTAAACCCATTTCACGTCCAAACCCTATACGTGACAGGATCCCCTTATCCCAACCCCGACCCTATAAAAAATCCATAAACCCATTCTCTGCCCAAACCCTACACGAGTAAGGCATTAATTTCCCATTTAGCTACCAATCTATGACAATTCAATGAATACACCCATTTAAATATGTTTAAACAGTATACTTGAAAGATTTCCATTATCTTACAGAGACTAACATCTTTTGACCTTAATCAAAGTATAAAAAAACTGAGATAAATGAACTAATAGCACAAGAACCTAATGAGTAAAAAGAAGGAAAAAAAAACTTATATGAAATGATGGAAAACTATTTTGGAAAACACAACATATAAATTTATATATATATATATATATATATATACTACTTATAAAAAGATGAATGCAAGAAAAACTTTTGATTGACTAATATACCCTTATTTTAATTTTTAAATACACAATTACCCACCCTTCTGCATATATAGGAAATATAGTAATTCTAAAACACATAGCTTAATATATTCTAAAACACATACCTTAATATATAAAACACAAATAGGAATTCAAAGGAAACGGAAACTATAATTCTTATATAATAAAAAAAATATATAGAAATATGGAAACTATAATTCTAAAACATATACCTTAATATATAAAACATAAATAGGAATTCAAAGGAAACGGAAACTATAATTCCTATATAATAAATAAACAGCCAGATTCTAAATTCCACTTTCTCCATCAAGAGTAGCTGCAACTTCTCCCTTTTCTAGTTAACGACGACTTCTCCATTCTCTGGTAAGTTTTGCTCTGCAAATTATAATATATGTATATATGTTACTATTAGAAAATAAGTTTGATTTTTGATGAATTTATAAGTTAGATAGATGAATTTGTAATCATAATAGGTACTATAATTAAAGAAAGAAAAATCATTCGAAACGAAATACCCATAGTTCTGAGAAACCGTTTAGACCCATTAAACCGAGAAACAAAATACAATACATACCTCAAAAGTTCCAACCAAAACCTAAAAAGGATGTATGAAACCCAAAAATACTGTACTCTGAATACATGAAAATCCCCTCAAAATTGATTTTCCATTGCAGGCATATCTAAACAAAAATACATAGTTTAGTGGAAAGAAAATTGGAAACTAATATTATTTAAAAATATTCACGTGCAACGCACGTGTGCTATATCTAGTGTGTATGTATATATATATATATATATGTAATTATGTGGGGCGGGGCCATATACTAAACCCTAACTCGCCTCGAAACTCGATAGGGATTTTAAAAAAAATACAAAACCTGCCTCTATTTTATTTAGAATCATACCAAACCCATCCCAATAAGAACGGGAAACCCGATTAGAATGACTCGTTGCCATCCCTGCCTATTGCAACCTCTCAACTTTATTTATAAACCCCACTTCTTTTCACTTTTTAAGGTTTTATGAAATATATAAAAAGATTTTATGAAAATTAGTTGTGATGTCCACTAGAAAACATTAATTTGAAAAACTTTGTAAAATAAATTTTTTTCAAAATATGTAATTTAAGAGTACTTTTTGGTCATTTACAATCTATTTCATTTTTACAAAAACGAAAATTATAAATGGCTAAAAGGCCCACTTAAACGATAGATTTTGAAATTTTTTTTTTTTATAAAGTTATTCAAAATGATGTTTTTAGTGGACAACTTGATCAATATTTTATAAAAATCCTTTATATTTTTTATAAAATTTTGAAAAAAAAAAATGGGATTTACAAATAAAGTTGAGGAGTTCAATAGACACTCAAAAAAAACAAGGGAATGCAGATCATAGTGGGCCTGTCTTGGCCCGAGTAGGGCAGGTCCAATAAATCATATCTCTGCGTCTACGGCTACAAGCCACTCATTTCAGTCGAAAGGTCAACGGGTGATCAGATCCGTAGAAATTTAAACGAATTTATTGTCATAAAAATCCTGAACCGTCCATAACTTTGCATTAAATTGTAGGAGACGGGCAGTTGTAGCCTTGAAACGTGAGATCCATTAACTTGTGTGGGACCCATTATCGTTGAATGGTACACAACTATACATTTTTATTTTTATTTATTCTTTTATTTTACAAAGAGAGAAAAACAAACAAAGATTTCATACATCTGTGCTTTTTTATTTATTTATTTATTTATTTGATATAATTTTTTTTTATCTTTAATCTTCTTAATATCAATAAATAAATATTAATAATTTTTTATTAACTTGAATTTAAGATCACTCATTAAGTAAGTGAGATAAATTTCATTTAACAAATGTCTTAAATTAGCTTATTTTTATTTGTACAATGTGTAAACATGGCGTTTTTAGAAACAATATATTCTCTTCTTTTTTTTTTCTTATTTTGAGATAAAAAAATTATCGTCTATTGAAATATTTATACTTATATATAAATGTATATTTCACATATATAAATAATAACTTAAAGTCTATTAGAGATATAGTTTTATCATAATTTTTGTGATTTGATATCGGAAACTAGCCATTATATGATATCAATAACTGAATGGCCAACGTGCTATTGCAATATGTTAAGCCCAGTATACCCACAAAAAACACACTCACTAAAACTTTAGACTTAAGATAGCCACATTGTTGTTTTTTTAATAGTACATTAGTAATTGAGCGCACGCGATGCGTGTACAACATATTTTTTCAAATTTTAACTACATCAGTGAAATTGTTATGTCAGTTTCCAAGTTTTAAAACCGCATGTGTGTGTGGGAGAAAATTAAAGGAAACAGGTTGTAATGGGTTTTTCAAAGTTAGTAAAATTACCAAATCCTTTTTGGTATTTTATTATTTCTAAGTACAGTCCAACCATAAAGAGGATTAGTTTTATATAGTAGCATAGATAATATCACACATTCACACCATTTGTGTCATGATTTCACACAAATCTTTCTCACGAGAGAGATGATAAGGGAAGGAAATTTTGTGACAAGTTTAGAATTATTCATCATAAAAATAATTTGCATGACCAGAATTATTTGAAAAAAATATTAGGAATAATTCAAAAAAAATAATTCAAAATCTATAGGTTAAAGAATAAAAAAAACTATACAATTTAATTTAATAAGATAGCTGTGTTGTTGTTTATAGTTGTTTTGAAATAATTCAAGAATTTTAGAAAATTATTCAGAAATTATTCATAGTATTTAAAATGAATTTCATATGTTACTTGAAGTCTTGGAACACTATTAAAATATATGAAATTTAAAATAATTAAAAAAATGATAAGAAGATTAATAAATAATTTGATTTTTTTAATTTATTTTAAAGGATGGATAAGGCCGCTCTAATTTTCCAGGTGATAAGAGATCGGACGGCGAAAGATCCTATCCATTCGGCAGAGCCGTAATGATTGGTGACTGATAACGTCATCAAACCGATCGAATCCTGCGGTTTCCTCACCATCAAGAATGTATATTTTTATTATTTATTTATTTGTTATATTAAGCTTGACTCTTCGTCCTGGGAATTTCTACCATGCTCTTCATGCACACACAAAGGAACGTCTGCCTACTCCTACAAAAAAGGCCCCACCCACTCCCCCACCCCAAAAAAAAAAAAAAAAAAAAAAAAAAGCACCAACAGAAGAAGACATTTATGGAAAGTCTTGGATGAAAGTACAAAAATACCCTTATGGTTAAAATGACTAAGATGCCCCTGATGGAGTAAATGGTAAATGCACAAAGAACGATTGATACGTACACGCGTTGCTTTAAGAATTGGACGGTTGATTCAAATAGCAAGGAACATGACAGACCAATGCTTGGGTCTACACAAGCAAGACCCTAGAAGTGCATCCCCAACAAGATGGGGTTTGACTAGTAGACATGGAAATTTCTATCCAGACGCGTTTAGAGCACAAGGGAGTCAAAAAAAACACTAACTTTAGTGATAAAACATGGAATTCCTTGAAATTCCTTGCATTCACACCCATAAGGAAATTTGTTTTTCACACTATAAATTTTGACTAAAGAGCAAACAAAAATGTTTGATTTTCACATTACACATTCACAAGGACATATTCTTTTTATTTATTTATTTGTTATTATTTTTTTAGGCAAGTTTTTCTAAGTTACCAACCAAGATTAGCCTGAGTGGAAAGGGTTTAATTGGTCACTTAATTAAAGAGTTTCGGATTCTGAGTTTTTGTGGATGCAGCAAACTTTTTTTAAAAAAATTCCCACTTTGGCGTTTGACAATACCTGAGAAGATTAGTCCTGAGCGAAACTTAGAGACACCTTAGGAAACCAAAAGAAAAAAAAAAAATTTCCTAAGCTTTTAAACCATTTGTCTAAGTTTGGAAAACCCAAAAAAAAAAAAAATATATATATATATATATATATATATAGTGGCCAAATAAATTATCCTTTAACTTGATCTTGATTCATATTTCATGAAGATAATTTTTGTTTTTTTTTTTTATATCCTTCCAAATCAATCTTTTATGTGGATTTTGCACTACATCCTAAGCCAGAGTTGCTAGACTATTCATCTAAAGTTGGGAAAGCTTAAAAGAAAATTACTTTAGACTCCAATTTAAGTTGGAGAAAGCTCATCCCACCACATCGTGTGGCTAGCATTGATTGAAGAGATCTTTTCATTAGAAAGTGGATTATACTTTTCTTCTTTAAGTCACATGCAGTCGATTTTGATTATTCATGGCAAAAGGGTGACCTAGGCTTGACTGAAGGCAATCTCAACCCAACCTTGGTTCTGATTTAGATATTTTAAATTCTAAACCCACCCCTAATCAGCTTACACAGATCGATCCCACCCTTAATCGGCTCCGCTTATACCCAAACCATCAAACTAATCAAATTTAAGCAAATTAGGACTTGACTCAAATTTGAAATCTTATTCCGAAACCCTGATTATCTTATTCCTAAACCGTTATAGATTTGGTAGTCAACCCAAATATTTAACAAAAACTAATTACAATAAGAAATAAAATGAAAACGAGTTACTTGATTAACCCAACCCACGTAACAATCCCTAATTATAAATTAGCTATTTTGTTCACTCGCTACAACATGAACAAAAGGTTTTTGTCCCAATCAAAGAGTGGAGTATACTATACGTGCGGAAAACAACATGGGGATTTTCAATATCTTATGATTGTAGAATAATAGGGATGTTCACTTGTACTATGTCACCAATAAAATTTCATTGGTATTGTCGGACAAGTAGTCATTTTTTAATAAAACAATTTGAATCCATTGGAAGAATCAAAGGTGCAAGCTAAGCAAGTAATCAATAAGATAAGATTCACTTTATTACTTGTCTTTTTAACTTGAATGGTATCTTTTTTCTTTTTTATACAAGGAAAATGTTAAAATATTGAAACTTATACCCTAATACAATGAATAGATGTTTTTGTTTTTTTGCTCCCCTTAGCATGGGTATTACCGGATTAGGATTTGGTGCATTTATTGCATGGTGCAGTAAACGCAAGATCGATGACACGTGGAAAAAAGGAGAAATAGAATATTGAAATTCGAAAGATGGATTTGACGCCCAATGCCTAACCGCCCTTTATTTCTCCTCCTTGTACAGCCCTCTATTTCTCCTCTCTGTACACATGCCAACAATCCTATATTTACTGCACCATGCAGTAAAAGTAGCAAACTGCACCAAATCTGAATCTAGTATTACCCATTAGTTTGGGATGAGATCAATTATATAGATTTTTCATTTCCAACATAGACACACATATCTGATAATTATCAGGTAACTTTAGATGTTGAGATAATCCCAAATAATTCATAAAAAGATTTCGAACACAAAACTTAAGCTTATCGAAACACTACTTCATACCCGACTTACCACTTGAACTAACTCCCTGGATCGGAGAGAGTGGATCGGTTAGTAAAGTTTCTATTATTAAAAAATAAAATAAAAAGTAATAAAAAATAAAAATAAAAATAGGGAATAAAACGCCCTTCCTGATTTCAAGTGAGAGGCGATGAGTAAAGGACAGTTAGGAATGGTTGCCGTCTTTGGTCAAATACAATCCTACGTATCCTTTCCTTCCCCCAAAAGCACAGTAACAGAAACGCCCAATGCGTGAGACATCCATCTCACGTCCTCCTCTATTAAATTACACTCCCAACAATAACCTCCTCTCTCTCTCTCCTCATTTCATTATTTTATTTTCTCTCTCTCCCAAGGAGTTTCTCTCTCATCTTGAACGCCCGCAAACGGCTCCTCCTCCCTGCAACAACATCAGGTTCTTCTTCTCACCATCACCACCTCTGTTTCTTACACTTCTTCATTTATATAGGTACATACATACATGGGTATGAGCTTGATTGTGTTGCTCTAATCTCACTGGTCTGTATTTTTCTTTTTCTTTTTGAGCTCTTGTTTTTTTGTTCTGTTGTTAACCATGAAATTTTTTCTACGCAATCTTTCTATATATTTGATTTGATTTTTTTTTTTAATTGTGAGATTGAATTCTGGGTATTGTTCCTTTGATATGATCTTTTGTTCTCTTGGGTTGTTAGTATGGTTTTTGGCTGATACAATTCATTTTGAATTCTGGGTATTGTTGCCTTCCTGGGATTTGTGAATTAGGGTTATGCTGTATATATGTATAGGAATTTGCAGATTTTTCGAAGAATTGGCTTCTGTTTTTTTTTTTTTTTTTTTTTTTTTTTTGTTTTGCTAGTAATTGTTTCATAATCATGAATCTGTCTTATTATATTAGATAAGTATTAGCTCATACACTGACAAGGAGGATTTTTAAATGATTATTTTATTTATTGTTTGATCCATTTGTTTTGCTGTTGTCGATTTTCTTGATGCAACATTTTTGACCCTTGTGGCGTATTTTCTACTCATTCACGTCTCTCTCTCTCTCTCTCTCTCTCTCTCTCTCTCTCTATATATATATATATATATTGGATACTTGAGCTAGATGGTCAGGAAAGCTTCAATTTCTTCATAACTAACATTAATTTATTTTTTATTTTGGGTGTTGATGTAACAGCCATGGTGAAAGTACAAATTAAGGGATTTTTACAAAGAAGGCGTCAATCCGAATTTCAGCTGTTTAAGTGATTTTTTCCCACTTTTTTTTTATATTTGATTCCAAAATCGGCTTCCATTGAATCGACAATTGAAGGAAATTGGGATGTGAGAGTTATTAATTGGAACCCATGATACGGTTTAGTAATGGCCTAATGGGGTCTCTAAACATGGAGAAGAAATGGGTATTTCCTCTTGTTATAAGCTCTCTTGTATGCATTTTCCTTCTTGCGACCTCCCTCAATATGGGTCTCGTTTCTTCCTTGCACACAATTAATTCGTTTTTCTCGATTTTCCCGTCTCGTGTTTCAACAAACCAAACGGACCCAACTTTCGTTGAAACAAAGGTTTCACAATCTCCACCGCCTCCTTTTGGGTCCACGATTCCACGTTTTGCTTATTTGGTTTCTGGGTCGAGAGGTGATTTAGAGAAGCTTTGGAGAACTCTTCAAGCACTGTATCATCCATTGAATCAGTATGTTGTTCATTTGGACCTAGAGTCTCCCACTGAGGAAAGATTGGAGCTTGCTTCGCGAGTGGGAAAGGATCCAATTTTTGCTAAGGTTGGGAATGTGCACATGATTACCAAAGCTAATATGGTTACTTACAGAGGACCGACCATGGTTGCTAATACTCTTCATGCCTGTGCTATTCTTCTTAAGAGAAGTAAGGAATGGGATTGGTTTATCAACCTCAGTGCTTCGGATTATCCTCTTGTGACTCAAGATGGTTAGTCTCATTCATAATTTTGTACATTTTATTTTGTGAATTTGTTCTGTGAGGAATGAGATTTTTTCTTCTTTAAGAACTGTTGGATTAATAGAGCTAGTGATGTGCAGATCTTCTTTACACATTTTCTAGATTAAACCGAAATGTGAATTTCATCGAGCACACAAGCCGGTTAGGTTGGAAAGAGTGAGCTCTCTGTTTCTCTCTCTCTCTCTCTCTATATATATATAAACCCTTTTATTAATCATAAACGTTGCAATATTCGGTCATGTTCTGCAGGGGTCAAAGGGCAATGCCTTTGATTATAGATCCTGGGCTCTACTTGTCGAAAAAGTCAGATGTATTCTGGGTTTCACCAAAGAGAACTTTGCCAACAGCATATAAATTATTTACTGGTTAGTGTTTTTCCCTTGACCCATATCTCTACACTAATTTGTAAACTTGAAATGTTCCATGAGTCCCCATGAAACCCTGCATTTCATCCTATATATATATATATATATGTACGTATGTATATATGTATGTATTATTTTTGCGTACATAAATTGTTAACTGGTATCTGCCGTTGGATTCCTTTTAGAACTTGTTTGAAAGCAATTGCAATGAAGAGTGACTTCTATTGATCAGTGGCTTACTATCCAGTGGCCTATTTTAGATCCTTATATAGTAAAAGAAATCAAAGATGAAACTATGATGTAAATTAAACCAATATGTTATTTTCAAAATTTAAGGCATCTTTTCTCTTTTCTTTTTTTCTTAAAAAAAAAAAAAAACTCCCAAGCATCAGATGGTACCGGATTTATTTAGAATTAATGAAGGATGGGCCTGCTTTAAGTTACACTTGAACATGACCATGATACTAAATTAAAAGCTTAATTTAATGCTTCTAATGTTTCTATCAATCAGTTAAATTTGTTGATTTTAGCTGGTCAGTTATACCCTGTCTCTATTTAAGCCGATGATCAGTTTTTGGTGTCTGGTCTGCTCACCAAGCTGGTGGTCTTGATTTAATTGGCTACATATCAGGATTTATTATCTCAATTAAAGATGTTTTGTCACAACTATAGCTCTGTTAAAAATGAAATTTTACCTTTGATTATGGTTAGACTTCTGTTCCTTTTTAAAAAGTAGACTAAGTTTGTGGAAAATTGTAAACATATTTTGAAGTTAAGAATTTAAAAGTCAAAGCATCAGCACTGACATATAGTGTAATTAGGATTTTTTTTCCCCCTTTATTTAAGCTTTGGCCACTACAAATTTGAAACTAATCCTCAAAATTTACCGTCATAATTCAAACACAATAATGTGCCCATCCTGCACTTTGGGTTGGAAGTTGAAACTGCATCATAACAGTTTACCAAAAAGGAGGAAAGGAGAGAAAAAAATTTCACTGTGAACACATTGAAATCATTTCACCCCTTTTTGAAGTTCAATTGTTCTTTAAAAATGGTGGTGTACCATTAAATAATATCCAGTTTTGTTGCAGGTTCAGCATGGATGGTTCTCTCGCGTTCATTCGTGGAATTTGTCATATGGGGTTGGGATAACCTACCAAGGACCCTTCTTATGTACTACACAAACTTTGTCTCTTCCCCTGAAGGCTATTTTCAAACTGTCATATGCAATGTGCCGGAGTATGTTCAGACCGCTGTGAACCACGACTTGCACTACATTGCCTGGGACAATCCCCCTAGACAGCATCCACACACCCTCTCCCTTAACGACACAGACAAGATGATTGCAAGCAATGCTGCCTTTGCCCGCAAATTCAAACAAAATGACCCTGTCTTGGATAAGATTGATATGGATTTACTAGGCCGGAAAAATGGCAGCTTCACCCCTGGTGGTTGGTGCTCTGGCAAACCCACTTGTTCCAAGGTTGGGGACCCTACCAAGCTTAAACCAGGTCCAGGAGCTCAAAGGCTTCGTAGCCTGGTAGCCAGGCTAACTTTGTCGGCTCAGTTGGGTCAAAATCAGTGTAAATAGAATTCATGGAGCATTCTTGCTCGCGGATGGGAAGGAGGATAGAAGGTTCAATCCGCCCGCCCAACAATAACTCATTGGATAAAATTGTATCCGAGGGAGGAATTTTGAAACAGGAATTGCAGCTAGGATTTGAAGGGTACTCTAGGATCATCATAAGCATGCGAATCCATAATTAGCTTTGTGGTTGGAATCAAAGACGGAGCTCAATTGGTAAAACTTTACCACTTATATGGTTTGATAATTTCTAGAGTTTCCTTTTTCGTCTTCTTAATGGTTTTCTAAATTATTTTGGCCTCAGAAAATATTTAGATATTTTGTTCTCTACGAATTCTAGAATTTAAAATATGTAATTAGCTTCTGGTAGTGCTTAATTTAAACACGTACTCAGTTAGACAGCATGAAAAGAGATCATTCCATTATGTTTCCCATAGCTTTTCGAGGCTCAAATCCATTTTTTTAGAATGGAGTAATAAATAAATAAAAGGAATGGAGGAGTTACCACAAAAATGATAATAAAAATGAAGGCAACACTTTTTTTTCTGAAATTTTATAACTGTTTTTAAGAAGAACATCTGAAAAATTGTCATGTTGGAATGATGCAGTGACTACTTGCATAAAATATGTTTATCTATAGTTGTGGAATTAATTATCATTATTAATATTTATTTTGAGAAAAATGACGTATATAAATGTTTAATTCCAAAGTGTGGGCAAATGAGTATTTACGGTCCTCTCCTAGGAGATATTTTTTGATGGAGCTGATTAAGCTAGACCAAGTTCATAGTGTGGCGGCTATTGGAAAAAAATAGAACTTGTTGACTCTTCTTTTTCTTTTTATTATTATTATTATTTTTTTTTTTGTTCAAATGGTGGCGGAGTAAAAAACCAACCTTTGCCAAGGCACCGGCCCACATCCTTATCGGGACAAAACATGCCACTAGACTCAAAGGCCATTGGCAATTTTTAAGCTTGTTGAGTCATAGTTTATTCCAATGATTGTAAGCGAGTGCACAAGCATGGTTTTAATTCAAACGATCACCGCATTTTCTGTCCCAATTTCTCGCTTTCAAATTCTAACCTGTTTCTTGTCTTTATTTATTTATTTTGAAAAATAAAAAACAGAAGCTCAAAAATGAAAAAAAAAAAATTCTTTATCCGCTGCCCCCCTTTTGAATTTTAAGGCACAAAATAGTAAATGATTTGTTGGAACCTTTGGGAACTTGTGTGTTATTTCTCCATAAATACGTAAAGCATGCTAAAACAAAACATTCTACAAATTGCGTTTTCCTTCTTTTTTTTTTTTTTTTCTCATATCATTTTTCCTTTGGATAAGATGTCCTTAAAAGGACACTTAAAATCAGTCAAAATAATGCAAAATCAAAGAGGTTTATAGAGCTCGCAATGTTAGATGATAACCGAGATGTAATTGTTGGACTGTTGAATTGACAAAATCCTCAGAATTTTATTTATTTTGTTGTTGTTGTTGTTGTTGTTTTTTCTCTGCTGGGCTGTCGAAGAAATGTTGAGAAGAGGGGTAGAAAGACCAGAGAGGTCACAGGGCAAGTGGTTTTTTAGTGTAATTCTTTTTATTTATTTTCATTTGCGGGAGAGAACAATACATGAACTGTTGACTATAATTTTTGTTCCGTTTTCATTGGAGTCTTATGCTTGCTATCAACCCTTTTCTCCCTAATTAGGAACATTGCAGTTGTGTAGTACATGAAATGTGGAAAGAGAATACATTCAATCTTATAACAATCATTGCAAAGCCCAATTAATTCCAGAATTCCCTCTTTTGCAACCAAAAGGAGCAGAACTATATTTCAGTTTCCCTTGGTTATGGGAGAAAAAGGAGAGTGAAAAAAGCGCATAAGAGGAGGGAAAGGGGGGTTGGGTTGAGGAGGGTGTTCTGCATAATTATAATTTCAGGACACAAACGAAAAGTCTGATTGGCAAAGTCATAACCTAAGAGGCACACATCCAAGCAGACCATACTATAAGTCGAAGATTCCTTGTAATTATAAAAAATGATTATGAGCATTATAACATATACAAGAATACCAATTTTCACTTCTTCTCCCCCCACCCCTCCCTCCCTTTTCTTTAAATCTTTACCTATAGTACATTTGATCAAACATAGTTCTCACTCTTCATGTCAACTGCATTCGTTATCTAATGCCAAAAACTTTATGTTGATCACCATTTATCTAATTGTTACGCCCTTCTTTGAAGCAAATCTCAGTTGCAATTGCTCCTTTGATACGAGTTTTCTTCCTGTCGATTTTCCACCCTCCCTGAGACCACCTTCTTTCTGTTTTGAAGGGATCAGGAATGAATTTGTAGGGTAATGACTAGACCATCTCCAAAATCTTGATATTACCAGTGGAATTTGCAGCAACCAAGGTAGATGACTGACCACGCCAACATACAGAAGAAATAAACTGTGTGGTATCATCCATTTCATGGCCAGAAAGTGAGTCCGCGCTGTTAAATTTGAATGACAGTGCCGGCATGGGGAAAGCTTTGTGGTAGATGAAAACCTGTTACAATAAGACTAGAAACAGCATCAATAAATGAGACAAAATTTGTAAAAGCGATTAGCAAAAGACATGGATCCATTAAGATTTAATATATAATATTACTAATACAAGTAATGCTACACAAACCCCAAACAAAAAAGCAAAAAATAAAATAAATGTTCAATTAATGCCGTATCCCCGTTGTATCGTGTCCTAAATTTTGAGGATTTATTGTGTCCGCGTGTTCGTGTTGTGTTATACCTATGTCACGTGTCCATGTTCGTGCTTCTTAGCAATCCATTAAATTTAGGAGTATTCTTGTCATTTTTTCTTTTTTAGGACAAAGTAAAATTTTTTAATATTTGAAACTATTAAGAAAGGCCCAACCCCACCTCTATATGAGCAAGGTAGAAAGAAAAAAATTAAAAAGAAAGCAAATCCAAAAGTGGAAAATGATTCTTGGTTAATGGCTACCGAAACACACCAATAGCTTTCAAGTAAAAAACTCCTAACAGGGTATGACTTCAACTTTATAATAGACATTCATCCTCGACAATTCTCCCATTTCCTCCAACAAAATGTCCCAAAAATTTCATGGGGCACAATGCACGGCGGACCAGGCAGGCAGGCAGGCACCATACCACAAATCAAAAAGAGAATTAATGTTGTCAGATAACCAAAAAAAAAAAGGAAAAAAAAAAGATGATCAGCCCATTCAGCCACTTCCTTACACATAATACACCAACTTGACATCACAAATTTCCTCCTTACTAGGTTGTCATGGTTAAGCACTTATTCCAAACCCCCGTCCAAGCGAAAAAAGGGACTTTGGACAGTAATGGATAAAACCAAACCAAAGAAGATGAATCTAGAACCTCTCGCCATGCAAGGCTTTCAAAGGATGACTTAACTGAGAAGTCCCATTCTTATTTCCTTTATATAATTCTATGCTCTTCCCCTCTATCCACCTTAACTGAGAATAATTTTTCAAAGGTTAAGACTCTTTCCAACTCCCAGTCATGAAACTATGAAAGTTAATACTAAAAGCAACATTCCACAACATCATCTTCTCATCCCACTCCACATTAGTCTTTCAACTACGCATCCATATCCAAAGCAATCCCAAGTAGATCCAGGAAATCCTCCCTTGCTTTCACCTATATACACTTTGCGTAGAAGGTTTTAATTTGTAAAGTATTTCCCTACAAAAATTATGGGGACAATTTAACATACGATAACAGTCATATTTGCTTTACAAGTTGAATCTTCTAGACGGGTAAAAAATTCTCCAACCTACCATAACACTATTATTGTTATCACTCTAAATTTTAAGCTTCTACCTGTTTGTGAGGTAACCACGAAAAGTGCCCATTTGTGGGTCGTAGTTAGAGGGGTTGGCCACACAAGGTGAGTGGATGGCAGGGCGATCCTTGATGGAGAAGGAGCAAAGTGATCTAAGAGCTACTTCAATGAGTAGAGGGCAATGAAGTACAAGAACCTTGAGGCGTCAGTTATAGCCTTAAGTAAGATCCTAGTCCAATAGGATCTCGTTAGGAGAGAATTAAAGGTAGGAGCTTTGATTAGTGGATGTTATTGGATCCCCATAAAAGATTCCAAAAGAGGCCTTCTATACTAAGGAGATCAAGTGTGATCCAGCAGGTTGGTGGGTGGGATGGGCCTAGATCCCAGACACATAGGTCAGCTATAGTGCCAACCTGCTTTGCTAGTGACCTGAGTAAGGTGAACACATAATTTGATTTATGTTTAGTTCGCTGCCATAGGGGAATTCTTTATAATTGAAGGTGACATGTGACCCAGTCAAATACTCTCATCACCCCCATTTGCTCTCAAATCAGTCAACGCAAAAGGTGCTACCCACAATGCCTCAAGGGTGGCAAGGTTGAGCTTAGACACTACACTTCAAGGAAAAGTGACACTTACAGCCATTGAAGTAATTTTCAATGGCCCCTAGTAAAAATTAATTTATTAAAAAAAAAAATCGGTTGCAATTAATAATAATGGCACAATATGATTGTTGGGAAGCCTCACATCCCACATCATCTAAATATTGGGTTGATATAACTTCATATACCTATTTGGACCCTCCACCTAATAGCATAGCTTTTAGTTTGGAATCTTAACTTGATATCAAAGCAAATCATTATTGTGGCCCATAAAGGACTAATATGTTCAGCTTTCTAGTAAAATTAAAGCATAAACACATTTTTTCTCAAACCAATTATGAGTTCATTTATTTAAAAACAAGATAATAGTTGTGTCAAAAATGGATGCTAGGGGCACAGCTGGGGGGATTATTATCTTATGGTACCGTAGAGTTGTGTAAAAAATTGATGATTTTCAAGGAATTTTTTGTCTCCTGTTTTTTCAAAAATGTTGTGGATGGCTTTGAATGGGTGCTTTCGGGGGTCTACGGTCCCAATGACGATTTTTTGTGAGGTTCTTTTTAGGCGGAGTTAGAAGATGCTAAACACAAATGGGTGGATCATTGGTGCGTTACAGGAGATTCTAATATAATTAGAGCCCCTAATGAAAGAAAAGGGTGTTTGTCCTCTAATTTGGTAATGAGATCGTTCTTTGATTTTATTGAAGCTAATGAATTGATTGACCCTCCCTTAGTGGGGGGTTGGTTCACTTGATCCAACAATCGAGAGAAGTCATCTCTTTCCTGCCTCAATAGATTTCTTTTCTCGGCATCTTAGGAAGAACATTTTCCAAGGGTGATGCAAGCGGATTTACCAAGACCTCTTTTCAATCACATTCCTTTGGTTCTCAATAGTGAAGGGGTGAGACATGGGGTGGGCCCTTTCCGATTTGAGAATATGTGGCTTGAAGTGGAAGGCTTTGTGGACCTTGTCAATAATTGGTGGAATTCTTTCAATTTTGAGGGCTCTCCTAGTTTTATGCTTGCAAAAAAATTAAAACCTTTGAAGGAGGAACTAAAAAAATGGAACAAAGATGTTTTTGGAAACTTGGAAGTGCTCAAAGCTAATGTCCTCGGGAATATTCAAGATTTGGATGATAAAGAAGGTTTGGTTGGGCTCTTGGAGAAGGACAAAGTAAGAAGAATTGAGGCAAAAGCGGAATTTGCCAAAATTGCAAGGCTAGAAGAGATTAGTTAGAGGCAAAAATCAAGAGCTTTGTGGTTGAAAGAAGTAGATAGAAACACTAAGTTTTTCCATCGAATAGCCAATGCTCATAAAAGGAGAAATTTTATTGGGAACTTAAAAGTTCAAGGGAAGATGATTAACGATGAGACTATCCTTTCTAAGGAAATAGTAGATTACTTTGAAAAGTTATTTTGTAAGGAAGAAGATAGAAGACCCTTCTTAGATGGAGTGGATTTTAAAGTCATGAATTAAGTTGAAGTTGATTGCTTGGAAGGAGTTTTTAAGGAAAAAGAAATTTGGGATGCTTTGTGATCCTTGAATGGTGACAAGGTGCCTAGACCGGATGGCATGACTTTAGCTTTTTTCAAAAAGTGTAAGAGCTTCATTAAAGGGGACCTCTTAAAAGTTTTTGAGGAGTTTTTTCATAGAGCTAAAGTTGAAAAAAGCCTTAATACCACTTTAATAGCTTTTATACCAAAGAAGGGGGAGGCAATAGAAGTTTGTGATTTTCGGCCCAAATCTCTTTTGGGGAGTGTTATAAAATTATTGCTTAGGTTCTTGCCGTTAGACTTAGTAAGGTGGTGGGATCCCTTGTTTCGTCTTCCCAATTTGCCTCTATTAAAGGAAGACAAATTCTTGATGCGGTTCTAGTGGGTAATGAATGTGTGGATTCAAGGAAGAGAAGTGGGGATCCAGGTATTTTGTACAAAATTTATTTGGAAAAAGCTTATGATCATGTCAATTGGAATTTTCTCATTCAACTCCTTGGGCGTATGGGTTTTGGTATCAAGTGGCAAAGACAGATGTCATGGTGCATTTCTTCCCCTTCCTTTTCGGTGCTTGTTAATGGCACCTCTTGTGGCTTCTTTCATAGCTCTAGAGGTATTTGCCAAGGCGACCCCTTATCTCCTTTACTTTTTATTCTTGTTATGGAAGCTTTGAGTAAGCTCACCCATAAAGCTGATGAGAAGCATTTGTTAAAGGGTTTTGTGGTTAATGGTGGTGGTGGGGAGGAAGGGATTATTTCTCATTTATTATTTGCGGATGATGCTTTGTTTTTTTGTAGTGTTAATGTTGAGCTAATAAGGCATCTTAGGATGGTCCTTTTTTTTTTTTTTTTCAAAAAAGCGGTTTCGTGCTTAAAAGTTAACCTTGGGAAGATTGAGATCATTCTTATTGGCCACATCAACAACATTAATGAGCTTGCTGGCAACCTCTTGTGCAAAGTAGGGAATTTGCCCATCACGTATCTTGATATTCCTCTTGGTTCTATTTACAAGGAAGTAAAAATTTGGGATGCGGTGCTTGAGAAAGTTGAGAGAAGATTAAGTGGGTGGAAAAAAAGGTATCTCTCAAAAGGAGGTAAACTTACTCTAATTTGTAGCTCTCTTGCTAGTTTTCCGATTTATTTCATGTCTATTGGTTGCTTTAATAATTGACAAGCTCCAAAGAGATTTTTTATTGAATGGCTTGAATAGGGAGTTTAAATTCCATCTTATTAATTGGCATACCGTTTGCTTCTCTAAAGCTAATGGTGGGTTAGGTATTAAGTCCATTATGAATATGAATCAAGCTTTTCTTAGGAAGTAGATTTGGAGATTTGGGAATGATGATCAAGGCTTATGGAGGCATCAGATGTTATAGGGTGGAAATGTGGAATGAAGGAAAGGGGTTGGTGGACAAAGAATAGTAGAAGATCACATGGTACGGACCTATGGAAAGCTATAATGTTGGGATTTGATTCTTTCGTTAAACAAACAAGGTTTAAAGTGGGAAGGAGGAATAGGGTTAAATTTTGGAAGGATGTGTGATGTGGCAATAGATCCCTCATGGAAGAGTTTCCTTGTTTATTTGAGATAACGGTGAATAAAGAAGCTTGGATCATGGACTACCTTGTGATGAAGGGGATAGTATTCATTGGAACATCATTTTTTGTCGTAATTTCAATGATTGGGAAATGGAGCTGGTGCTGAATTTTTTTCCATGAGTTATATGAATGTAAGATTTTTTTTTTTTTTTTTTATCAGCAACAAAATGAATATTATTAATCAAAAGATGAAAAAAGAGTACAAAAAAGGAGAAAGAAAAAAGAAGAGGGAGGACCAGTCCTCAGGAGTCCACCCAAAGGAGAACATTCAAAACAAGCAAAAGCCCAAATTATGAATGTAAGATTTCTTTGCAAGGGAATGATTCCTTAATGTGGCGCAATGACCTTAAAGGTTCATTCTCAATGAAATCTTTCTATTCCTCTTTGGGTTCCAATGTGGGTTTTTTCCCACCAGCTAAGAACATTTAGATCCCCTCGGTTCCTCCTAAAGTGTCTTTTTTCTCTTGGGTGGCTTCCTACAATAAGTGTCTTACTATTGACAACTTGGTTAGAATTAGGTGGGAGTTACCTAATAGATGTATTATATAGAGAGGCAATGGAATCGGTGGATCATCTTTTCATTCATTGTGGGGTGGCGAGGTGCTTATGGGAGCTTATATTCCACCTCTTTGGTATCAAATGGGTTTATAAGATTCGGTTTTGGGAAGATGTTTGGTTAGGGGAGTCATCTCTATCTTCTTTATTCCCTTGTTTGTATAATTTATCTTTGGCGCATAATGCTCCTATTTCTTCTTTGGCATGTTCTCTTTCCTCTCCTATTTGTTGGGATTTCAAGTTTTTTCGTAATCTTAATGATAGAGAATGTGCAGAAGTTTATTCTTTAATCTCTTTATTGGATGATTTTTTGTTTGAGACCTTCTTTTCCTAATTCTTGAGTTTGGAGGGGACATTCTTCGGGCCTTTTTTCTTGTAAATCTTTTTTTGATTTGTTAATTGAGGATCCTATGGTACTTGGATTTTCTCCTTCTTTATTAACTTGGTAAGCTAAAGTGCCTTTAAAAGTGCAAGTGTTTGATGGTGTGTGGCTCGTAAGAGGGTAAATACTAATGATTTGATGCAAAGAAGGCTGTCCTTTTTGTTTTTAGCCTCAATGGTGTATCTTGTGCAAAAGGGCGGACGAGAGTGTTGATCATTTATTTTTGCATTATCTGGTGGCTTATTGGCTTTGGCAGAATCTTTTTCAGATTGCAGGAGTGTGTTGGGTGATTCCGGCCTTTGCTAGTCTCTGTGCTAGAGATTCCCCTTTATGGCTTTGGTGTTGGGGATAGAGCTATTACGTTGTGGAATTGTGCCAAGATAGCAGTTTTTTGGGTTGTTTGGTTGGAAAGGAATGCAAGAATTTTTAAGGATAGGGTTTCTTCATCATCAGAGCTTTGGGATCGTATTTAATTTTTAGCTTCTTTTTGGGCGTCTTCCTCTAAGGACTTTGTTGGTTTATTGTAAAAGCTAATTGGAAGGCTGTTTGTCTTTAGTTTCTATTCAGTTGTATTTTTTCCAGTTTTTCTGTTTTGGTTTTGGTCCTTAGGTGGACGACTTGTTCTCCTTTGTTTCCCCTTTTTTCATTAATAAAGTTTTCTTTTGGTTGTTGATCAAAAAAAAAAGAAAAAAAGAAGGATTTTGCCTTCCTCTATGCATGACTTGATAGCGAGTTGATGGATTAAACGGTGCCGGAAAGACACTGACCATTTGGAGGATGGTTCCCCATGCTATATTGGGTGCATTTGGAAAGAACGTAATTTGAGAACTTTTGAAGGAGTTGAGTCACCTATAGTGAAGCTCAAATCCCTTTTGGTTAAACTTCTTTTTTGGTGGTATTGTAATTACATGGGTGGATTGTAAATCTTCTTCTTACTTTTTGTCAACTCCCTCTGTTTGTAAGTTTGATGGGGGTTGAGGCTTTTGGAAGATGCTCTTTTTTCTTTGGAGCTTAGATTTTTTTCTCTCTTGTATATGTCTTATGTACAAGGGTTTACCCCTCTTTCATTTAATACAAATCATTACCATATCAAAAAAAAAAACAAAAAAAAAAACCAAGATAACAGTTCGAGAGTGGATCTAGTCTAATCCAATTTCTAAAATTCCTAAATAGGCCCTTAGGTTTGATATTATTTCATATACTTGTTTGGGGGCCTCCACCTAATTGCTTAGGCTTTTTGGTTGGAATAAAAATGACAATTTGGAATGTTTGCTCTGTCCAATGAAAAACAAATGGCAATTATACTTTAAACAAAATAAAATAAAATAAAAAATAACAATAAGTGATTGCATGAATGGCACAACAAAGAAAAAGGAAATGTAGTTAGTTTTTTGTACCAACATCCAGGAAAAGACCCTTCTAAATTCTCCCCAAAAACCATGTCGTACCTAGCCTGATGTTTCTAGGAACCTCACATGTCAAACTGACTTCTTGATTTCAAGTCAAATTAATTATTGGACTCTACAGACCATAAGAAGCCATTTTTCCTTGAAATTGATTCCAAATGCAGCCCTAAAATTTTATGAGTTAAACAGAGAATTTGCGCAAATACAATAGGCATGCCTTTGTTGATAATATTCAAGAATTAAAAATTAGAAAACTAGCTTTGTCTTAATACCACTATAATAAAATGATATGAAGAGCCTAACAAAATGGTAGGTAGCATAAGATGTATGCCTAATCAATAACCATGTAAATGATAGATGAAGTACCTCATTTGTTTCTGAGCCAGTAGCTATGTAACCATCATAGACGGACAAACCCACAAAGTTCTAGAACCAGGAGTACATGCATCAGCAATAAAATATATGTCAATCACGGGCTATTTAGATAAGAAATTGATATATGGAAATAATATCAGTACTAAAGTTGCAAGCAAAAATAATATAAAAGTTGAAAATTTTACCATTATTTTGCCTGTGTAATATTATCAATCCGCAAATACAGTGCGAAAAGATTTTAATAAGCAAGAAAAATTAATAACAATAATAAAAAAAAAAAAGTTATCAATGCAAAGGGAAAAGAATAATAATAATAATAAAGAAGCAGTTTCTACTTACCAAATTTTCATCAGTAAAACTCAAAAAGGCATCCTTTAGGCTTCGTTTGATTGATAGGAAACAGAAAGGAAAGTAAACTTTCTTGCACTTTTTGCGCATTTGGTTAGCAGGAATCTTGTGGGAAACATAAATAACTACCCACTATCTTTTTCTTGCAAGAAACACTTTCCCACAAAACACATCTTGCATTTTTTTTATAGGAAAAGGCATCACAGGAAAGTGACACTTTATATTTTCCCACAATTTTCGTGTAAACCAAACGTATGCAGGAAAATAATTTTCCAACATTATCGTTTTCCTTTACTTTCCTTTTTCTTTATTTTCCTGCACTTTCCTTTCCTGCATCCTAATCCCGTCAACCAAACAAAGCCTTAGGCTATAGAGGTGAATGTCAAGATATAGGATTCATGAATATTTTGCTCATGAGCATAGTCAAGATTGTACTAGTTTAGCGATGAGCCCCATGCGAGCTTTTCAATGGGGTTTTCTTAACATGTGCCCTAAGCTGCATTTAATAACCCAATCATTGCATGAAAAATTGTGTTCCAATAGTTTTTCAAGCATTTTCACATTTTTCCAAGCAACTTTCACCATTTACAATGCATTTTCATCATTTCCAATGCAATGATTGGGACATTAATTGCAGCTTAACGTGTGCCCTAAGGGCACACGTTAAGAAAACCCATCAATATAAGACAAACCTCAAGAACAATGGCCCATAGACGTCATTTTCATATTTTGTACTCAACAAAAGCTAATCCATACTTGTTCTCGTAAGCACCAAAAAGGCCAAAAATAAACCTAGAATTTCATATTCATTTTTTTCAAAACATTTTATAATGGAGTCCAATCATAACTCTATTATATAAACAAGAAGAAAATTCGATTGTTTTTATTTATAGATTACTTGTCTTTTAAAAAAGTGGACTGTAATTTAGTTCCATGTTGATTCACCTGTAATATATATATATTCAAACTGGAATCAATTTCACCTGTTTTTTTTTTTTTTTGAATAAGTGAGAATATATAGAACCAAAAAAAGAATATACAACAAAGCTCGAGTCCACCCTCACAAACCGAGGGAAACAAAGCAAATCAAACTAGATCCAAAAAAGCACTAATCTAAACGAAATGTGCTCAAGAACATCCAAGCAGAAAACAACAAGCAACAAAGATTACATCTGTAACATGTCCACGCTAAAATTCCAACCCGAGCATAAACCCCTATTTCTAGCATTATCCTTAATGTCTTTGAACCCCATAACTTTGAAGTTGACATCAAAAGAGATAGAAGCTAAAATAGATTGAACAAACATTCTCGCGAATCCTCATGTTTCGTTCTCCCCAAACATGATAAATAGTAGCTGCCCATGCTATTCTCTACACAATAGAATAAAAGGAAGAACCTGAAAGATAGCAAGCCCATATAAACTCATTGTCCCAAGACCGAGGATGCCCAGATATTCCACTCCAAGACAAAACAATACCCCAAATCCTAGTAGTGAAAGAACATTCGAGTCCTTGAAGGATTGTGCAACCCAATCCTAATCCAAGGCACTATTGCCTCCTTTTTTTCCGTTCTCTTCTTCAATTCTTTGCAACGCTGTACTCACTAGGAAGTAACAAGCAGCTTCAGCCTTTCTACATATAAAATCTAAAGCCCTACTCTTTATAAACTAGACCCTCTTCCCACTCACAAGGCCACTACCCTAACACCTCAAACCATGCATTAGTTGCCATAAGCAGCATGCCTTCAAAAACCCATCCTATTTTTTCTTCTCCTATTCTAATTATAAACCTAAAGATCTCTCTTCCGCCTTCAAATAGTTAAAACTACAAGCTCTCCTAGACCATAGCTCACTAATTAATTGATTATAGACATCATTGTATGACTATTTTCTGAAAACTATATTGGGTTTCAACCAAGCTGATTTACCAAATCTGCATATTCAGAATGAGATATAATGCAAATAACCTCCATATAAGTGACTTAGGACTTTATGATCTAGAAACAACATAACTCACTTCCTTTTAATTCTTTCCAACAAGTGCTATTAGGATGAGAACCACCACATTTTGGAATTAACATATGCCAGTTTAACTATCCTAGTTAGATGATAGTTAAGTATTGGATAGGGTAAATTGTCCACATAGAATCAATAATTAAGGAAAGTGTTAATCTCTAAAGGGCTTCACTTAAGTATACTGATCACAACACTAAATCAATATTAATTTTGTGAATATGAAAATATTATATAAGATATATTTAAAATGCATGCTGATATTGTGCTACAAGCAATGGTTTAAATAACAAAAAATAAATAAAAACTCAAGAAGTACATGGCCCAAACATACACAGCCCACATAATTTGTGGCCTGTGGTGTTACCATTTTTTTTTTTCCAGTTAACTTATTGAAACAAATGCATTGACTAACCTTGTAATTGTAACAAGAACAGGAGAAAATAGCAGTGTTATTGAATTGACGGCAAATTTTGAAACAGGCATGTACACAAACTAAGTTTTATAATATATGCACAAAGATGGTTAGTAAAATATTATGAGCAAATGCACCTTTACATTCACATGGCCTGTGAATGATTGAAGAGGACTGTCAAGAACTCGAGAGGTACACATTGATAAATCCCAAAGCTTCAGTGTGTTATCCGTAGATGCAGAAACAAGATTCGTTGAATCTACAAACTTGACAGTAACTCACAGTTTTATTGTGTCCAATTAATGTGCAGAGAGGTATTTTTGAGTTACGGAGATCATAGTAATAAATTTTATGATCTGCTGAACCAAATGCAAGGGAACGACCAGAATCCAAGGGAAACTGAACACAGCAGACATTGGCCTTTGTTTTGATGGTACCAACACTTACTCCCTGCAGTAGCATCCCACGTAAGAGAAACAACTTATTACACATCCAGAATTAAATATACACAGTAATTGTAATTAGATGACTGCAGTACGTTTAGTTTCAAAGCTGACATCCACCAAGTGCAAAAATAGAATTGCCTGATTGATACTCCATAGCTTAACAGAACCATCGTCACTGCCGCTGGCCAACATTGTTGGATCTGCTGATGAGAAGTCGATGGACCATACACGCCTCTCATGCTCTCTCATTTCCATAAGTACTTGACTTCTTGTAATATCCCATACCTGAACATATTTCAATGAGCCACTGAGTTAGCATAAGGTAAAAAAGAGCCAAAAGCTGAATGAGATATGAGGCTTGACCTACCTGCACTACACCTTCAAAGTTACTCGAAGCAATCTGGCTTTTGATATAACTATTCCAACATATGCTGCTAAGCTTTGACCTACTAGCCATTTCAACTACTGGATAGTGGATATCACGATCTTCATTCAGGATGGTATCACATTCAAATACTTTAATCTTCTTATTTATGCCAGCTGTAGCAAAAAATTCTCCATCCCGATCAAAACTGAGAGAACATACTAGGTTGGAAGAATTTAACAGATCCCCTTGCTTCAAATCTGCCTTAACTTTTAACTTACTAAAGGATAGATACTTGCACAGACCCTCAAGAAATGGATTTATCCATCCACCTTGTCTGCCCTCATAACACTGCTCCTTTGATACCAAATTATTGACAGAACTTCTTTCAGTTACAACAATAGACCCTCTACCATCACTACTCATTGGTGACTGTCTGGCCACTGTTTTACCTGATGGCTTGACTGGCCTGCGTCTTGTCAAAAAATAAGCTAACTCGAGTTTCTTAAAGTTCTTCATTAATCGAGAACTTTTGGAAAGAATACTTTCTTGGTTTTCAGCAAGTATATCTGACTTCTGGCCCTCATCTAAATTATCATCAAATTCCTCTTCATTGTGAGTTTGAAGTCCTGGTCTGAATCGTTTTCTGGATCCCAAGCTAGCAGAATCCTCATTTTCAACATTAGTCATTGAATGGAGATCTGATGCTGAATGATCATCCTTGCTCAGTTCTGGGTATGGGCCTCCTTTTTTCTTAAGAGCTGTTTGCTGCTTTGTAACTTCTTCAATATCAAAAGACAGGAAAGAAATAGTTTCTTGCAACTTATCTGCAGCTTCTTGTTTTCTTTGTTGCATCAGCAAAAGAAATTCCAGCAACAACTCCTGCTCCTCTATTCTTTCTCTGAGCTCTATTGCCGCTTCGCGTTCTTCCAAATTATCTCTTGGTTCATTAAGGAAGTCACTTTGTAACAGCTCACTGTTTACACATGAATAAAAACATTAGATCATCAAAACTTCATCTAACATAAACAAAAAATAAAAGTGTTCATTAAACAGAAATTTAAATAAATAAAGTGGACAACATTAACTACCATCGTGCTAGACATTGCATTAGATATCCAAGCCTCACAAAATTTTTACAAGTCTTAAAAAATAAACAAGATGAGAAACAACTAGAATTGTAAAAAAGAAATGATACGTATCACACCTATCAAGATGAAAATCAGATAGAGTAAAGATATTGGTAAGGAGAAATCACCCCATTTGTGGCCGACTAGTAGGTTCAGGGTGAAGTAGCCAGAGGCAAAATGAAGCTTCTTTTGGGCACTTCAACAGCAACTGAGGAGGAAGAACTCGATGTCTTAGACTAGACATAGTTCTACTCTTTTCTTCTCTCGAGCTAAATGCGCAAAATAACTGCAACAAGTACAAGTACAACACCGCCATCAGTTTACACAACCAAAAAATATAAGCATTCACACAAAATGGACTGACACCTCTGAGAATTAATCCAGGTATCATCAGCACAAGAATAAACAAAATAAAACAGCTTCAAAAAGTCAAATTAACTTAAATTATGAGAGAAAGAAAAGAGCAGTATGATTACAGACCTCAAAAAGAAGGACCCCCAATCGATAAATATCTGAAGCACAGGAAGTTGGAGCACCGGAGACCTCTTCAGGACTAGTATACCAAGTGGTCTCCATGAGCAATATCTGCTTCATAGGAAAGGGTTGCTCTTTTTCTTCAGCTTGCTCAACATTCCTGCTATCTGTGATCTTATTCTCTCCACTCTCGAGAACAAATGATTCGCATGTTTGATAGACGGAACTCGACTGCATACAACTGGTTTCTGATACCATTTGGGAGGCATTTGTTGGGGTCGTTTCAGGTCTAAAATCTTCACTTCCTAACCTGCTTCTTGGCTGATGCAAGTCACGAGGCAAAGGAGAGGATGAACCCTTAACCTCTACAGTTTGGCTGTTCAGCCCATCCTCAAAAGAATCAGAACCCGAATCTGAACAAGAAGCGGACTCGATGAAAGAGACATGGTTGAAAGAAGACATGACAAAGCAAGATGGCCGCACATTGTGAACAACAACTCCTTGTGAGTGTGCCACATTAACGATCTCTACTATTTGCCTAAATATGTGCAAGCATTCAACAACATCAACCGATCGTTCCGGTTTGTCCAACCACTGCCTCAAGCTAACATCACCCCATTCTACAGCACGAACAAAAGGGTCCACTGCTACTTCATCCACACAATCCCCTGCAATGTGAGCCAGCACTACTTGATCTCTTGCCTTTATATACTCAGAATCATGCACTGGATCTCCTGAAAAGCTGGTTCTGTTAGCACGAAGTCGCCTTGGATTCCTATCCAATACCTCAGAAGTATCCAATCTCCTAGAACTATCAGGCTTTTTCCAACCCGACTCTGTTGAACCGTCCATTGTCATCCACCTATGGCTGCATGAAGGCCAGAACATACGCAGCCAAGGAAAGGAGGAATTCTCCGACTTCTACCACACTCTCTCACTTCCAACATTACCATCTTGAATCAGAGACACATTTCCACCAAAACCAACACACAAAACCTAACAACAATTCAAGCCAAGCACCCCAACTTCACCACATGTAAAACAATTCCCTGGTGTGCACCAAAAATATACATACAAATCAACTTTGAGCATGCCATTTCCAGTAGAATCAACACAAGCACCACCACCAGCAAAAACCCTTCTTGAAAACTAGGAAATAATACAGAAGAAAGCGACTGACACATCAAATAATACCCACTCAAGCACACATGTATGCAATATTCAGCACAAACAATAAAGGCACCACCAGCAAGAAAAATTCCCTAAAAAACTAAGAAAAAATACAGAAAAAAAGTAAATGACCCGTCATATAATACACACTCATGCACACATGTATGCAGTATTCAATACAAACAGTAAAAAGCACAACCACCAACAAAACCCATCAAAGAAAATCTTTAAATACACATATATAAATTACAGAGAGATCAAATTACCCATCAAACAATACACACATACACACACACTCATTCAATTACCAACACACACAGAAACACGTGTATGCAATTTTCAGCACAGAAGCACTAGCACCAACAAAACCTCATCAAAGAAGAATTATATAAATCTTACAGAAACACAGCCAAAAAAATAAAAAAAATTATCCGTCAAAAAACATATAAAAACATAAACATCTGTGTGTATGTGTGTGTGTATACAGAGAGAGAGAGAGAGAGAAGTACCGCACCAGAATCACCATGAGAGGAGGAACTGCTGCTTCAGCTGCAACGACTTGAAAACACAACCACACAACACCAAAACTTTACTTCCGCTGGGCTTTGACAGCCTCATAAATTCCCACACTATTTTTCTTCTTCAACTTGAACCAAAACCGAACAAAAAAAACAAATAAAATCTGCCCACAGAAAAACACAAGCCCGTTTGATGAATAAAATAACAATTTCTCTACGATTCCGAAGCTGCATACTCAGGATCCTAATTCGGCATGTGAAATTTACTTTATTGCTTCTTTAGCACTTCTTCGTTATCTTCAATTCCTATGGTTCCCGCTTTATTCCAAGGTTAACTACGTGGTGCAACCACGTCCTCAAGCTGTTATGGGAGGAAGGGCAAAACAGTAAATTCATCAACTTCTGGACCATAAAACATATAAATAGATATATTACATAATACGCGCATATATACGGAATAAAACTATTATATTATTAAAGTATAAAGAGAAAAGCTACTATGTGGACAGACTCATTGGTGTATTGAATAGCTCTTCTTAATTTAAGAAATCTAGCACAAATCTCAAGATACACAACAACAAAGGACTGTTCAAAAATCCTACGTACAAAACTACATCAATATGTCACATATTTTTATCACACGTGTCAATTAAAGTTTGATAATCTCTCCCATCCACCCGTGTTTGATTAAAATTTCAAAAATCAATTTTAATCGACACTTGTGGAGCCATCTTATAATACACAAAAATTGCTATTCATTTCACCGAGTATCCCAACTTTACTTTCAACGATAGACCGACGGGTCATCCCACACAAAGATAGGTTGATACATGATGGCATAGCAATGGCCGATCCATTGGCAGGTCATCCCACACAAGGATAAGCCCACAGCAACGTCACCACATGGTATCATCATGTCAACTATCACATCCAATGGTCTATAATTTATCTAACATTGTTACATTAGCTGCCACATCAAAACCTTTTAAAATTGACCCAACGCTGCCGCATCTGATGAGAAATTTTTTTAGACGTATGCCACATGCCTGAAACACGTGAAAAATAAAAAATAAAAAATAACTCTTAAATGAATTCATCGATAGGAAAGAGAAATGGGTGCGCGCCCTCTTAGTGGAGAGCCTCACGCCCTTACTCAATGTAGAAAAAAGGATCTTCCTTTTCCAAAGAGGGAAGGTTCAGATTCTGTAACAATAACAGATGGTTAAACAAATGAAAAAAAGTTTCAATTAATTACTGTACTAATCTTTAATTAATTATAATAATCTGACTCCACCACTACCACCGAAAGAAAAGAATAATTTAAAAATACAAAGACTGAAGTCTCACATAATAATATATAATAATAGATCCCAAATGCCAGAAAACCTAAAAAAGTGCTAGGACAAAGACAGGTGATTAAAAAAATTTAGAAGTTATGTTGTAGTGTTAAACAACTCCAAATCTTCAATTAATGATGTAATTAACAGTAAATCCAGATATAATTTTAAATTATTCAATTTCGATTATATATATATATATTATAAATGGATGAGTGTGTGTGTGTGTGTGTGTATATATATATATATATATATATCAAATGCACAAAGAGTGGGAAGGAATTTTCAGTACGAACCTGTGTATGCTCTTCAAGATCGTTGTTTAGCTTTTCCCTCTTTGCTCTGAAAACCCTAACACTCTCTATCTTCAAGCAACAGAGAATATGTCTGGAGATAGAGAGAGAGAGTGACTGTGTGTTATCAGAGAGAGAGAGAGAGAGAGAGAGAGAGAGGAGGCGATTGGTGGAACGAACGGCTGGAGACGAAGCGAAATTACAGGTAATTAATTGAGTGCCAAACACGACGTAGAGTGTAACACGTGGCGGATCTGGGGGTGATGAGGTAGGTTCGGGGATATTTATTTTAACGAAGCTGAATCCATAATGATTTCAGGTTCTGGTACTGCCACGTTTTGGCCCGAGGCAAAAGGCTGGGAGATGGGGGCACTATTTATCGATGCCCTACGGGCTTGTTTGAAAACTTCCATGGATTTTGTTTCTATTTCTGTTTCGGTGTTTCTGTTTCTATATTTTCGGGGTGGTGGGGTAGCACTGTAGCAGGAACGTAAAGGATGGACTATGGAGGGACGAAAATGGGAGTTTGCTTGCTTCCACGATTACAGGTGATTAAGGCCTTATAGGCAATAGTGCAATACGACATTCAACGGAGGAGGATTCATTTACGGCGAAGGAAAATTCTATTTATCCTTAAATTTTTTTTTTAATCTTAAATAATGTGGTGACATGACACAAGAGGCCATAACTTCAAATTTGAATAGTGCTCCATTACCGCAAAGAGTTCAGATGAGAGTTAGATTATTCATATTAAAAGTAAAAAAAATTGCTATTCAAATGAGAAAAATAATTTTAATGGATAACTTTTTCAACTTTTAACTCAAGCCATCCAATCCTTCTCATCAGTGTGGATGAACCCAGTATAGTATTGAGTTTTCGAATCCAAACTCCCACAAATGGACTCGATACAATACCAAAAAAAAATTCTTTTAGGCTCCAACTGGCTTGTGGATCTTATCAAGGAAAAAAAATAAAATATAAGAAATTATATTTTGTCTTATTTGGTTGTAGCAGAAAATTGTAAGAAAAAGAAGAAGAAAAATTAGAATAATTTTAGTTTGATATTATTTCATCTTTTCCTCTCATTTTCTTTCCTCTACATTTTCTTTCTCCCTTTTTATTTCCACCGTAAAAATAGAGGGTTGGGATCTTAAATTGGGGAAAAATTATGTACATATATATAAATATATATAGCATTGCTTTTTCAAAATACATGAGACTTACTTTTTCAGTCATTAATGCCATAGAAACATTAGCAGATTAACCTAATTAGAATACTTAGCATTTTTTACTTATGATTATAGGTGGTGACACATGTGAGGCTCTATTATTCTATTACAGTGAGCAACACTAATAATTATTCTCATATAACGTGGAAAAGATTCCTGGGTCATTATTGAATGCGAGCTGTAATCAAGAAGTTCAGTTGCGTCGTCCTAGAAAACCTGTAACAAGGCAGCCAAAACCAGTTTCGGGCACTGGGGTGGTGGTGGTGGTAGTGGAAAAATGAGTGGATGTGAAAGTCAACAAAAATGAGAAAGTGTTGCACCCTAAAATGGGTTACCAAAATTTCCATGGTTGAGGGATTTAAATCAAACAAGACAAGTAATCTCCTGCAGGAAGCATGGTTAACCAGTCCCCTGTCGAACAGAAAAGCTAACTGCAGCCATGGCTAACACGAGCAAAATCCATAGATATATGAGTGTGGGTGTGTATAAAGAGGGAAAAATGGAAAAGAAAAGAGGAGAAACGTAGAGCATCAACCTACAATTTGCAGCCATTTTTTTCTGTGGCAGTGATAACACTGTCATTCCAACAAAATGGTCTGGCCAACGAGAGCATGATATTGATACCTGCCTTGGCACCTTCAATGTGGAGAAAGCAAATAAAGATATCATAGCACCTAACACACCATATTTCCCATAAACCATACAGCTCATGGCTAGTAATAAGCTCTACGAGAATGGACCATATTTTAGAACCTGCAATTGCAGAGTGGGAAGAGGATACAGTGGAAAGAGAATACACTAGATAAAATTTAGAGAGAGAGAGAGAGAGAGAGAGAGGTTTCTCAATAAGCTAGAAGCTTAGCTACAAACGGAAGGCAGCCATCCTTCTTGGGACACCCCCTATAGACACTCCCCCTGCCCCACCCCTCCCCAACCCCGAAATTTCTCATATTTCCAGAACAGAAAATCACCACCGAATTGTTTTCTGCAGTGATCTCCTCCCCAGCAATGGTTTTCTTCATTTGTTAATCCAGCTCAACGACCGGAAACAAATAATGAATTCACTGATAAGTGGTTCCCATCAACCTGAACTTTTCTTAGTTTTGCCTTGTCATGGCGTGCTCTTCTTACAGCTTCTTGGATATGGCGATCATGATCCTTCAGCATCTGATCCATGTTGCCTGACTGGACTAGCAGCGGCCCAGAGTAGTGGATTTTGTGACCCTTTGACCCGTAACCAAGCTGGAGTAACATGGAAATACAAATAATGAAACAATGTATCAGCACTTGAAAATTCATGAACGGTGCAAACACTCTACCCTTAAGAAAGAAATTTACATGTAAAAAACAAAAAGCCCAAAAAGGGCGGCATTTTGGGAACAGAGTTTCAAATATTTGGTCTCAAGATTTGTGAACACTGAACAATGAACAACTGTACTTCCATTACATAATAGTATGAATATTAGTTGATAATCAAAAAGAAAAACATATATTTCAAAGAATGCATAAAAATTAGTTGCCAAGACACGGCATAAATCCTACTAGTTACTAAGATTAACCAAGGTTTTTTATGCACAAGAAATTTAATATGAAAATGTATAATTTAAAAAAAAAAATTATAAGAAAAAAACACAGCATTCATCAAACTACTCACAAGAATAGGATCTTTGTTGCTGGTTCTCCCATCTTCTTTCTGATGGGAACCTGCAACACCTTGTGTGTGATGCTTTTGATCCTGATGTATCATGGATTCTGAGGCTTCTTTGAAGGATCCTGGAAACCTGCCTATTAGTTTTGGAACTTCTGCCTGTGAAGGACCAGACTTTTCCCTGCGCTCTTCAGATAGCAAGCTCCTCCTTGGTGCTACTAAACCTGGCATTGTTGACAAGTCAGCCCCAGTTGAAATCTTTGGAGCGTCATCTGGGTTCTTCCCACCTTTTGCCCATGCAGCCCGGTGAACTAGTGGCCCAGAATGGGAGGCTCTCTTAGGATGATGGCCCTGGTGATCTACACTTGCTTCTTCTATAACTTGTGATGGTCTAGGTGGGTCTATTGGAAAGCCAGAAGCAACTTCTTCAGGATGAGGGTTAAACTTCTCACTCCGGCTCTTGCAATTGGACTGACCTTGTCTTTTCTGTGACAAGAAATCCATTTTATTAATAGAGAGGTAAACGTAAAATCAAAAGCACTATGAAATATAATCAAAAAGAGATATTCTTTACTTTTTTATGAAATATAAATTTTTTATTCAAACAAAGTTTTATGAATTGTCTAATCCATAATGTAAGTTATAAACCTTCATCTCAATGCACAGTTGCACTCATATTTTTTACCAAATTTGGAGTGAACATGTCTAGGACTTGTCCAATAGTTGTCTAGGCATATCATACTTGTTTTACGTGTTCAACACGCAGCTTACATTGACATAGCTAATTTTAGGAGTACTGTGCTTCTTAGGTTAAAATTATAGATTGTTATTATAAATATAAAAATGATTATTACAATGACAGCATGTTTTAGCCTTCGAAAGGTACAAACGTGTCCCCTTGACAGTTTTTCTAGCATCTAATAAATAAAAAAATTCCTAGAACATTGTTTTAGGCGGTGAAAGAGGATATGATTGCGAATGGTTTAAAGAAAGACCTGGTTCTTGATAGAGCTAAAAGGCAAAAAAGGATTCATGCAGCCAAATTTAAGTAATAGTGATTAAGGCTTTGTTGAGTTGGGTTGAGTTGAGTTTAGTAAGTTTCTCTCTAATTCTAGTTGGTTTGAGAGTAAACTTTTGACATTAAACATTTGTATCAATTAAAGGCGATTAGAAATCCTAATTTCAATCAATTATCCTTGTTAATGCTGATCATAACAAACTTTCACTCAGGCCTCATATTCTTTTAGCAAATCAACACATTAAAGAAAGCAACAATCTATACAATTCATTTCCCTATCCTTTTTCCCCCTTCTTGTGTAAATGAAACATTTATTAGAACAACCAAAAAAAATCCCAAAGGCTAATAATAGAAAACAAGCTTGATACCACTGCACATCCACCAAATACAGCCCCCCACCAAAAAAAGAAAAGAAAAAAAAATAAATGGTTAATATATTATGAGAAGAAGTTACCTGCATTGACAAAACTAATTCAGCATTAGCATCAGGTGCTGGGATGGCTCGGGACTCTCTTGTTCCTCTCCTTTCAAGGTCAAGTCTCTGGCCTTTGCTTACAGCTGCTCCTTGTCTACAAAATGTCAACAAGAACAAGGTTATCAGGAGATACTACTCTTGCCAGCCACCTCTTCAGCAGTAATTGGAGTGACGTACAACACAACAGCAATTTAAGCAATAAAAATGATCAAACATCACAATAATCCATCTAGGATTAAACCACAAAAATACTAAAATATTACCATGAACGGGTAAGATAAATTGTATCATCTACCAAGCAAAATGAGATAAAATGTTTCAATCCTAACCATCAAAGCTACCAAGCAATGTATCCAGTGAGTAAACTTATCAATTTTGACATAACAATAGGTCAGTCATTATTGCTTCACAGAATATTTACTTTCAAAATCAGATAATCTCCATAACTGGCCAACAAGATGCTAATATAGTTGCAACAGCCTAATTTACAATGAGGGGGAAAAAACGAAGAAAAAGGAAAACCTCTGTAGGATTGCATGTAATGCAAATATGCCATAAAGCATATTTGATTGGTCAGAGTACATTTTCTTTTAAAGCAGGATCATATTCCTATCAAATTAAAAGTTAGGTTCCTTAAAATAAAAATAAAAAAGAATATATTCATCATTGACCTTGAAAATGAACTACCATTACATTACAGTACGCACCTTCTAGCTTCTTCATCCCGTACTTTTGCATCGAACTCTTTGCTGGGAGGATACTTTGGCAAGCTAGACGGATCACAAGGAAGTGGTTTTGTTGTAAAGAACTGGAAAACATAAATGAAAAAAGGTCAAGGACTAAATGCAAAGAAAAAAAAATTGTGCAACAAAAAAAAAAAAAAAAAAAAAGAATCTAAAAAGAGAAAAATGGGAAAACAAAAGCATAGCTGAAAATTGCCAAAATGACTAGCAAAGACATTAATAAAATGAGTATTTGCATAAGTAAATGACAGCGGAATAAAATAGAAAGTAAATCAAAAATTCATAACCAATAAAATAACTCCTCAATATTTTGTTAATAAAGTTCACCAGATCTTCAGATAATACACTTGCACTGCTGACAGTCGATTATCCCACTCGCAGACTTTATAAACAAAACAAATATATAGTTGATTACAACTTGATTCAAATGTGCAGTACAACTACAAGCAAAACATAAATGCAGCACATAAGAATTATAAAATGCTTTCAAAGAACCCTTGATAAGCATAAAAGGATGTATCATAAATGAGCATACACGTGTACCACAGATGTGTTATGTGTATATATGCAGAAGCAGAGTCGATCAATCAAGATGTGTATATATGTATCATAGTCATGATAGATCTACTGAAAGTTTACATCCAACTGATGGCCATCAAAACAATGTCAAGAATTGTACTATTCGAAGTACTTCGCAGACAATATGTAAAAACAAATCAACTACCAACAGCTCCCATAGAGTGAGAGAGGGAGAGAGGATAGTCAGACAGCATACAGTGATCAAAGCAAAGGAAGGAAATATCAAGATGAACCCTACACTCAGCAGAAAAAAGAGGGTCATTTTCAAAGATATTCTGTAAGACTCAAAAACTTCATACCTCACTCCTGAGAGCAGAAGCAGCAGACCCACGATCAGAAGGATCTATTGAAAGTAGGGTTTCCATAAGCCCTAAAGCTGGTGCTGGAAAGTCCTTAAACGTATCTCCAACACATCGTCTGTAAGGCTGTTGGGGCTTAAAAATGGTTGCATGAGGCAACTTTGACTTTCTCCAATAATCCTCCGAGGGTGAACCACAGAGCTTGAAAATTTTATGCAACTGCTCTACCTACAAGGCAGAAAAAAGCAAACCTAGTGAGCTCTTTCGTAAACATAATTAACACCAGTCCAAGAAAAGAAACGTCAGACATGCTCAAGACAAAGAAGTAAATTGAGAGAATAGGGTTTAATTAATTAATAACTGGAAATAAAATAAATATAAAATATAAAAACATGTAATTAAATTCTGAAAACCCATCAAAAGAAAATTTAATTAGTGAATGCAATTATATATAACATCCATCAAAATAAAGGAGGAAAAACATATGTATGACTAAATGAAATAGTTTTGACGAGTTTCACACTTTCACCATAAAGAATCGAAGGGAGAAAAATTACCCTCAAAATCCCTAGTTAAATACCTTAGAATGGAGGTGTTTTTTGACTTATTTCAGGTCCTTAATTACAAGGAATTTTATTATTATAAATTATATAACTTATAATGATTTTTTTCCTGGTCGGCGACAAATTAAACGTAAGCACTCGATTTAAACTAAAATTGTAAAGTGGATGGGATTTAAGATTTAAAGTTTAAACTGATTCAAAAGAAACTTGATGGATACCTTAAAAATAGATTCATACCGTGGATCAATTTATTCAGGTTAATATTTTATTTGAATGATAGGAATCAAATAGTAAAGATTTCAATAATTATGGTCGTGATCAATTGTAGGAAGGAGTTAAAGGTAGTGGTGGCAGTGGTAGTTTTAGGGTTGGTGGTGTTTGCCTGGTGGTGGGGCGTGTTTGAACTATTGGCGTAGGTACATGCAACCGCAATGGGTGGTGTTGAAGGGCGTAATGGTGGTTGCTGGGTTGTTTGTAGTAGTGGAGCTGATGATGGTGTGGTGGGGTGGGTGGGGGCGGTGGTCGTGGAATTTTGCGGAAGGTGGGATGGTTTAAATAATATTCTAAATTATAATTCCTTATTAATTGTTGACTCTAATTTTGTCAATCTTTCAAAATTTTCCAGTCTCTCTATTCAAAAAATACTTGCAAGAAAATTGTGCTTTCATACCTTAAAACTAGTGTTTACACCAACTGTATAGAATTTAAATTGCGGAAATTCTACTAAAGAAATTTTATAATGTTTGAAAAACTACAATAAACAAGACTGTGAATGATACACATCTACGCAAAATGTGGCAACATGCTCGACAAATTATAAAATTGTAGGGCAACCCCACCAATATGATTTTAAGGAAAACTAAACTATAAAAGTAAAAATAAAATTTAAAATATTTCTTAGAGTGTGCTCTAAGGTCACATGAGGCATTTAATGAAGCAATAATTCCATGGAAAATGTGAAAATTCATAGAAAATAATGCAAACAACTTAGAAAAACATGAAATTGCATAGAAAAACATGGAAGGCCACCTTCTGAGGGGTCCTGAGCCTTCAATGAGATACCACTCTAGAAGAGCTAGAATTATAACCTTGTGTCAGGACCTACGGGCCAAGAGAAACTGGTTTTATTACGGGACAGCTCATGATGTTCATATCGATCTATTATGCGCCTCTGCATCTAGCATTGGGTAGACCTCATACAATAACTGTCCTAGTTCTACCGTATCTTTTGTTTCATTTTTTCTGGAACAATCACAAACACTTTTTTGATTATGGATCTACTCCACACCAGAATAAATGGAGTTTTCTGGAAAAACTGGCTAGTGGAGGAAGACCTCCTAGGGATAAGAGACCAAGGGCTAAAGAGAGAGACAAAATGACGAATACTTTACAATAGGACAAATGCTCTTTGAAAGCACACTACCATAGGCTCATGAACCCAAGGATAGCTGGGCCATTATTTGCGTCCCCACACTAAGCAGCCACCACCAATCTCCACAAGCTTTTATGTTCCACCACAAACCTCTGAAGTCATTTACCAATATAAGCCCTATTTAAAACCAAAAGGGAAAATTTTTAACCTTACACTCCTTTTTATAAAACTTGCATAACCCTAATAAACCTCCAGTCCCTTGAACTCAAAAACCCTGCCCCTATTTCTCTACCTTATTTGTGACTGACCTTGGTATGAACTATGAACAAGGAAAGAATATATGTTTACAGATTGGACAAGACATAGCAAGATTCCTCCACATAAGGTATGAAGGAAAATTTACAGCTCACCACTGAATCACCACTTCTCCAAGCTCGCCCCTCATTTACCACTAATGCTAAAATTATGTACTCATGCAAGTCATCAAAAGTACAAATCTACATGCAGATCCAAATTTGACTGACCAATATTCATTGCAATACTAGTATTTTGAAGCATGACAATGAGTGGACTTGCTAATTCAAACATCACACAAGATCATTTGCTAAAATGTCTATCTTGATCCAGCTATGATCCTACCTAGAAATGGCAAGCCCTCCCTCTAACTCACCTGGTGAATTTTGAATACTTATCTCTGCTTATCTTATTACCAGAAATTCATAATAAACCTTCGTAAGTTTTAAATGATGACTTGTGAATGTCCTCGGGATGGACTTGCATCTAATGGTAACCTGAGCAGACTCTTAACAAAGCCACAGATCAGCCTATCATCCAGAATCTGATGGTCAGTCATATATCGTCAACTGATGCCTTGAAAATGATTTGAGATGCTTCACTGGATCCCAGTCAAAGGAATGCTCTGAGTGGGTGTCATTAGCTGAATGGTGGTATGATACTAATACCCGTTTGTCTACTGGGATAACTCCCTATGAGGTTGTTTATGGTGTCCCACCCCCACATCTCATGATGTACGTGGCTGGAACTACTCACTTTCAAGCTGTAGAAGATGAGCTCAAAGAGAGGGACCAAATCATGAAGATTATGAAGGAACACTTGGTAGAGGCTCAAGAGAGAATGAAAGGAATGCTGACCTTCACCAAACAGAGCGTGAATTTTCTATTGGGTCTACCTAAGGCTACAGACATACAGCAAGCACAACAGGAAGGATCAATTTTAAAAGGAAACCCTCAATGAAACTTGGATGGCCCAAAGAAGAACCTTTCTGCATTAGACTGGACCCAACAGATGGAACAAGAAACCCATGAACCAAAACCATAATCCAGATCAGTTGTACATGAAACATCAAGGTAGCCCATGTTCATGAATATCATATTAGATTCCTCTTGCCAATTTGATCGGTGCAAGCAAACAGATTTCTGTCAAGTTTGAGGGCCAAAACTCTGCATTGCCAAAATGCACACAAGACACAGAGAGAGAAAGAGACAGAGAGAGAGAGGTATCTATCTATCTCATTTTCTGTTTTCCTTTGTTTGTTTCAACAGATCAACCTGGTCGACTCGATGACCAGCAAAAGTGAAACAGCCAGACCCACTTGTGAGGAGAATTCTAGTGCAGTAGATAAGATATTTAAAGGTAATTATATAATCATATTAAAAGCTAAGCTAGATCACTCTCCACGAAATGTATTATATAACTACACAAAGTTATTGGCACAACCACACAAGACAACGTAAAATCTAAAAATTCTGGAAAAAAATTATAAAGTAAAAGGACTAAGATTTAATTATCAATTCAACAGCAACACACTTGTCTAGAAAGAAGAGCACCATAGATAGAACATTCATCATCAACGCAAATATGGGTATTCAATCTGGCTGAATTTTAAATTTGAAAATTCTCAGACTTCCACAGCTCTCTCCACTCATTCACTGCGGAGCTTTGAGTTGAGGATTCATGCTTGTGCAAGGAGGATGCGGAAACAGTTGACCACATTTTCATCCATTGTTTTGTGGCAAGGAGTCTTTTGATGCTTACTTTTAATATTTTTTATATTCATTGGACTTTACCCTCATCTACACATGATCTCTTGTTGGGGTGGTTGTTTAAGGGAGGTAACAAGAAGGCTAAGGTAATTTGGAGAATGGTCCCTCATGCTATTTTTTGGTGCCTTTGGAGAGAAAGCAACCTTAGAATCTTTAGAAGGGATTGAGAAGTTGATCGTTGCTTTAAGGTCTTCTTTTATTAAGACCCTTTCTTCTGGTGTTCTAATTTTTATAATATCCATAACCTCTCTTTTGTTAGTTTTGTTGATTCCCTGAAGTTTTAGGGGTTTTGGCTAGTGCTTGTATATGTCTTGTATACTTGCGCTATGCCCTTTTCCTTTTAATACATACTTATTTCATAAAATAAAATAAAAAGTGTGCTAGGTCCAAACTTCTGTCCATAAATTGTTAAAATGTAAGTCTAATAACCACAAAGAACGGGAATTTTTTCTAAAGAAAAAATGTTCACATAACATCATGGTTATTCCATGAATAAGAGCTGTGAAGAGCATCATATCTGAATTAGAGTGAAAGTGAAGGAAAAAAGAATGAGAAAAAATTATCAATTCTACATGATCAGTGGGGGAGAGAAGAATAAACAAAGTACCTCAGTTCTTCCAGGCATTATCGGCTTTCCTGCATATAACTCAGCAAGTATGCAACCAGTACTCCACAAATCCACAGCAGTCCCATAGTAAGTGGCTCCAAGTAATAGCTCTGGTGGCCGGTACCAGAGAGTTACAACACGGCTTGTCAATGGCTGACTTTGATGGGGATCAAAAAAACTTGCCAGACCAAAGTCTGCAATCTTCAACGTCCCACTGTTGTCAATTAAAAGGTTGGAACCCTTAATGTCACGATGTAGAACACCACGGCTATGACAATGATCAAGTCCACATAGAAGTTGCTGCATGTAACATTTAACCTGCCAATAAAAAAATAATTCCTCAGAGCCTGGATTCCATAGCAAAGAAGCATAAAATAAACATAATACTTCTATAAGCCCAGATTCGACAGGATCAGTTTCATCATGAGTGCGGAGTTAAAAGATAAACTCATATAATATGATGCTAACGCTGGAAAAATCTATTTCCAAAAAGCATCAGCAATCGACTATAAACTTACAGGGAATAAAACTTTGCAGTATAAACAATACTATGTGAATCACAGTGAAGTTACAAATAAATGGCACAAACTTCCCAAAAGTACCTGCGGCTCTGTAAATTTGAGACCAGGGTGTGATGCGAGACCCGCCAGATCATGCTCCATGTACTCAAAAACAAGGTACAAACTGCAAGACATCCTTGAAGTTACTAGACCTTCCAATTTTATTATATTTGGATGATCAAGCCTGCGCAGAATGTGAATTTCCCTTGCCATAAAGCGAACACTCTCAGGCTCCAGGTTATCAAACCTTACTTTCTTTAAAGCAACAATTTTCTTCTGATCAAGATCGCGAGCCCTATAAACATTACTGTAAGTTCCCTGGCCAATCTGCATAAAAGAGATGCCATCACAAAACAAACCAAAATCAGCCAACAGATAATGTCAACTCAAAGTACCTAGATAGAACAATCAGATCTTTGTTCAATCCCATAATATATATATATATATATATATATATATCCTATCCTATTTACATATCACAGACTCATCCTTGAGAAAATTATCCAGATTGAGGTCCACAGTACCTGAAAACAAAATGAAGGAGTCGAGGATATAAAACCTAATCACACCCAAGGATTTACATTAACAAAAAAACAGGTACAATCTACAGCTTAATGCAAGTACTCAACCCAATAAAGGCTTATTTCCAATTATTTAGGGTCAGCTATATGACCACTTTACACCATTTTGCAATAATTTTTAAGATTCAGTTTATCAAGGTTCAACTATAAGCCGTAGATTGCCTCTCAGTCCACATAAACCCCCTTCTTTTCCTTGGGCTTGGAAACGGCACTGTAGAAGATAAACCCATGAACACAATAAGAACAGAATTTTCATGACATCTAGTTTTAGATATCTGTGTACTTGTGTTCAAAACATATTGCTAATATTTGGGTGAGTCTGATGCAATTCTTACAAGTTTGGGTGGATTATGTTGGATGGGAGTGTGATGAGCTGCATCAAGATACCATTCTTATAAGTTGGTTAGATGTATTCAGGTGGGTCCAAAATGCCCAACCTAGACCAAGCCACCTACAAATTCTATGAAATTAAAACTTTCAAATAATTTAAAAACATTGTATATGCATTTTACAATATCATAACTATTTATAAATGTTTAAAAAAATTGGCATAACCATAATTTATTTTTTTGATGATTTACATGCATAACCATAATTGATATTAATGATTGGGTCACATTTCAGTCAATTAACAAAGACAAAGCTAAACTAGTTTGACTATGGTGGGTTCTTAAGCGTTAGCATTAAATTTTTCTATTTCTAATTAAGTACCAAAATTGACTCTCATATCATTTAAGAAACCCCACTCTTCAAAAGGTGTATCAAAAATTGACCATTCAGTCTTTTGATGGTGTAGCTTGATATACGTTGTTGACCCATTTCCTAATAGCTGAAACTTTTGTGGTTCAACAGTGATCTAACATGGTATAAAGCTTTGGTTTTTGAAAGGCCCTAGGTTCAAGTCTACTTACCTCCATCTATTATTGCCCGATCAGTTTATCTGTTTGTTTCTCAGTTGTTTGTATCTCTATCTCTCTACATGCAAGATGGGGCTGCACATGACAGGGTGTTAGCTTAATATACATTGTTGACCCATTCCCTAATAGGTTAAGCTTTTGGGTTTGGTGGTGTTCTAACAGATGACATTACATGCCCTATGTTCAATCAAGGACTCCTAATAAAGGTGAAATAGGATTTCTTGAGACTAAATAAGGTTGCATATTTTGCTTAGACGATAGATTAGGACAACATTTTATAGTTTATCATCTAAGTAAAAACAGATGGGTGTTTAAAATCCATGAGGGAGCAAAATCAAAGGATTGCCTTCTCATTCATTGTTCATTTGCTTGTTAGTTGAGGATTTTCCTATTTGCTCTCTTAGGGGTCCTTAGATTTTACTGCCCACCTTGGTTAACCTATTCTATGACTGGTGGCTTAGACTTTTCGTCCTAGTTCAGAGATTTGCTATACGTTGCATTAGTATGGTATGTTTATCTAAAATAAGAAGAGAAGCTTCAAGAATTATAAGCTTCATGTTTATAGTATGAACTTTTAAAAAAATTTAGGGCATCAAACTTTTAACAAATTTAGAGGATTTTTCTTTCCCATTTTTGTGATCCTTCGTGCTCCTTTTGAAAAAAATAATTTACTCCTTCAAATATAAGGATCGTGTTTTTCAACCTTTGGATCCAATAAGTCCCATAAAATGCTATGAGCAAATGAATTCATAATGGAATGATCTTACATTAATTGAATTCCAATAATTCAAGTCATTAAAACAATATACACTCTCATGATGCAAAAGAAAACGTAAGTTTGCAACCAAATGAGGAAAGGAGCACACTTTATCAAGCTTCTCAAAAGAAAATGTAAGTTTGCAACCAAATGAGGAAAGAAGCATACTTTATCAAGTTTCTCAAAAGAATCTGCACGCCGTGGTAACCATCCCTTAATAGCCTCTCCAGCTACTGCAGCAAGCCAAGCAGGCCAACCAGCAGCAACCTGTTCCCCTTCCGTAGCTTTCGGAACACTCCCCATCCCGGGATGATGAGCAACAACATACTCAGTCTTCTCCCTCTTCCTCTCAAAATTCTCACCATGTAACCGCGCTGACCCATTTGCACGCTTCTCAATCAACATTGCTCTGCCATCATTACTTTCAAGCCTATCCTTCGCTCGGTATACTTCCTCCTTCCTCGACGAAGTCACCCTTGGCACTCGCACGTCCAAAGACGCCTTACTTGATAACCGCTCCCTTGGGCTCTCCCTACTATCTTCAATAGCAGAAGCCTTACCACAAATGCAACCCATTATGCACAAACACGGCCCCAACAAAACCCTCCTTTAAAATAAAAAATTAAACCTCAAAAATTCAATTTCTACAACCCCGCTCATCTTCAATATCCATCATTTTCAAAACTTAACCAAAGAACAAAATAGCCAAAACCCATGATTAGAACTCATCCCATATCTACATTCATCTAATCACTACATATAAACACCACCAAATCCTCCAATATATGACCCAAGAAACTTGCAAATTTGTGCTAATGAAACCCCAAAATCCCAGCAATTTTCACCAAAGAATAAAATAGCGAAAAGCCACTATTCAAACTCATACAATCTCCACATTCATCAATCCACTACACAAATACCATCAAACCCAATAATATGTAACCCAAGAAACTTGCAAATTTACAGCCACTGAAACCCCAAAGGCCAAAATCCCAGCAATTTTCGCCAAATTTCAGAGAAAATCAACACAGAGTACCATGAAAACGACTGTTCTTGCGTAAAGAAGAGTACGCAAAGCAACCCACTTTCGAACCCCACCCAATAATAGCATGCTTAAAACCCAAGATTAAATCTCATCCCATTTGTACATTCATCAATCACTGTGTATATATGTATACCACCAAGTGACCAAACCCACCTATTCAAAACCCAAGAAACTTGCAAATTTACAAACAATAAAACCCTAAAAATCTTCAAATTTTTTCCAGAGAGCAACAAACAGAAAGTACCTCTGAGAACGATTGCTCCTTGTTCAAACCAAAGGAGGAGTGTGTGAGATTGAAAAACTAGAGGGAGTGATCCAGGGTTTTTGGAAGTGGGAAGAAAGGCATGGATCTAGGGCACGGATAGGCTTTTTGAGTGACATGCAAATAGTAAATTTTTCTGGAGATGGAAAAAAAATTTTGGGTTTTTGTGTGTTTGTGTGTGTATATATATATCTACTAAAATGATATCAAGAGGGTGTATTTATTGGAAGGAAGACGGCTTGTCTGTCCCGGCAGCTTTCAGTCATGAGAGAGAAAGGACTGTGAAGCCCAATGCTAATTGCGACATTCTTCTGATGTCTCCACCTCCACGCGCTCTTACTCTTACGTTGAGACTGTAATTTTTTTTAAAATAAAAATTATAACGTATACTATGGCTTTGGGCTTGGAAAAAAAAAATTAATGATTTTTTTAAAAAATTTCAAGCTATGGCTTTGAGGTGTCTTAACATTTGGCCGGACTATTCTCTAATCTTAAGTAAGGCTCCATCTATTTGAGTGTGTAATCAATCAGAAAGTTTTGAGTGACTAGTTAACTCATAAGAGTATAAGCAATTAAAACGATTATCTGTATCTTTCTAAAGTATAAGTATCATAAAAAACTAAGTTACCACTCAAGATTAATTAATAAAAAAACTTTCACACTAATCCTTCCAAACGGAGTGTTAGGTTTAACTTCTCAGTATTTTTGGGATTAATCATTAGTCAGGTTTATCTTGATCGTTAATTGATGCATAATGGACAATGACCTACTTATATTACAAGAGATTAATAAACCAAATATTTATATGCAAAAGGAAAAAAAAGACTATGTGTGGTTCACGTGATACGGGTGATGTCAAATGTGTGTTCATTTCTATATTCTAATTACTACCAAGAGAAATATGGTATTATAGTTTAAAATTTCGAAGTAAAGTAGCTTGAAAGGATTCACTTATAATTTTTTTTTGGCTAAAGCTGTATTAGCATAGTGGTGGAGGCAAGAGAAATAAAAATGTAGGTTTGCAATGAGAGATTTCATTTCTACGATATACATTATAAAATAAAATAAAAAAGTGCATGAAACTCTAACATGATTTTTTACCTTCTAGAATTTCACCCATTAAATGTTTCTTTCTATTTGAGCTTGCTTGGATTAAGTCCAAAGTATAGACAAATTGTAAAGTAAGCGAGAAGTGATAATGTGCATTTTTTCTTACACTTTTTATTTATTATTACTTAATGAACTTCACAAAGTTTGATTAGTAAGAAACCTCAACCCAAAAAAAAAAAAAAAAGGGAAAAAAAAAAGTAAGAAACATGAATACATTGATTTTTATAATTCCATAACATTTTTCTCATTCAACTAATTTTTTGCAAATGAGAAAAAAAAATTCAAATTTTACTTCATAATTGTCTTTTATTTAGTATGGGTCCTAGTCCATATTTAACTTGGCCAACTTTTCATAACTTTAATATATATAAATCCATTGATTTTATAAAATGTAAAATAATAAAAAATAAAAACCTTGTGGTAGTGTGCATCTCACATGTTTTCATGGCGCGTGTCTCTAACCTATAGAAAGTTGGGTTTTTGGCTCTAAGAAGATCGTTGGTTTTTCCTTTACTTTATCAGTTCCCTTCATAAATACATGCATTGTTAGGTGAGAAAACTTACCATCCAATTCACTTAGACGGTAAAAAATACTACTCCCATCATGTGGTGGACCCACTGAGTATAATTCAATCATAATTATTCTAAATGCTTAGATCGTGCGGTGGAGATTAGACAATCAGATTCGATCTAAGCATCACGATCGATTGATGGTCTCCATCCGATCTTCAGCAACAGATGTCAATTTTTTGGTTGACTTTTTGTGGGTGATGGGTTTTCACTTTGACCAAACATGATTGCCACAACTATATGAAGCTTTCAGCCTTTCATTTGTTAATAATAGATTTTTATGAATGGGAGTAACAATGATCAGAGAGACTTTAAATTGACTTTAATTTGACAGTTAGGCCTACCAGTGTGATATATTTAATTAAGTCAACTTTTTGTGAGCAAGAGTGGGTCAGCACCATGCTTCTGTTTTTATTTTATTCAAAATTCATGGAGCAATCCTGACCATCCAATATGTGGACATTTCTACAATGAGCACTCAACATTTAGGAAAATGTTATTCTTTCATGGAAATCGTTATAAACTATTGCACCGAGTGACGTGGTGGTGCTGCTAATGGCTCTTGAATCTAATGGCTTATCTATCCTAATGGGGATGTGGGATTTATAGAGGTTTTGATTTTGACCCCACATGGGTACATGTGTGAAGGTGTATATTCTCCTATCGCCTGGCAAAAAAAAACAAAAAAAAAAAAAAAACGTGATATGGTGGTGCCATTTTCCTAATTATTCAATCTTGGCCTAAATAGCACAAAAATAACATAAAGTTTGACTCTTTAATCTTGTAACTAATCCCAAACAAGTTTCAGTTGGAACTAATTTCGAATCGAATTGGAAAAGTTTTCTTATATTAAAGTAGTGATCGTGTCAAGTAATGTTATATGGAGTACTAAAGTTTGATTTGAAAATTAACAAGTATAAAGATAAAAATGAACTTGACTAATTTATTTCACAAACCATATTGAGCTAGCATCTTCCTTGCAACCTTCAATTAATTCAATGATAATATAATATCCATAAGATCCTATAATGGAAACTAATAATATTTTTTTATTGATGTTCAATATATTATCTTTCCTAAAAACCCTTGATAATCAAATAAATTAGGGCATAGTTGGGAACTTAAAAAACTAAATCAGATTGGTTCCACTCTATAAATATTATATGGTTTGTAAATAAACCACCCTTGTTGATTTGAAAAAAAAAAAAAAGAAAGAAAGAAAAAGGAAAAAAAGTTAAACTAATTAGTAGGGGAAAAAAAAAACTTACTAAACAGTATAAAATCAAAATTGATTAAACTTATCTTAAATTTACTAGATTTTAAGGATAGACAAACAATCCTTCGGGATAAAAATACCTACAAGATTTTATCCAACCAAATGGATACAGGTGTCATATGATAAGAGGATGAGAAGGAAAAGGTGAGGAAATCATGACGCAATCCTAAAGGTGAGCCCAGCAAAGGTGTAGAGGATATAATCTCATCTATCACCCCACAAAAGGCTGTCCAAATCCATTAAATTATGAACAGCTATCCACATAATCATACATACATGAAATTTATGGCCTGTCATCTCTCACTGAGACAAAGGAAGAAGTAAATGGGTCCAGTTAGGTCAGGCACGGCTATAGTTGGTCCCACCTTTTTGGCCTATGTGTTGTTTATGTTTCCATGCACCCGAACACATTGGTAAAGCATCTCATGGTCCATAAGCTTTATGGCTTTGTTTTTTATCTGCAAAGTTCAAACTCTTATTTTTTTAATAACTTAGTCCAAAGAAAAACAAGTTTTATTTTAATAATGCACTCATAGTTTGATAAAAAATAATAATAGAACCCATACAAAGAAAAGAGGCATGGGCCAATTTAACAAAGCAATTTGGGAAAAGAAAGAAAATCCTAATTTAAAAACAATGTTGTATAAATAACAACTTTTAGATAGGACACTTCTTGTATTATTATCTTCGTTTTTATTTTTACTTTTTGTATAATACGAAAACAACATATAAACTCTAATCCCATTCCCAACGATGCTGAATAGAGGGAATGGAATCGGCCAGTCAATCCCATCATCTGTTTTCCAACGTATTTAAATTTTGGTAATGGAATATATAATCATTTCAGATCTCATTTTATTCTAGGGTACTTTAGGATCGTAATCAGATTCCATTCTCGCTCTTCTAGTTCCAATCAAACAAATGGAACCTAATATTACTATTAAATACCAAGAACCCTCCCCACAAGAAAGGAGGAGAGAAACCATATGGACTAAACAATGATGGGTTTTAATAATCACTGATGGACTGATTGTGGATGGCGTTTGACAAATTAATAATGTACCCCACAGTATTTGCTTCCATTGAAAATGATCTGTGCTTTAGTCATCAAGCAAAAACAATATGTGGACTTCCTTTGAGTTTGAGTGATCAACTTTCCACAGGACAGAATTGTCAGGCATTACTACACAAATGGTTTTTTTTCTTTTTCTTTTTTTTATTTTGACAATCATTTTTAAAGATTGGGTGTTGGAGATTAGGTAACAAAATAAAGAGGCGTTTTAAGGGTCTTCATGGTGACAGCTTGGGCAAAATGAAATGAAGCAGCTTCCAATGAGAAAAAGAGGTCTAATAATACTATGGAGACCACATATCTAGGTAGTAGGTTTCATGTTGACCATGTTGGTTGCAGTCACAGTTGGCTTCAAATTTGGTTCATAAAGTCCTTTTGGAAGGTGATTTGCATTATTTGAAAACAAGTTTAACCAAACCTTCAGCAACCCACTTCGTTTCGAGGGATGGCTTTGTTGAACCACTCTCATTATAGAGACTTTGGAACTTTTCTCACTTAAAGAGGACAGGCAATGGAGTACGGGGGCTCGTCCCTTAGCCAATTTTCATGCAGATACAACTAAGAATGGGGTGGTGTGTAGCTAGATGGAGGACCACCCTCAGCTCCTTACTATTTTGGGCATCATTTTTATTGGTGACCTTGTAATTGATTCTTAATTACAAGTGAAATCTTTATTGTTTCACATTAAATCCAGTATTAAAAAAAAAAAAAGGAAAGCCGCGCAAAATACTTATTTTTTGGGTGAACTCAAAGTTAATTGAAGTTACCAAACTTTAATTAAAATTCTAAACCAATTAGCTTTTCTTTAGTTCATTGGGTTTGTGTTTGTGTAAACATAGTAGCTTATAGAATGAACACTATTTTATTTATTTTTTCTTTTTTGATATCACGAGGTTTTGAAATGTTTACGCACTCGTCTAATTGCAGACGCTTAGTGCTTTTTGTTTTTTATTTGCAGGTGGTTAGTGCTTTTCATTGTTGCTGTGCATGCATGTGTGTAGAGAAAATGAAGACAGAATGAAGAAAATTTGTCTCGCCTTGTATTCATATGAGGAAATAAAAGGCCAGCTAATTGACTTGGAAAATATTGGTAGTGTTCTTCAATAAGAAATATTCCAAATAGAAACTGGGCAAAATTGTTGAGAAGCTCACATCTGTAGCCAATACAAATATTTGGGCTAAATTAGACTGAAAGATCAAAGAAATAAGGTTTCATTTTTCTCATTTTTCTTGAACCAAAAAATCGAACGCATGACTACAAGTTGGAAAGAGAAGCTAACGGCCTGTTTGGTTGTCCAATTCGAAATTAAACAATTCAATAAATTTTACATAGGGTTGAAAGCATAAATCTATCATCTTAAATTAGAATATTTTAAAATATTGTAGTTATCACTATAGTTGATGTTGTAAAATCAATTTTAAAGAATTCATGAAATACCACTATTTTGAATTGCCATTCCTATTTGTGATAATAACTATCATTTTCTTGAATTTGTTAATTCAAGATGATGGAATATGTTTTTAATACTATGTAAAATTTCTTGAACTATTTAATTTTGAATTGAACAACCAAACATGTCATAACAGAAAGCTCCTAACCCCGGCCCATGTGGCCTCCCCAAATCCCGTCTCTCTCTAAATGGAGCTTGAGCTCAAAACTTTGGCTTGACTCGCTTGTAATCCCAACATAACACGTACACATAAAACAATGTTCATTATTAGAACATTGTTATAAGGCTCCCCAACCCAAGTCAAAATTTTCTAGATTATACAAGATTAAATTGGACCTCTTTCTTATAAGAAAAGGTGTGATGCCGTAAAGCTATAGAGTCATTGGCGCAGCGAGATTATCCACAGTTTTACACAAGAATTTCATTCTAGGCATCCCCAACCCACAAGGGTTAAGTCTCATTATTTTGGCCGCAAAGTCATATGCCCTTGGCCCCACCAAGAAAAAAAAACTTGCAAAAAAAAAAAATGTGAAAACTAGAACAGTGTGACATTGAGAATTGTGGTAATCATTAATCATATTGGTTGCAGGGGAGCTTGGAGACACAGACAACACAATTGGCACTCGATCTAAAAGTTGTTTTGGTAAAGCAAATCAATGATGTGTTTCCATTAGTGTGGAAGTGTGATACCCAAAGCATATCATTGTCACTTCATGGATTCATGTAATGGCTGTTTTACCTTATCACCATGATTGTATGACAGTACTACCCACCTCATCTAGGAGCAATTATACCATCCTTTTCCCTAATTTTATTTTCCACAAAATTCCATCTCCGTGTAAGCGACGAAAGGCTCAAAAGTGATTAAGAAGGGCTATTTTAGAAATATAACTTATAGTATAACTTAGGGTACATGTATTTTTATGAAGAGCATTATTGATGTGTATTTTCTTGATCAATGGTCCTTGGGTAAATAAAGGCATAATATCTATGAAGGTCTTGATTTCGACTCTAAAAAAGCTTGTATACGGGGTACGTGGGTTCTCCATTAGTTTAACTTATTCTAAAGAAACAATTTGTGTCTAAAATTTGCACATTATACTTGAAACTCCCACCAAAGGCATCGAAGCAAATTATGCCATGATACTAACAAGAGCACTGCTATATATCCTAAATATTTTTCTTAAATTCCAGATCTTAAATGAGGTGGCACTATAGTATTAGATCGGACTTGTACGCGCAATGGATATTGAAGTACTATTTCTACATCTCCCTGACCAAATCCATCCACAATACCAAAAAGATGAACTTAATACAGTAAGATACAACCCATAACCAACCACCGAGCCTGCTTGGCTTTGTGAATTTAGAACATTTTACGTTTATAAAACACATAAAATTATACATAGAACTATAGAAGTAACTTTGTATTTCGGGCTGGGCCAGGCTCAGCATAGCCCCGTACTTGACCTAACTCAAGTTTGGGTTCAAATCCATAGCCAGGCTCAACTTAGAACTTAGACCAAGTTCAAACATAAATTCAGACAGAAAAATGTCAAGCAAGCTCAGGCCAGTTTATAGCCATAATGCCAGCGCTGGCCCATCTATTGAGTGGAGGGAAGATCGCTCTCGACAGTGACTCTCTATGGAACTGGCCCAACCCGAGAAAAGGATGTCCCATCCCAAACCCGTTTGCCATTTTTATAATATTTAAGAGTTTGAGCGGGAATGACCTCTTTGGGGGCTACCCCACTTTGATGGGATAGTTCCATAATTATTCAGTATGTATGGAACACGGGACTACAGGAGTCTTTGGAATTTGTCTCGTGTCAAAAGGGATGGAGATACCCATATTAAGCCAAAAAATAAAAATAAAGAGGGTAAAATGCAGAAAATCACTTACAAATTTGGAGTAAGTTTCAGTTTGATATCCCAAGTTTAAAAGGTGTTAATTAGGTATCCAGATAGTTAATTAACTCAAAATAGATAATACTGTTAACAGTTGGCCGTGAAATGACGTTACTACCCTTGATTAAAATGACTTTGTTTTATAAAAAATCCATTATTTGAGAATAGTTAGCTTGATCTCAATCTGAATAAGTGTTGAGATTTGAGGAATCTATGTAGGAAGAAAGAGATATGATAAAAGGTGAGTTTTATATCTAAGTCAAAAGTATAATATAGACTTTGGATCCTGACAGGGTAAAATAGGACATTCATGTACAAAATAAGGGCAAAATTAGCATATTTTAAGAATTGTTAATCAAATGGTTGAATTACCGTTTGTTGACCAAACGATGGGTTACGGTAGGATCCAAATTGAAACACATTTGAAATTTTAGGTACTAAATTGATGCTTTTTAAACTCGAGGGTATTAAAATGAAATCTACCCCAAACTTAGGGATAATTTTCTATATTTTACCCAAATAAAAAATTACATCTAATATCAGTAGTAAAAGCTGCCTTTTACCACATTATTTTTAAGTTTCAGCGTTTCTAAAGATTTTTCTTTTGTTTTCATTTTTTGGGTGAATTTCTTCGTGAGTCTGTTTGTTAGAGACAATATATTGTGAAGCCTGGTGGTTACGGTGTGGCACACTATGCTCATGTTCTTTTACTTCACTTTATATGTGTTTATTACATCTAGTTATTTATTAAATATTACAAGTATTTTTTTTTATATTTATTTTCCTAAATATAGACAGATAACACAAAAACATAAACGAGGAAGCCCACATATCCCTCATTTTTTTTATTAGGTTAAATTATAGAAAACCCCTTAATTTTTTTACCATTTTTCACATAACCTTTAAAAAAAAAAATCGTTGCAATGACTTATAGCTAGTATATATATCTCGTTGCAATATCCCCTAATGACATTGATTGTTTATAAAAAAAAAAAATTTATAACTTTATTTTTTTCAAACCAATATCCCCTAATGACATTGGCTGTTTATAAAAAATAATTTATAACTTTATTTTTTTTCAAACTGAAACAACTTAAAGTTTATATGGGTTGGATTTGTTTGGATTCATGGGTAATAGTACGTGGTTTGATTATGGGTTAAGAAAATGAGAACTCTTTATCGATTTAAATTTAGTTTAAAACCGTCCCTACAAATTAGTTGAGCAGTCCAGTTGTTGGTATGCTTCCAAGACGTCATCATTTTGATTCATCGCGGAAATCTTTACTTGTGTGAATATAAAGACGAATTGTTAGGAAAATAATCTAGATTGAAACTTTGTCGGGAGAAAAGCCTGGATACCCCTAATTGTTATTATTTTTTTTTTACACTTTTTATAAAAAGTTAAGGCCAAACCGATGAAAACCAAGTTGCAAACTTGCACCGTGTTAGGGTTTGGTGCTATCACCGATCGCGCAATTACGCATAGTACAATACTGTAACAGATTTACTAATCATATGTGATTAAACACAACACAAGTCTGTTACAGCACCAAATCCAAGCGCAGTTGCACCCAATGTTAAACCGTATACCCTCTTGGCAGCCTCACCCAAAAAGGAATGACTAAGCTGCGCACATTAGCAAATAGCGAGTGGCGGTTGCCGTTTTTGACAGAAATTACAAATTTTATTGATTAAAAATAGGTTTAGAATTTTTCAAATAATAGTAATAAACTAAGATAAAAAAGGTTTAAAACGGCAGATACTCTGAATTTCGCACGCACAGGGAGAGAGGGGGAGAGAGAGGGAGAGCCGCGCACGAAAATTCGCAAAACGCAATACGAAGAGCTCAAGATTTTAGCGCCCGAAACCCTAGATTTTGTTTTCAGGAAAACCCAATTCAGATAAAACTCTAAAATCTGAATTGGGTTTGCGGATTTGAGTCACATTGATAGCGGTAAGACAATGCAGTTATTTTGATTCCATTTATGGGCTTTGTTTTTCCGAGTTTGATTTGGTTTGGGTTTTCCATGTTCTATTGAGTATGGGATTTTAATTCTAATTAGGATTCTATTTTGTGGTGGAATAGGAAAGTTTGCATGATTTCTGGGGGTTTGATTTTGAGATTGTATTGGAATTGGTTTTCTCAAAGGAGATTGAGAGTCCTTTGAATTCTTCATTAGAATAATTGCTTTTAGGAGGTGGGTTTTGTGTATAAAGTCATATCTAAGGTTACGTTTGTTTGCGGGAAGAGGTTGTTGTGATTGGGTTTGTTCGTGGAACCGAATTGCATTAGTGTTTTGGGATCATACGGTTCAGATTTGAGCGAAATTGGAAAGGGTGTGTTATTTCTGGGATGAATTTGGTGGTGGGTTTGAGGCTAAATTTGGATGGGCGTTTTTGAATATAGCTCTGGAAAATAATAGTGAGTGTTATTTTCTGAATCAGTTTTGGAAAAGGATAGTGGGGTTGGTGAATTGGGGAATAATTCAGAGGTGGTACATCATTTTCGAATTCAAGCTGGAGAAGAATTATTTGGTTTTGTGAATGAGAGCGTTTTATAAGTGTCAAAGGCAATGAGAGGTGAATTAGCAGGTCTGAAGGTACAATGACTGGAGGGTCATTGGGACTACGTACCGGGAGTTATGGATCGCTGCAACAACAGGTACCAAACGGTTTGTTGCAGACTCAGACATCGTTCATTGTGCGCAAGCCTTCAAAGATGGTTCTTTCTGGTTCAAGGGAGAGGGAAAGGTTTATACACACTATTCGCAGATATTTGGCTCGAGGAAGGGTTGGCATGTTCACTTTATTTGCGTTTGCTCTTCTGGCTTTTGCATTAGGTTTCTTTGCAGCTAACAGAGGTTCGTTTCTCTATCCATGTTTCCTTCTCAATTTTCTTCTCAGTGTTTGGTCTTATAACTTTAGTTGATCAATTATGATAGATAATCGGGGAATTGATACTCTGAACTGGAATGATTCTTGTGTGCTTAGATGCTCGTTTAATTATAGTCTTATTTTCCATTATCACTGGGAAAACATGGAGAGGGGTTGTTACAGACAGATATCATGTTCAATATAATACAGAAAATACTCACAAGTATAATCCTGATTGAATGATATTAACTGTCAAAGCATTGACTTTTATTTGGTTATTGCCAACATTCTCTTCTTGAGTTCATGGAATGCAATAGACACGATGGTAAGAATTTCCAGATCTTTCCAATTTTTAGATTTTGAAGTATAAGAGAATTCTCTGGATAGGGTTGAAGTCTCTGCATTTAACTTATTGTGCAAGTTGAATCTGGGCTTTATTGGAGTAGGCTTGCGACCAACTGTCCTGGTTATTTATTTTATAGAAAATTTTATACAGTATTCTATTTTCATGTTTTTGTTATTTATTTTAATTTTGCAAATAACCTATATGTATTATTTCATATGAAGAAGCAGCAGGAAACACTAGTTTGAATACTGCTCAACAAGTCCAAAACATGGGATCTTATGTCAACATGACTGCAAGATATCCCATATCAATATCTCCCAGAAAAGAAGATAACCAGAAAGAAAATGGTTCTCGGGCTCTTAACAATGTGACCCCACCTCCTCCCCCTCCTCATGCTCCTGTTGATGCAGTTGATGACGTGCATTTCCGTCCATTGGGCCATCAATGTGATAATTTTGCATTTCCTCCTCCCCCTCCACCTGATAGAAGACGGATTGGACCACGTCGTAAGTTCAATAGTCCTTCTCTCTCTCTCTCTCTCTCTCTCTCTCTCTCTCTCTGTGACCAACAAAAATGAACCGAAAACACCGTATCTAACTTACGGTTACTGGAAAAACAGTGTTCAATTGATAGATATCCTGATAGAATGCTTATTTATTTATTTTTTTTTTTCTTCTTTCTTTTTCAGCATGTCCAGTATGTTACCTTCCTGTGGAACAGGCTATGCGTAGTATGCCGAGCTCCCCATCGGCATCACCTGTGCTTCGTAATCTAACTTATGTTCTAGACGAAAATCCACTTAAAACTGAAAGACATGGAGGTCCTGACTTTGGTGGATATCCTTCTCTAAAGCAAAGGAATGATTCCTTCGATATGAAAGAGTCAATGACTGTGCATTGTGGGTAGGATTCATTCTTGTTGTCAGAGTTATTTAGATTTGTCATACATACTAACGGTTATTGACCTAAAATAATTTTATATGATCTTGGTTGTCTTCTGAGTTGTGATGGCCTATGACCATGTATTAATGATGATTCCTTTTTAATGCATCTCATTTTTCCTGTTTTGTATTTTTTCTGGTGCATATTTTTTAATATCAGATTTGTCAAAGGAAATAAACCTGGTCGACAGACTGGATTTGATATTGATGAAGCTGACCTTACTGAGTTGGAGCAGTCCCATGAGGTCATTGTTGCATCAGCCATATTTGGTACTGTCGAATATAAGACATCTTTAGAGTTCTCTATATATTTTATTGCTGTTACGCATGTGTTTTGCTCTTTATAATAATTTTTATTTTCCCAGGAAATTATGACATAATACAACAGCCACAGAACATTAGTGAAATTGCAAGGAAAAATGTTCCCTTCTATATGTTCATTGATGAAGAGACAGAAGCTTTTATGAAGAATTCTAGTGCATTGGACAGCACTAAGAGGGTTGGATTATGGAGAATTGTTGTTGTGCGTAACACTCCTTACATGGATGCAAGACGCAATGGAAAGGTCAGTTCAATTTTTTTGGGTCCATCTGTTTCTTCCTTCTGACTCTATGCCAGAAACAGAATCTGCTTTATCAGTCACACTTGTTCAACGTTATAAGTTGCAAGTGTGCATGATTGTTTTTAAATTTATATCTTCTGTTTTTAATATTTATAATGTAATTTGTTACAACGGTGCAGGAAGATTCTTTCTACTTCAAGCTTTAGAACACCAAAAATTTGTATGTATTGATGGTGATTAATCTGTTCCAGTACTGGCTAGTTACCAGTGTTATGACTTGGAAGCTTCTTACAATCCAACAATGTGTGATGATTAACATTGTAATTTAGGTAATAGAATGTTTAAGAAAACATATTTAAATTTATTAGGACTAAGGAGAGTGAAAATTTGAAACTTGGACCTTGTGTAGTGGATCAAGGGTGAGAATGTAAGTGTTGTAATGAAGGATGATGAGATTATGCACCCCAAAAAAAGGATGATGAGACTATTGAAGTGCAGAAGAGAACTTCTATGAATTATTTATGAAAACCTTCAAAAGTGTCTTTTTTTACTCCTCTAACATAGATTAATAACTTCAGCTAGGAAAGGATGTCGGGGTTCATGGTTTTCCAATTAAGCTTCATATGGGTGATTATGGCATAACTAGGTTGACTAAGTAACATAAACTGCCTGGAATAAATTTTTTTGGCATGTATTAGTAGTTGGTTTCATCTGAGGCATTTCTTCTTTCAGTTCTTCACTTCTTTGTTTCCAGGCTACTGTAGTTAGTATGGTAGTTTTTCATGGATTCTCTTTCCACTGGAGGTGGGGATGAGGTCAGTGGAATATTTTGTAAAAAGAGATGATTGGGAGAGAAGAAAGTTAGAAGCTTTGAAGAATAGAGAATTGGGTTTTCTTAAGAAAAATTCTTGTGTTCTATAGGTTTCAGACCTTAGGCTTTCTTCTTACTAACTCTTGTTCTTTTCAACAGCGAAAACATGGGTTTTAACAAAAGAGGAGCACTTCTGAAAAAAAATAAAATATGTATATAGGATGATGATCAGGTAAGCACGTGCTGATATAACTTATATCAACCCTTGCATTGGGAGTTGTACCTTGTGCATTAATGGGATATGAGGTACATTGGACCAATGCAAGGGGTACAACCCCAATGCATGGTGCTGATATAACTTATATCAACACGTGCTGATGGGAACATAACCGTGTATATATATATGTAGATAGATCCAATGTTTTAAAAAATACGCTCGGGGCTCACCTAGAGGCAAGACAAGTCAAAAACGCCCCAGGGCTTAAAAAAAAGAACGTAGAACTCCTTTTTGGCTTGGTGCACATGCTATGTATGTGAGGTACACCTTTGGCGCCCCATGCTAATAGGAATACACCTCATGAGATCAAATTGCAACTCTTAAGTGGGACAATTTTTTGAGTTACCACAGTCAGTTTAAAGGTTCACCATTTGAGTAAAAACCTAGGTTAAGTGGCCACACGACTAGTTAGCGACTACAACTGTGACAGCTTAGGAAAAAAACGATTGACTGACAATGGTGATGACAACTATTCGTAGTGTTCACCTCCAAGAACATAACTTATTTGAATTCAAGTTATATGAACATTTTATATCTTGGTTGGTTGGAGTATGAAAGACAATAGTAAGTTTATAGTGCAAAAAATTCTTTAATCTTTTATGTAATGCTTTCAATTTAATAATATCTAAAATTTTTAAAATAGGTCACTTTTTAAATAAATTCTACTTGTTATGTATTTTTTCCCACTATTTTTATATATTAATATTATTTTATATATAAACTAAAAACCTATGGGGCTTATGCCTCACACCTTGGGGCTTACGCCTTGCCCCACAAGAGGAAAAACGCTATGCCTTACGTCCACGCCTTTTAAAACATCGGATAGATCTCTACTTGCATTTTTTTTGAAAAGTCATATCCACACCCATAATAACAAAGTTGGGTTTTCAACAAATGAGGAGATCCTTTTGTTAAAAATAACCTATATAGATCCTACTACATTGATTTGAAAACTTGGATCTACTCCCATAATTATGAATTACTTACAATTATTTTGTTGAAACCCTTATATTTAAAAGAAAAATTGTTTTGTCTTTATTTGAAATCTATTGCTCTCTCCTTTGTATAATTAGTCAAAGAAGGAAAAGTGGGGTATTTTGGGATAACAAATAGGTCGTACGACTCATAGTCGCATACTATCAACCCTGCTTTCCTTAGTATATTGATACTGGTGTTGAATATCGTGAATTCTTTGTTTTGTGTATATGGTGCTTTCAATTTACTTATATGGCCACTCAAGAATCAGGATCTACGGATACTTTTGTTGTAAAATATTTCCATCGAGAATGTTAGATGTTATTGACTCAAAATGTACATGTGGCAGGTTCCCAAGCTTCTATTACATAGGATCTTCCCCAATGTTCGGTATTCCATATGGATTGATGGAAAGCTTCAGCTTGTTGTGGATCCATATCAAATTCTCGAGAGGTACTTCCCATCTTCCATTTGTGTCAGCCTTTCATACCTTTTTTATGCAGAAGTTTGATGTGGTACTGTAAAGGAGAGGATTCCAACATTTTATAGTTGTTGATATTTCCTTTTTTGGTTGATTGAGTGCTTTTCTAAGTTCCCATGGATCATCATCAAGATCTGTACATTCTATGCAGACATTGATATTGTTGTATGTCCTCAACTTTTATAGTTTAGGTCTTTGTTTCCACTAAGGGGAAGGCATCTGACAGCATCATCATTTATTCATTCCCAAGGATGTTTATTGACTTGAGTGATTTCATTGCATATCCATTTGATTACCTGCTGGAATCTGTTTTAAATCTCATAATGTGTTAACATCAATGAATATCTTGATGTCCTTTTTCATTTGTATGAAAATCATGAAATTTGATGTCATTTAGAAGTTAGCCAAATTGAGGAAGTCAGTGAGTCTGCATGTTTTAATTAAGAACTTATCATAAAAACCATAAATTAAGCTAGGTTTGTGAGTTTGTCTACATTGACATTTTCTCAAACAAATTAAAATGAAAAAGTTTGGTTGTGATGGTTTGATCAGTTCTTCACAAATCAATGCAGTCTAGACTTTGAACTCATTTATGATACAAATTAACACATAGCTTCATTAGTTGAACCAAGTTAATTCAGCCAAGTTTCAAGTTGTTTGTCATGTTCTAGAATAGTATTAAAAGCTAAAACATTTTTAAAAAGGCTAACAGGTAAATAATGGAGTTAGATACAAATACCCTGTGCAATAATGTGCAGGTAACAATAAAATCTGGCTATTTATTCTCTGTTATCAATTATTTGAGCAGCTTTTACCTGAAATCAGTTCATCACCAGTTCACCATTTCTTACTCGTAATCCTCCGATGATTGTATGTGCTCTTTTGCAACTACTAGATTCTGAAGGGTCATTGAACAATCTTTTTAATTATGGTTTATCCGCATTCTTCATTAGCATTTGCAAATATCTGTATGGCTGTATGGATGACGAATCTGAAATTTCTTGCAACTTCCATTTGACATCATGATTGCAACATAGGCCATAGTCACTCTCCACAGTGAAACTCAACTTCTATGAGCTCTTTTCGTAATCAGTGAGACTCACAATTGTTAAAGTTCTTGGTGGTTTTGAGGGTGTGTTTCCAGATCCTAGTTCTTGGAAGATGTCTAATGAATGCAATTGTAGATTGTATTCTGGTCCAGTGTATACTCCACTGTGAAGTCATGTAAAATCTTCCTTTATTTATTTATTTATTTTTTTTTGGGGGGGGGTGGGGGGTGGTTTCATTTTCTGATGCTTAAAGACTTTGTTCCTGTTGTTCCAGAAGCTGAAGAATAGTAAACCAATGCAATTGTGGATTGTCTTTCTTGGCCAAGCCTGAAAACACCAACAATTTATCTTTTATAGCTTATCCATCTTCCTATGATTCGACCGCTAGAAATATAAAATTTTATTGTTCAGGGAAAAGAAAAAGAGAAATAAATTTGAATCTGCTGTTTCTTGTTAATGCAACACCTAAAATTTGGCTATTTTAACTTTATGTAAGATTGTTTTTCGTTTCAAGCATCTGTCATATAAATACTTATGCATGTATCACTTGGAGTTGGAGGAAGCGAGATGATTAGGATTTGATTTCAGATTTATATGAGCACCTATCTTCTTTGTTTTCTCAGCCTTGATATTTTATTACTTTTATCGTTGTATTTTTCAGGTTTTTGTGGCGTTCAAATGCTAGTTTTGCAATCTCAAGACACTATAGACGCTTTGATGTGTTTGAGGAGGCTGAAGCTAATAAGCTGCTGGGAAATATGACAATGCCTCCATTGATTACCAGATTGAATTTTATAAAAAGGAGGGTTTAACACCATATTCTGAAGCTAAGCTTCCTATAACTAGTGGTAGGTGCAATCTATATGTATGTGGGTATGCATGTATACATGTGTGTATGTGCGTAAGTTATGTTTTGATCCCATGTTCTCTCAAAGTTGAGTTATTGCTTTATGTCCGAGTTTTTGCAGATGTTCCTGAAGGGTGCGTAATTATAAAGGAACACATTCCTATCACTAATCTGTTTACCTGTCTATGGTTCAATGAAGTCGATCGATTCACTTCCAGGGATCAGTTAAGCTTTGCCATAGTAAGGGACAAAATAATGTCAAAAGTTAATTGGGGCGTCAATATGTTTCTGGATTGTGAAAGGCGTAACTTTGTGATACAGGTAAATATATCTACCATATTTGTCAAGTCGTAGAATCAGCTTAGGGCGTGTAATGCCCAATGAAAGTTATTTTTTAAATTGACTCCATGAAAAAGTTCAATATGTGATATTTCATATGCAGGCATACCACAGAGATCTATTGGAGCACATGGCTCCTCCAGTTGTTAAAATGTATCCTCCACCTGCTTTGGCTAATGATAATATGGCCAGAAGGCCTCCAGTGAAGAAGAATTACACCAAGCGTGGAAGAGGAGAAAAGAGGTCTGGTTCGAGGCGCCACCGTAAAGTTTCTGCGGGTAATAGAGACAACAATTCAATTTAAATTTTTTTTTTGGTAAGAGATATAGTTCTTTTTCTTTGCTTCAAAATTTTGATCACAGGATAAGAGGATCTGGGCGGATATGTGTAGTTTGAGTGAAAAGAGAAATTGGCTTTGATTCCTGTCGGAAATTGTTGATATCTATTCATTTTTGTTGTAAATACTTTCATTCCAAATAAATTTTCATACCAGTTTCTGCCTTTCTCAGTTCCCGTTATTTACCATGCTTTCTTGTTCCTTAAATATTTAGTTAGAACTTGTAACATAATACAATCTAGTGTTCAGGTAAGAGTTTGTGATATTCATGTGACAGTCGATGTCGGCTGCTATTGCAAATTGAAGAGTTGAAAATGTCATTTTTAAGATTCAACTTATTTTATTTTTGTTTTTTAATGTCTTCTCTGAAGATCTTTATGCTATCTTTCTATGTTTCTTTGAGCATAGAGACCTTGGTTTGTGCTAATGGAATATGTCTTTGAATAGGGCTGTTGAAACAAAAAGAAAATAAGGTTTCAAGCGTTTTGGGTTTAATTATCTCTCCAAAGCATATGAACACGTTTCTTGATTAAGGGATTTTTGTGGATGGACGAATAATTCTTGATGCTTTTCTGTTAATTATGAAAACGCATCCTTGATAAATCCGTAAACATATGCATATTTTAGTTTTGTGATTGAAAGTTTAGAAAATGGAACAATATGCATATTTAATTTTTCTGGCTGTCATTTAGTCCTGTAATCTCACTGCTTTCAAACTGTAATGAGAAAAAAAAAAAAAAAAGAAGAAAAAGATTTGATAATTTTGCCTTCATGGGTTGGAAACTAATGATTCTCACAAATATAAACTCAAAAAATAGGGTAAAAATAGATTTGAGTAAGGGGTGTTTTAGCATAAGGAAATTAAACAAATTTAGCACATTTTACAAAGTGTCAACCTCGCTTTCTTTCCCTAATGTGTTGGCTCCTCCTACTTTAGCTTGAGTCAATGACAGTCATAACGAGTTTTCAAACTCTTGACCTGTCCAAAGTAAAGTTTCTCAACACTTATCCGATACCATTAAACCAACATTGTATCAAGCATGATTTTTTTTTTTTTAGTGTCATCCAAATTATGGCAATAGATAAATTAAGCTTAGGGTTTGGAAAGGTGATACACACTAGAAAATCCATCTCTATGATGCAGGATGAGGTCATGGGTTCAAACCCAAGATTATCTTGGGTTTGAACCCATGATACCTCATAGGAGGTCATGATTCATGAATATGTACGTATGATTTCATCCTTTTCAACACAATTCTTAAAGAATTCTTATATTCCAAAGTCCAAACAGCTGTAAGCGATCTCTCACAATGATGGCAACCTCTCTATAATCTTCCTTCAATTATATAATATGGTCACCATTTTTGTTGTTATCCAAAAGCTAAAAAAAAAAAAATGTAAAAAACCACATGTTGTGACATGATATGTTTGAGATATGATAAAATATCATATCATTGTTTGACTGCCACCACTTGCAAGTTAATTAAACATTCCAGGGCATTTTAAAATGTTCAAAGTAATATAAAATTTAAGATAAATACTTTTTCTATTTTGCCATACCTTTGTTATAATATTCCATTACTTTTTCTATTTTTCCAGACCTTTGTTATAAGATTCATTTTTCTTCCAACCTTTATAAAATTCCTTGATCTTGTATAAAATAAAAATAAAAATTAAAAGGATTAGTTGCTAGCTTTCATTTTTTTTTTTTTTAACCTTCCACTACGAAAATTTTTTTCCCCCCCTTTCTGTCTCCTCAAGGACTTGATCCGGTAAGCTCCTCTGGCCAAAATTTTTTTTTTTTTTTTTTTTTCCTCCTTACAACATGGGGAGTGATGCCTATTGGTAGAGGGCTTTGATATCACCATTTTTCTTGAATTACATAAGCTATGTTGAGTAAGTTTACTGTCAAAAGGTTTAAAAATTTAGAAATTGATTGAAATTGAACGGATAAAAAGGACATGATTTGAGTGGATACTCACTCAGAATTGCCAAACTTGGATTGGGCCATTATGGTGATTGATGAATCAGGCTGCAAAAGCGAAGCTTTATATAAGAATCAACCGTATATGTGCCCTTTATGTCAAGACATGAAATTGCTTTCTGATAAGACATTTTTCAAAGAAAGTTAAAATTGCAATGAGTTTGTATTTAATATTTTAGTCTAAAAGCTACCCCAAAAAATCTAAAATCAATTGGCCCAGCATGATTTTTCAGAGAAAAATATTCGGAAAATAATTATTGAACAAGAATAGATATGTAGATTGTAGATACCTACACTATGACCCATTGACCCTAGAATATGTCCATAGCTTTTCTGAAGCCCCAAGCTGGTAGAAACCATAAAAAAATGGCATCCCCAACCCACAATCAAACGAGTCTAATTCAATAATTCAGTTGGGAGAAAAGGAAGGCAAAATAAAAAAAAAAAAAAAAAAGAAAAGAAAAGAAGAAAAAACTTGATTAGATACTCCATAACCATTTAATTTTCACATTATTTTTTCAACGAATTTCAATATTTTTGAATCGGCAATAAATTCATTTGCAAAAATAATAGGGAAAATCATCAATGTCCAATAATTTGTGATACACTTGATTTACTAATGAAATCTACAAAATTAATCTTGATACGACCAGATTTGAGTGGACAAGGAGATGGACCAAACCTGGGTTGCTTTTGCTTATGTGGTGACCATATCCTAATGAGGCAAAGGCAAAGTGCAAAAGTGACATATTATTAAAGATACAGTGTTAGGAACAGAAAAAAATAAGAAAAAAGAAAAACAAGATACATTGTTAGAAAGAAAGAAACACTTTGAAACCAACTTAGGACCTGAGGTTATTCTCTTCATTTTATTTTTATTTTATTTTTAAATTTATTATTTTTAAATTATAATTTTTTTTTTGTTTTAAAAAATGTTAGTACAATGGGGTATTTTACTAGAAAAGGGAAAAAAAAAATAGTGGAAGGCTGGTAAGAGGGCACACTCAGTCCCCTCCCCTCCTATGAGCTTTCCTCTTTCTTAAGTTATTTATGTCAGCAATTTAAGAGACCCATCACATCCTCACATTTATTACATTTAGGCATTCCTAAGGGTAAAAATTCAGCCAAAAATTTGTAAGGACAAATCCACACGCATTAGTTAAAGTTATTGAAAATTTTGGTTGAACATCATCACGAGAGAAATCAAATTTTGATTGATGCATTTGGTTAAATCAGGTATTAGTTTTTAATAAAATTTTGTATATAGAAGTATAGAACCTTCTAAGGTTTTCTATCGTCGATGGGCCTACATTATTTTTTCACTAATAAACAAAAGCAAGAAAAAAAAATCCAAAGCAAATTTTTTTTATATATAATTTTTTTTAAAAAAAACCATGACCCATGTAACTCCAAGTGCACATCGCAGAACAAGAAAAGAAGAAACCAGGAAAAAAGGCTGGCATTTTCTGCATGACTATGGAGGGAAGGAAATCCCAAAAAGCAATCTCAAAGCCGTTATGGCATATCATCCACCCCATCACCAGCTATCCAATCCAATTCCCTAATTAATTTCCCCTTAAATAAGGTATTAAAATGACCCACATAAAATGCCCCTTTCAGTTTCATCCCCTTTCAATGCCTCAGCTTCGGGCTCAGGGGTAAGGCTTTGGATCCAATATATATCTCTCTCTTGTTGCCTGTACAATTAGCGGTTTGCCTTTTGTTGTTAGGCTTTGTAGAGTTGTAGGGGAAGATCTCTATTACAACTTTACAAGGATTTTGATTAACGGGATCATTTGGTCTTTTGAGATTATAACTTAAAATTAGGGTTAGGGTTTTGTTGGTTTTTCTTTTGGGGCTGAGCCATAGTAGCCGTTTTAATGCTCTCCAGACTTTGTGGGTAAGATCTATCGAAGGTTTGGATCAATGGGTATCTCTGGTTTGTTTGAATTTATGAAATGAAAAGTCGGGTTAGGGTTTTAGGTTCCTCTGGTTTCTTTGAATGGTGCGATAGGAGCTAGGTTTTGATCAATGGATTCCCAGTTGGCTTCTTTGAATTGCACAATGGAAGTTAGTGTTCTGATCAATGGGTTCATCTGGTTTCTTTGAGACCGTACATCAAAAATCCGGGTTTAGGGTCTTTAAGGGTTTTGCTGTTCAGCCAAGGGAGGGATCAATAAGGGTTTTGATCAGATATGGGATCAACTGGTTTCTTTCTAATCTGTCTTCTCCATTCTGTGGTAGCTTTAACTTGTGGAGCTCTAATGATGTTTTATACCAATGATTTCAATGTGTTTGGCCATGGCACTGAGATCGCGAGAAAGCTTCAGGGGTCGACGCCCCACGATCAGCTCTTGATCCGAACCTCCGATTCGTTCTCTGGGTTGCTCTTATTTGCTATTGGGTTCCTTTTGTTCATGGTGGCATTTATTAAGGACAGGGGGTTTCAGAGTTTCTTTGCTAAGGGGTGTGTGCTTCTTCATGTTACAATGGCTGTTTGGAGAATTTACTTTGAGAGGAAGCTTGAATATCTTGCCCGCGATTGGCCGAGGCAAGTCGTGGGTGATATCGCATTGGCGCTTTCGTGGGTTTTCTTTCTTGTGTATTCATGGAGGGAAAAGTATGATTAGTTTTAAGAGGGGATTGTAATCACAATGTTATGAAAGCAATGACTTTGAATTGGTGAATTGCATTGTTAAAATGAACTGTGATTTGCTGCCTCTGCTTTTTTATTGCACGTTGGGAGACACCATGGAATGAACTGGAATTGAAATGGTGAAAAATTTGTAGTTTCATTCTGCTGTAAGATTGCACTGTGAGTGTTGATATATAAGAAAGTGAAGTCAGCGCAGATTCAATCCCCGGTTAGTATATTTGCATGAATTTGGTTTAAGATCATGAATATGCTTGCTTTTTATGCTGTAAGATTGCAAATTGGGAAAGGGTTAAGGACAAGGTGGAGATGAAATCTGGGGTTGGCATGTTTTCTTGAATTTAGTTGAATTTGAATATGTTTAGCTTTTGTTCTTAGTATGAGCACATAACAGTACTCATTTTCCCTTCATGTAATAGAATTTGCTGTAAAATTTCTTCAAATATTAATGAAAATTGTGATCTTACTGTTAGTTCGTACTCTCTCAGTTAAATGTTACTTAATTTTTTGATGGTCACTGTCATTTTGTACGACACAATCTCGCATAAAAGGGAGGGATTTGAAATGGAATTTTTATCATCAAATGATATAAATTCTCGAAGCAGACATGTTCAGTTTTTCATGCCGTGGTCAATTGCTTTAAGCTTGTGTGAAGAGACTGTCTATATTCTAAGATTGATATGGGAATGCATTTTGATTGGCAACTGTATGAGCTCTGTTAGTTTGATTCATTTCCATCCTCCTGTTAAATATGATATTCTTATGATGGTGAATATCTGTTATAAGATGATAATTCTCACGCGTGTTGGCCTATAACTGTAAGAGCTCTGTTAGTTTGATTCATTGAAATCTATCACCATGATGGTTCTCCCTTTCATTGATAAATGGTTGGTTCTTCTTCTACTTGTTGAATGAAGGTCTTTCATTTGGGAGTTCATGGAGAGAGCAAAACTAATACACTGCGACAGGACAGAACTGGGGCTCTCTTCTTCCACTAAGACCATGTTTAAAGATCTATTAAACAACCAATGAAACTTTCCTCTCAAGATCCTATGGTTCTCTTCAAACCATCTTCCCAATTTGCTGAAGCATCACCCGCTTTGTTTCCTTCGCCATACATGTAACCAAATCCCCAGTTGGACAATTGCTGCAAGTTGCTAGCTGATTGATTTACCCTGCTTTGCTTGTTTCAATGTTTCATCAATGTTATAGATATGAATCTGAAATGTACCATGAATTATGTTAATATGCGTTTAGTATAATTCATGTCTATCAAATATTTTATTAGGGAGGAGAATTCAAAGATAAGAAAGTGTCAATTCTTTCCTTTGTGCCCGACAAAGGAAAGAAGATGTTTTTCGTGTGAACATCGGACTTTTACTTGAAATTGTCGCATACTAAAGTTAAAAACGTCAGCATGACAAACTGAAAGTTGGCATGTACAAAATGGTCTTGCCTCTTTGTACATGAATTCCTCTTTTGCGTTTATTATGCCCACAAAATCCTGCCCTCTGATGCCGAATCAAAGGACAGGATTTTGTACAATGATCTTGTCATCATCTTTTTTTGGCATTTTTTTTTCTTCCTTTTGGTGACTTTATTTCCACCTCATAGACCGACCTTATAGACCAAATGGCCTGTATTAATTGAATCTCTTTATCAATTTATTTGTCTCCTAATGTATTCATCCTTCAAGTTTCATCCACTAAAGTTGGTCTTGCAATGATCCATGTGGGTCCCCCTTTTTGCAGTTTGTTTTTTTCAAATATGAAAAGGAAGAGGAGAATAGGATTTGGTGGTCCAGCAACAAGACACAAGACACCCTTCATGGGTTTCTTGTGTGCCTGGAAGGCACATATGCCGGTCACACGAAATAATCTCTCCAGGAGGGTATTTAGGAAATTATCCCAGTGGCACCCTTTCAAAGGGGTTAATTGTCTATCAAAATCAGAAATAAAAAAGACTACAAATCTATGATGATGCTAAAATTCTTTGCATCAAATAATCTGTCAATTTAAAGTTTTTTATATGAACATTTTCAATCTGGGAAGCATTATTATGTGGTAAATTAAAATATGGATGATTTTTGGAACAACTGGTCTAATTTAATTGCTCAAGTTGATAGAGACCAAACTAGAATTCTTTTCAAAATCTATTTTGACATTGTTGTTTCTTAGGGTTTAAGATATTGAATTTCCCCCCATTGTGTTTTATATATACTTTTATGTACAAATTTATCATCATCAATGGGCCATACAAAAGATGGTAGATATTTCCATAAATGATAGTGAAAATTTGTGACGTGACATTTTAAAGATCTCTTGAAATTAAAAAAACAGTGATTGTTATGAATATTAAAGATTGAGTGGACAATTGAGTGGATGTCCACACCCCCCTCCACTTTGTGATAATGGGAACACCATCATAAGTGGGTTAGGTAATCCCATCATGAGGACCAAATACAAACATAGATAAAAGGGGAAGGGGAGAAAGAAGAGAATGAAGAAGTGAGATGTATATTTGGAGAGAAATAAGAGAAAGAAGATGAATAGAGAAATTTTATTCTCCTCACAACTTGTTCTAAATTCTTGGTTTTACAACACGTTATCAGCACGAATTGCTCAAGGAATTTGGGAGCAATATCATACTACCACCATCTTCTTTCTTTTGTGTAAGATTTGCAGATTGTTATTTTGATGAAACACAGTTCCCGTCGTTAGGAGGAGGAAATCCACTGATAGAAGAACGACGTGAACTTTCTTGGAATGTACCATCTTTGTCCCATCTTGATCCACGTACTGCTCAATGTGAAACTGAAGTACAGAGGATCACTCATCTTCAGAAGATTGCTAATCAAATGCCTGATGCATTTACAGACGCAGCAAAAATAACTAAGTCTTATATACCGGCTGCAAACACACCAGCAAAGATCAATGTACCAAGGTAAGTCTACTATTATTGCAGCAAATTAATTATCTACTACACGCCTGAAGCGTGGTAGACCCTTGGGTTCAAAAGATTTAGTTCCCCGGAAGAGGAAAATAAAAGGGCAACAAAAAAAAATAGAAAATAGTTCTCCGGAAGAGGCTATTGAATAAGAAATAAATATTCTCACAATGTCTGATTTAATAACTCCTGAAGAGGAAAATGTCCCTGAAGAGACAGAAAACAATAAAGAGGCATATGTACATAGAAATGAAAAAATTTCCATAAACTATACATGTACAAAAGAATTGTGGGAATGCTCAGAAGTGGTTATTAATGAATCATCTATTGGTACACCAGCAAAGATCAATGTACCAATTGGTAAGTCTACTATTATTGCAGCAAATGAATTATCTACTACACGCCTGAAGCGTGGTAGACCCTTGGGTTCAAAAGATTTAGTTCCCCGGAAGAGGAAAATAAAAGGGCAACAAAATATAGAAAATAGTACTCCGGAAGAGGCTATTGAACAAGAAATAAATATTCCCACAAATTCTGATTTAATAACTCCTGAAGAGGAAAATGTCCCTGAAGAGACAGAAAACAATAAAGAGGCATATGTACATGGAAATGAAGAAATTTCCATAAATTATACATGTACAAAAGAATTGTGGGATCGCTCAGAAGTGGTTATTAATTATGTATTTTCTTTCGCAGTAGCTACTGAAATTTTGAAAGATGATGATGATCTCGAACCACGCACTGTAGACGAATGTCACAGTAGACCTGATTGGTTAAAGTGGAAAGAAACAATCCAAGCAGAATTGGATTCGCTAGAAAAACGTAAAGTATTTGGACCTGTAGTCCTAACACCCAATGATGTGAAACCCGTGGGTTACAAATGGGTGTTTGTAAGAAAGCGTAATGATAAAAATGAGATCGTCAGATATAAAGCTCGTTTAGTAGCACAAGGTTTCCTGCAGAGACCTGGGATTGATTATGAAGAAACATATTCACCTGTAATGGATGCCATTACATTTCGATATTTAATTAGTCTGTCAGTCTCAGAAGGACTTGACATGCGTCTTATGGACGTAGTTACTGCATATTTATATGAAAAGTTTGATGCAGATATATATATGAAGATCCCTGAAGGATTCAAATTGTCTGAAGCAAATACATCACAACCACGAAATATGTACTCAATTAAACTGAGATGATCCTTGTATGGATTGAAACAATCTGGAAGAATGTGGTATAATCGTCTCAGTGAGTACTTAGTTAAAGAAGGATATATTAATAATCCTATATGCCCTTGTGTATTTATAAAGAAATCAGAATCTAGATTCGCCATCATTGCAGTCTATGTTGATGATATAAATTTAATTGGGACTCCTGAAGAGCTCATGAAAGCTGCTGAATATTTGAAAAAAGAATTTGAGATGAAAGATTTAGGGAGAACAAAATATTGTCTCGGCCTGCAGATCGAGCATAAATCAAATGGAATTCTTATCCATCAATCAGCTTATACCGAAAAGGTATTGAAACGTTTTAATATGGATAAAGCGCATCCACTAAGTTCTCCCATGGTGGTTTGATCTCTTGATATTAAGAAAGATCCATTTCGCCCCAAAGAAGATAATGAAATGCTACTTGGTCCTGAAGTACCATATCTTAGTGCAATAGGTGCTTTGTTATATTTAGCACAATGCACTAGGCCTGATATAGCATTTTCAGTCAACTTATTAGCAAGATTCAGTTCTGCTCTAACTCAACGACACTGGAATGGTATTAAACATATTTTACGCTACCTTCGTGGAACCACAGATATGGGTTTGTTTTACTCAAAGGAATTAACCCGTGGTCCTTGTTTAGAAGGATATGCAGATTCTGGATACCTTTCTGATCCTCACAAAGCTCGCTCACAAACAGGGTATGTATTTACATGTGGCAATATAACGATCTCTTGGCGATCTACAAAGCAGACTCTAATTGCTACATCTTCTAATCACTCTGAGATACTTGCACTCCATGAAGCAAGTCGTGAATGTGTATGGTTAAGATCTGTAGCCCATCACATTCGAGACACATGTGGGTTACCTCTGATTAAAAGTATGCCAACAACAATTTATGAAGATAATGCTGCATGTATTGCACAAATTCAAGGAGGGTACATCAAAGGTGATAGAACCAAACACATTTCACCAAAGTTCTTCTACACTCATGAACTCCAGCAGAGGCATGAAATTGATGTGAAGCAAATACGTTCCACTGATAATCTTGCGGATTTATTCACCAAGGCCTTACCATCGTCAACATTCAAGAAATTGGTATATGGCATTGGAATGCGTCGGGTATGCGATCAGTTAAGTTGATACTTATCTTCTTATCAGGGGGAGTATTCATTTTTGGACATATGCACGATGTACTCTTTTTCCTTCGCCTAGGTTTTGTCCCATTGGGTTTTCCTGGCAAGGTTTTAATGAGGCAGTTTCTTTAGTGCGTCCAACACCACTCTAAGATTTACAAAAATGTTGTACTCTTTTTCCTTCACTAGTTTTTTCCCACTGGGTTTTTCTAGTAAGGTTTTAACGAGGCACATTATCTTAGTGTGGTGGACATCCAAGGGGGAGTGTTATGAATATTAAAGATTGAGTGGACAATTGAGTGGATGTCCACACCCCCCTCCACTTTGTGATAATGGGAACACCATCATAAGTGGGTTAGGTAATCCCATCATGAGGACCAAATACAAACATAGATAAAAGGGGAAGGGGAGAAAGAAAAGAATGAAGAAGTGAGATGTATATTTTGGAGAGAATGAAGAAATGTGTATTTGGAGAGAAATAAGAGAAAGAAGATGAATAGAGAAATTTTATTCTCCTCACAACTTGTTCTAAATTCTTGGTTTTACAACAGTGATCATAATGTCATTTATGGTGATAGCACAACTTTTAGGAATGACCTATTTTAGATGATTGATTTGTACCTTCTAATTTCATGCAATAACGGAGCTATTTATTTTTCATGCCATGTAGTTACATCTATTCCCAGGTTGGCTAATTAAGCAGCCCATGAGCTTGTCTTTTGGGCAACTACTTGTAATCACTTTGGTTCAATACTGATTCCGGATTTACTTCGCTCTGTTTTATTTGAGGAAGTCGGGTTTGGGAGTGACCCAATTTTTGCTTCTTAATATACTCTCATTTGATTATAAAAATAAAATGCCATGTTCAAACATGCCAATATTGTATTCTCAAAGTTGTTGCACCACCCATATGATTTGATAAAGGTGATTCTGAAAATTGTTTATTCCCTTATTATTGAATATATCGAATCGTATTTTTCCTGTTTTTATCAATAGGTAGAATTGAATTAATGTCTTTTGCTCCTAGAATGATCACGGTGATGTGACAGCTGTGGAATTAAACATTCTTTTAAGGATTTTCTTAACATGCCCTCTTAAGCTACAATTGATAATCCAATTATTACATGTAAAAAAATGTGTTTTCACAATCTTCTAAACATTTTCACAAGTTTTTTAAAGCAAATTTCATCATTTACAATGCATTTTCACATTTTGAGACGTTGTGTTCACTGCTCTTTTTCACACGATGCTGGTAAGTTGATGTTTGGTGTTTACTACATATCTCTTTTTTTTCATGTGCAAGCTGAACAATGTTCAACCCAAATTTAGTAGATTATATCATATCTTTTCGTTTTCTTTATACCTATTTATCTCCTCTCCTAAAAATTGAACATATAAAATTATAAATAGTTATAATTAGAAAGAGAGAAAGATAGAGAAAATGAGAATTAAAAATATATATAAAAAAAAAAACATGACAAGTTGGAATCTTCAAATTTTCTTGATTTGCCTTTAGGAAAAAAAAAAGTTTTAATCAAAATTTTTCCAAATGGTTAATTACCGAAAGCTGAAAATATATATGTTTTCTCTTACCTTCTTCTCTCTCTTTTCTTTTTTCCCGTTCTCTTTCTCTCTCTAAACTTTTTTTAAATCTTTTTATGCTCTGATCTCAAACATATTTTCAGTATTTTTTCCCCCAGTTTTTTACTCTCTGTAAAACCCACTCAAAACCCTCATGGAAGGCCAAGATTCATCGTTGTCATGCATTCTATAATCTACATTGTTGGAATTTGAGACACCTTTGATGTCTATACTTGCTTTGATACATATCAATATGTCACAACTATGACCGTGAGATGGGTTATACTCTAGAGAGTCCTAATATTTTCCCACCAAATATCATAACGTGTCAGCACATTCATTTTCTCATAAGTTTCCACTATTAAATTAATTGTTTTTCAAAATTTAAGAGTATGATTAAATTTTGTGTGATACATTACACTAACATTGCATCGAAGATTATTTTGATTTAATTATTTACTTTATTTTTTGTATCTTTTAGATTTAATTGACATATTACATTAATAAAAACATTTTACTATTTTAGGGAATAAATATTCTATTAAACTTTTAATTTTAAAATAATATTATTTTTTATAAATAAATTCGTGTATCACAGATCCGGCGAAAATGGAAGAAGAGAGAGAGAGAGAGAGAGAGATGGAGGATGATGAGATAGAGGGAGAGAGTGACAGACCTCAAACGAAGATTGAGGAGATGGAAGAGGACAGAGAGAGAAATGGAGGAAGATGAGAGAGAGACAGTGACATAGAATCAAATCCAGCCAGAATCATATTTGGTGAAGATGGAAGAAATGGAAGAGGAGAGAGAGAGAGAGAGAGAGAGATTTTACGGTGAGGATGGAGTGAAAAGCAAAGAAGAAAAAGAAAAAAAAAAATGAAGGGACAGAGGGAAAAGTCAAATCATAAATTTTTTTGTTCCAAAATGTTTGTGTATTTTGAAAAGTCAAATCATAAATTTTTTAAATTTCTTACTCTACGCTTGTTATTTCAATGATTACTTTCAACACAAAACCCAATACCAAAAAAAGAGAGGGTATATTTGAAAAATGAAATTTAATAAATGACAAGTCAATGCAATGTTGGTCTTTTTTTAAACTCCTTGTTTTGTCAAATATGGCTTATTTTTGTAAGATAGAGGGAGTAAAAAATATATTTTGGGTTGAAATGGGTCAACCCAATAAAGAAAAGAAAGAAGTTGGGTCTGGATATTGTAATTTGCAACCCCTTCAACTGATCTCCCAACCCCACTAATTTTAATTTTTTAAAGTTTTAGAAAAACATAAAAGGTTTTTATGAAAAGTGACCGCATAAACATCATTTTAAGCAACTTTGCAGAAGAAATTTTTTCCAAAATATATAGTTTAAGTTGACTTTTTGACCAAAAATGAAATATGGACTGTAAATGGCCAAAAAGTCTACTTAAATGGCCAAAAAGTCTACCTTTTGTTATTTCAATAATTACTTTTCACACAATACCTAATAGAAAAATAGAGAGGGTATTTTTAGAAAGATGGAACTTAATAAATGACAAGTCAATGAAATGGTGACATTTTCTTAAATTTCGTGTTTTGTCATGGCTTATCTTTATGGGACAGATGGAGTATAAAACACAATTGTTCTTTTTTCCTTTCTATGTTGTGTGTCTTTATAAATTAAAAAATTAAAAAAAAAAAAAAAAAAAAGCAACTTGAAATAAAAGCGGTGTTAAGCGGCATTACTAATGCCGCTTTTAATTCATGGAACACGGTGCTAGTAATGCTGCTTTTAATACACGGAAAGCAGTGTTGCTCTGTTTTTAATATGTTGAAAGCGGTTTTACTAACATTGCTTTCAGTGTAATAAAAGTGGCGTTACTAATACTGCTTTTATTTTAAGTTTTTAAAAAAAAAAATAAAAAAACCATTGCACCAATGATTATTTTAATTTAATTATTTAATTTATTTTGTTTATGTCTTTTAAATTTAATTGACATATTATATTAACAAAGACATTTTATTATTTTTGAGAATAAGTATTCTGTTAAAATCCAAATTAGTCAATGATTCTTAAATCTAATGACATGAGTTATTCTAATAAAGTGTATAGGATTTATAAGGGTTTTAATTTCGACTCTACGTGAATATATATTTTCATCTATCATTTGGCAAAATATATATATCATTTTGTCAAAAACGGTACAATAGCCCTGTTTGACAATTCAAGCAAGAACGATCCTTAGCCATATGTATTGACAATTTGAGCAATAGCGGGCCTAAAAGGTGCAAAATTCGTACGTTTTGACTCTTTTGATTGCATAAAACGTTGTCGTTTTCAAGATTATTAACAAGGGCGATGTGATTGACACACAGTGCCCATTATTCGCCATTGTTCTCTGTTGAACCAAAGAAGATAGAAAAAGGAACACAGGTAAGTTCTCTTCAATTTCTTCGTGTTTATCTTCCTCTCTATACATGGGTCCTTTTAACTCTTGGTTTGGTAGCTGAGAAAGCTTATGTTGTGTTTGGGTAAGGATTTTCTAGGTGGAATGTGTGTTTAAAATGGAATTTGTCTAATTCTTAGAACTAAATCCCTTGTTTGGCTAACTCAATTCAGAATTTCTAAAATTCTAGCTAAAATTTTGACTCAGGATTTTGGGGGGACACAGGTACAAACCCAAGCCGTAGACTCTACCATCAGTTCTCTTCAAATGTTGCATCTCTCTGTGTGTCCTAGCTTTCCCTTCTTTTAACCTTTTTTCCTCTTTCGCCCCCATTCTCTCACCCCGCCTCGTGAAACCTAATAATTAGAAAAACCTTCAGTTGTGCAATTGTTGGGTGTTCTTTTGCACACCACATGTTTGTTAAATTGCCTTAGGAGGTATTGTAGCTCCCAAATATCCATCCTAACAAAGAAATTTCAAAATTCCATTTAGAAAATCCCAAATTTTAAAATGTTTAGCCAAACAAAGAACTTTAAAAATCCCAATTACAAATTTTGAACTTTGGAAATCCCATCATAAAATCCCAATTACAAATTTTGAACTTTGGAAATCCCATGATTTTAAAAATTGCAGTTTTTTGTTTTTTTTTTCCCCCAAAACTTCATCCACACGCAGCGTTAGGGAATGAAATGAATGTTTTCAGAATTTTGTGGTTTTAAATGTTGTCAGATTCAAATTGAATTTAAATGTTATAGAGAATTTCTTTATGCTCCGTTTAGTTGCTGAGAAAAGTTTGGGAAAATAAAATAAATTGAAGTTATTGAACTTGTTAGGGTTTTTCAATGTTTGGGACATGAGAAAATTAAAGCCCTAACTCGACTGAGCATAGTGCAAGTATATGACCTGGTTGAGTTGAAGTCATCGATTTTTTTAATTTTTTTTTTCGTCATTTTAAAATAATTTTTTTGGAAAAGTGTTGAAGTTTCTGTTTTCGTTTGTTTTCCTCAGTTTTCTCAGCAACCAGATGGAGGGTTAGAGTTTATCTAATAAAAAAACTAGGTTTTAGTCTTAGTTATCTGTTGTGTTTCAAAATTCATATTGTGATTTTCTGTTTTTCTTTGTCTGTTGGATTTTGTGTATTTGTTCTTGTTTCTATGTTTTGGTTTATTGCCTCTTTTTTTTTGGCTTGTATTTTTTGTCTGACATTGTTTATGTTTAAGGCCCATTTGAGTGTCTAAATGGAAATTTAAAAATTTAATAATTTTACATAGTATGGAAGGCACAATTTTATCAACTTGAATTAAAGTATTTAAAAAAGTTGGAGTCATCACTATAGTTGATGACATAGGATCAATTTTTTGAATTCATAAAATGCCACTATTTTGAATTTCCACTCTTATTCGTGATGATAGCCACCATTATGTTCCTCACAAAATATTTCTAGATCCCAATTCATGCAATGCCAAATAGCTGCCAAGAAGCACAAGCAGGGAAACAAAATATGTGCTCTAGCCGCACCTGCATATCTCCAAATTCCTGGATTTGTTATTGTCCTTCCTGTGATACTTTAACTGCCCCATGAATTGGTTATTCCTAAACTGAGTCATGAAGGGTATAATGAACATACATTGTCCCCACATTGGATCAAGAAAGGAGTCAAAGGGATCAAAAATTGCTAATTCATATAGAGCCATCGAACCAGCCCAACCAGCAAAAAGAGCTAAAGTTGGAGTTGTTAAGTTTCATATATATATATATGTATATATATCTAATCCTTACGTTACGTCCTCTCTCTCTCTCTCTCTCTCTCTCTCTTTGAGGGTGGTGTTGTGTGTGCACTTATTGTAATCCTTACTGGGTGCTCATTTCAAGGCTTATACTTGAAGGGGAGAACAAATATAATATTGCTTTTAGTAGAATGCTTTGAAGATAAATTAGTAATTTGTATGATTAGCAAGTCTATGTTTTTCTGTACTTCTGGTAGCTTGTTGTCAAATTTGTTTTGAATGCATGGATGGCATTTCATTTTTAATTTTTTAAAAATAAATAAATGATTTCCTTATAATAAAAAATATGTATAATAAATGATTTTATTGAAAAAAGAAATGGATTAACCCTGTTTACACAAGAAGAAAAGGGGTCAACATGAAAGGGAATGGGCTACAGAACATTTAAACCCCATTGAAGGATATATTCCCAACCTTCCTTGAAGCAGAAACCCAAAAAAGTTTATGTTTTTCAACACCATAAATAGGAAGCTTTGGGTATTCAAAAATCCCTTTATTGAAATTCTTTGTACACACAAGGATGAGACAACGTAATCCTCCAACCCTTTGAAACATCTTCAACCAACTATAAACTCCCAACACAACCCAAAGATAGAAAAGGTGATTTGCTAAAGATCTAGTGCCAAATGGCCATAGACAAAATGGTGATTGACTGTCTCTGCCTTTTTGCACATACATGATGTGGAACATACATGGAATCGACCAATTCCTTCTAGTAAGATGTTCAATTGTTGAGATTTTGTTCTGAATTGCTCACTACATGAGAAATGCAAACTCTTGAGGAGCAACTGTTTGTTTTCAAGTTGGTAGATCAAGAAGAGCCGGAAAGATACTAAAGTTGTTTGGAGGATAGTTCCCCATGCTATCTTTTGGTGTATTTGGAAAGAATGCAATTTGAGAACCTTTGAAGGAGTGGAGTCATCAATTGTGGAGCTCAAATATCTTTTGGTTAAAACCCTTTATTGGTGGTTTTGTAATTACAAGGGTGGTTCTAAAACCTCTTTTATACTTTTTGTTGACTCCTTTTTGATTGTTGGGGGTTGAGGTTTTTTTGGTAGCTCCTTTTTTGTCCTTTGGAGCTTTGGTTTTTTCCTCTTGAATATGTCTCATGTACGAGGGTTCAAACCCTTTTTTTAATACATATTCTTACATTATCAAAACAAAAAACAAAAAAAAAAAAAGAACTGACACCTAAACCTCATTAATCAGAACCCCAGGCTCACTCAAGGAGACCAAAAAAGGTTCCACGTAGAAGACATAACTCCAACTATTCCTCAAACCATTAAATTCTCCTCCACTGGATAGTCAGGATATCATACTTTGTTGTGTAGTCTATCCCAATTTGTTGGGATATCAGGCTTTATCGTTTTAACGACTTCGATTTGTTTGTGTACACTCTGACTTAAATTGCCACGAGGTAGAAGAATCCTAGTTGCATCCTTGATTTAATATTATGTTACCAGAATAAAACTTCACATTTCATTATTTCTACGCTTTGATGCGACACTAAAAAAATTCTACTCCTGTAGAAGAGGTCCATTCTATATTTTTGTTTTCCTATTTGTTCGTGGACGTGGCTGGTACCAGGATTTTTGTGACTGACCACCTTCCCCTTCTGTATCATACATGCTTTAAGTTTGAGGTTCTAAATTTTTATTATTCTGCACCCACTCTTCTAACGTTTTGTGTTCATCAGGACTTGTGAGAATGGGTGGGCTTCCTACACAGAAAGCTTCCTCTGCTTTGGCTTTGCCAGCGTCGCAGCAAAACCAAGGATCAGCCATCACAGCATCTGGGCCAGATTCAAAGCCAAAGAAGAGGATCTGCTGTGCTTGCCCGGACACTAAGAAGCTTAGAGACGAATGCATTGTGGAGCATGGTGAAGCTGCTTGTTCTAAATGGATTGATGCTCATCTTAAATGCCTTCGTGCAGAGGGCTTCAATGTTTGAAATAGGCGAATATAGCCGAATTGATAAGATAAAGGATGAGATGATTTTGTAGAAGAAACTATTTTCCTGAGTTATACTTGGTTACTTACACAAGATGATACCGTTATCTTTGAAAATTTAAGAATAATGCAAGGTCGAGCAACTTCTTGACTATTTCATGCAAACTATTTATTAATTTACTTGTTTATTCTTGAATTTATGAGGTTATTGCTTCTTTCCTATATACATAATCTGGCCAAGATTACGTGAAGTTGCTTTAGTTTCATTTGCCACAAGAATTATACCATTTTTATTATTTGTTGGTAAAAGAGCAACAACTTCATTCACTAACAAAAAGCTGATAACAACAACAAACACAGACCAGAAAAGAAAACCAGGTACACCAGAAATTTTTGTATAGTCACAAAATATAGCTCACAGTGTGGAGAAACGATGGGTAACGAAGGGAAACGATGTCGTTTCGTGTGATGGGCCCCTTGTCGACGTCCCACATCGAAAAGTTATCAAAGATATGCGTTTTTTATTAACAGTGTTTGCCGCCAGATCAATTGTCTCTTCGGAGACATCTGATAAAATTGGAACGATACAGAGAAGATTAGCATGGCCCCTGCGCAAGGATGACACGCACAAATCGAGAAATGGTCCAAATTTTTTTGATCTTTTTCTGTCTCAGCCATCTGATCACATGACTTTTCATCATGGCCACTGGAATAGATGACTCAAGGATGAAGATTGTTTGTATACATGACTTATTGATTGAATAGGTGAATATGAATCGTTATCAACTTTTTGAGTCTGATCAATCAACCTTTATTTATTGTAGGATTACTGATCATTGGTTGATCGGATGGTTGAGAGAATTTGGATTCTGCTCCATAAGGGAATCCAGGCCTATTTTCCACTGAATTAGTGATGCCAGACGTATAGATAGAGATGTAAACAATTTTTTATTTATTTATTTTTTCTATAAGATAAGTGATGTAAAAAAATTAACACTGATGATTAAAGGTTATATGTTTAATAAATCTCTCTGTGCAATGATTGACGATAGTAGATTAGCACGAAAACAGGTTTTGAATCTAGGCTTTTCTTCCAAGTCAATGAGGTCATACCACCTCGGTGTGGCGGCATCATCTCTCTCAGCTTGTAAATTCAAATATTATAAATGGCGCAAGTGAAATTTATAATGAATTGCTTTTAAGAATCCCATACAAGCCCTAAAATATTAGGGTATTGTAAGGAAAGATGTTCCCAATATTGGGCTGCGCAAACTAGGATAGTTACTTGATGTTCATGTCCATTTACAAATATGCAAAAGAGTGCCAACTTCAATGCCCATCGGTCTATCGCAGTAAGATAGGTCCTCTAACCCAAAATTTTAATAAGTGGGGTTGAGATTTGAACTCTCCATCATTTTTTTTTTAGAAAGGGTGAGAGGTACCATCTAGAGGCTACGAGGCCGGAAAGAATACAAACATCATCTTGATAGACTCTGAATTCTTGAGACATTGTTAGTGAAAATCCCTATTATGCCAATCTATCAAGAGTCATGTACCCTTAGGCCTTGGAGTCCCATTATTATATCTATGAAGTAAATCATAAGAAAGACAATAGGAGAAGATCACATACTAAATATTAGTACATAAAACCATAAAGAGTCACACACATAGCCCTAACATGGCTACGAAGGAAAGACAGTACATGACTGACTGAACACAATTTCAACCAAACAAGCACAAAGTAGTGAAATAGTAATACAATAGACAGCAACTTATTAAACACAACAATACTATTAGAACCCCACAACTTCACTTATACCACTTCATATTATGTGCTTAACATTTGCAATCCACACAAGCGCAGTTTGGACCGCACTTGCAATTGCCCTCATGCTCGGCCGCTGGAGCCTCCACGACAACGGTGTCGATGAAGCTGCAAAAATAAGAGAGAGATTATAATCTATCAGGTAATTTCTTGCATATGGAGTTGTTAAAATGTCTATGAACATCATTTATTATTATTATTATTATTTTTTGGATCAGCTATGAACATTATATTTTACATGGTAATTGTCTCTTTCTTCAAATTTAGTTTTTTCCTTTTTCATATGATTGGCGTGGAATTAGGGATTAACATTTCAATTATAACATAAACTAATAGTATTGAATGATTGAGTTATAATGATTCAATTTATAAACTTTTTCTTAATTTTAATTAATTAAGTTGGATCAATTTAATGGCATGCATGTTTGGTTGCCCTCTGAAATGAATGGCTCAATTGGATTTTGCATAGCATTGAGGGTACGTATCCATTATATTGAATGAGGCCATTCAGAAAAGTTGGAGCCATTAACATAAATGAGGTGTTATAGGATCCATTAAATAAATTCATCAAATTCCATTGTTCTAAACTTATACTCTCATTTGTAATTAAAACTGCCCATTTTCTTGAATTGCCCCATTTACAATAATAAATTTGTTCACAAAATTATATGCAGAAGACAATAGAATTCAATTTCTATGGAATATCCAAACATGCCCCAAATTGAGGACCTTAATCCTTTGCAAATCCAAGACATGGCTGGTCCTATATATTCAGATTATTGGCCCACAAAGGTCTCTGTATCATTTTGTGAATTTTTCTCATATTGTTGTTAGTGTTATCACTATTATTAATTCTTGCCTCTATCAATAAGGAAAAGAATTTGAAAGTAGATCTACACCTTGATGCTGTTCCAATCATAATCAATATTGCCCCTAATACCCCCTACCCTTGTGGTCTAATGGTATTGGGAGAAAAGATCCTTTCAAGCGCACTTGACCGTCCAGTGCACATCTTAACCATTCAGTATCTATGGAGCATACCATATGAATGGTTAAGATATGCAGTGGACAGTCAAGTACAATTGAGAGGATCTTTTTCTAACTAGTATCTCTTCCTTTCAACTGAAGGGATGTCTCATGTTTGAGACCTTAAACCGAGCAAGAGAGAAAGGGGACGATTACCCAGTTGTGTGGTAGAAGGGTACCTTAGGACTCTCCTAAGGGCCATTAGGAAGGATTTATTTTATTTTTTTCATTTTTCATTTTTTTGGGGGCCGTTGCTCTTGTTTTACACCATTGAAAAAATAAAAAATGAAAAAAGTCCCATACAAGGGTTGTGTTTAGGAGCAACTTCAAAGAAGAATGACTTCAAACCACAATTATTATGAATCATGATTTGTGGAGGGAATCAAATGGGAACTGGATGGTACCTCTTCTGAGTCTCAACGATATCGAGGCCGTAGCCGTTTCCTTTCTTCCTGCAATTACCAAGCATATTACGAATGAGCCTCGTAGAAAAGACAATTTGTATTTCAAGCAATATGTACCAAAAAAAAAGGATAGTAGCACTCTAATTATAAGACCAACAAACCAGGGCGGGAGAGACACTTACACACACTGGCTCTTGTCAGCGCAGTCGCAGTCGCCGCAGGTCGACATGGCAGTTAACCGGAAAGCTGAACGGAAAATTGAACAAAGGAAAATTTAGAGGAAGTCTTGATCTTGCTTTGAATTTGCTATGCCTCTGAGCTCTTCCCCATGGACCATATTTATAGATGGGGAGTGAATAATTGCAAGGGTGATTCATGTCAAATGTGGGACCCACTAGCATGGGGGTCAGTGGGACCCACAAAGGCGCGAGAGGAGCACACGCCTCTCACAAGAAACGTCAGAAGGAATCTTGATAATGGAGGGTGGGTTTGGACTCCTATCCTCCTCTCATGTCAATTTCATTTCTCTCCAATAGACTAGAGAGTAGGCAATGGACACAAAAACCATTTTGAGATATGTATCGACTTAAAAGGCTAATATGATGGCTCCTCGTGAACGCGTCCACGAATTTTCTTCCCATCACTAGATTGATGGACCTCTCAACCGTCATCAAAAAATTTTATAGGATTATCTCTGTCGGTTAAAGTTTGATACTTTCTTACATCTAGTAGTGTTTGATTATTATTTTTTTTTATTTATTAACCTTAACTCCCCTCGAAGTTTTAGCTTAGATTATTTTTTAACGGTTAGTATAACATGCCCCATACTTGCATACTGATTTATGCGAGGAGTTGAAACATAAATGTAAGCTTATTTAGATATATTGTTGATTGAATGCTTACCAATAAGATGATCTCAATGTTCGTGTAAAGTTGAGAAAGGACTACATGTCTACAATTATGTGTAAAAAATAGTCTAAAAAATGGGAGGATTAATGTATTATTTAGATTATTTTTTTTTCCAATTTTGTTGCCCAATCTCATTTTTTATGGGCATGGGATATGCGCTCCAATTACAATGGAGTCCTCTATTGGCACCCGAACACTTTCTTTTCATCCTCTACTTACTTTACATTTTAAGGTTTTATGAAAAATATAAAAAGTTTTCATAAAAACTGATCACATAATTTACTAGAAAACATCATTTTGAACAATTGTGTAGAATAAGGTTTTTCAAAAATCTATAGTTTAAATGGATTTTTTAGCCATTTATGAAACAAAGACAGTAAATGACTAAAAATTCTACTTAAACGATAGATTTTGGAAAAACTTTCTTCTACAAAGTTACTCAAAGTAATGCTTTTTAATGGATCATGCGTCTGGTTTTATAAAAATATTTTATACGGAGTATTTTTCATAAAATCTTGAATGGGATGCAAAGCAAGTCTTCTGGACGCGTATATAAGCCCCCAATTATACGTCGTTATGAGTGCTTCATTCATCTCTTTCCTGTGGGGCCCATGGGCTTTGATATTCATTGGGCTGGACGCGCATGATCCCTGTGAAAGGTTGACACCTACGAATTGGACGGGATTTTGTGGTCCTTTTTTAAAGAAATTTATTTTTTTCTTTGGGAGGACTTTTTTTTAAAGGTGTGTGATTAGTTAAAAAGATGTGGAAATAGGTTCAAATAATTTTTTCCTTCTTAACGGAGACTACATAGTGAGAACATTTTTCAATGTGGGATGCATACCATTTTCCTCTCTCTCTCTCTCTCTCTCTCTTCTCTTCCTGAACACCCACCCACGTGATAAGCTGAATTCAAACACAATTTCTAAAAGGATACATATCCTTTACAGGGGACACCCACAAATGGAGAAACGTTTTTCTCATTCATGCATAGGTTTTTTATGTTTTATTTTCTCCCTTCTGTGGTTATTTTTTTTATTTTTTATTTTTTATTTTTAGCACTGTTGTTTTAGAATTTATGAATACTAAGACAAAATTGGATTCACCATCTATCCTATAGTCAAATTTCAACGTAATTTTTCGAAATAAATAATGGGTTAAAAAGACCTATCTTACGAAACAAGGTGCAAGGTTGATACTAAAAAAAAAAAAGGGTTTCGATATCATAATGTATTAAGCTCAAGCGCATGTATACCTATAATTCATCACCAATTAACTGTTACTTTAGAGTTAGGAGGAAGATTCAAACACATTGTCACGAAGACCATGTCTACCAAACACAAAATTTTGTGCCCTAATAATTGACCAAATTTTCATAATATTGCAAATCGGCCATCGATGATAAACCCATGAGATGGAATAATTGGTCTTGGTATCCATGTCTTCAAGTGGAAATTATTTCAAGTTTAACTCGTCTCATGGCCCAATCACCTACAAGGTTTCTAAGGTAATAATTAATGACCATAAAATTATACACATTTTTGGGAGAGACCCACCACCAAATGTTGGTCCATAAGCTGTCAAATTTTTGTTTATATGCGTTAGTTGAAAGTTAAGAGGATAGAGACTAGTCATCTTTCATTGAAAGTTAAGAAAAATTATGACTATGATGAACCACCAACAAATGCAGTGGCCCAGCTCATGTATTAATAACCCATATACTTGACATAGGCTCTCTTAAAGGAGGCATGTGGGTTAGGTTTAACTGCTCCATGTGGGTTAGCTTTAGGGTGTGAGTCTTCCATGTAACTGTGATATAGTTAGGTGGTGTCACAAGCTAACAGGGATCAGGCAAAATGAGATCGTAAGGTCAAAAAGTACACTGACAATCTCACTTTACTTGAATCTCATTGGCTTGTGATACCACCTGTCTATATCACAGTTACATAGAAATTTTTCTCAGCTTTAGTTCACTGGGATTTTGGCAGTCAGTTCTTCCTTCTCGGGTAAGTTCTAGTTCACCCTTAGCGAAGAAAGAGAAAAAACGAAAGAAAAAACTGAATAAAAAATTTTAAAAATAATAATAAAGATTTATGTATCTTTATTTATTATTTTATCTATTTTAATTGTAAAATATTAGAATATAGCTCACAAATATGGGATACTATTGGTAGACATGGGCACACATGCGCCAATCCTGAACAGCCAAATGAAAACCAGTACACATACTTTGAAGATAAGCACTAAGATCATATATTCCTTTTTGCAATTTCTTTTTTTTTTTTAAAGATAAAAAAATATATTAACAAAAATAGATTTGCTTCAGATATGAAGCTTGGACGGAAAATATTTTACTATAAGAACCAAAAATGAAATAAAATAATATACTCAACAATAAAAATTAGAAAGAAATTATGGATGGGGAAGCCTAAATATTCTTATTATATTTGGTTATAAATTCAAGATTGGTGGAAAAGAAAGCAATTGCTTCTCCAATAAGCTAACGTTACTTTCACAATTTTTGTCAAAGAAAGTAATGGCCTTACACTCATATTTTCTCTCTTTCTATCCACAACAATGAACAGAAATCATTATCCTCTTCAATCTTCTTTTCCTTTCCCCCCACCTCCTCTTCAAAAAATGTCACAGTCAATGCTTTGTATGATTGCAGAAGCAAGAATGAAAAAAAATCAAATCAAATCAAAGCTTTGTACGATTGTCGAAGAAAAATAAAAATCTGAGATCAATTTGACCAACTCAATGAATTAAAGCTAGAATTTTCAACAGTTCAGATGATACGACTCCCAATAGAACTAGATAGGGGAAAGAATTTCGATATTTCCAATCTCATGTAATTGAAATTAAGGCTGAATTGAGTTCGAGATTAATGCAAATTTCTAAACTAGAAAGAGGCAACCCACTTGTTCTCAGCAGTGGCATAGGAGTCGACCCAATAACAAAAGTGGCTTCAAGGGTCCCCTATAATTTGAAAGCTCCTTCCAAATTCTAGCTGTAATTTCAAATTCGAGCCATAAATTCTTTTCCCTATCTAGTTCTATTAATCTCAATAGAACTAGATTGGGAAAAGAATTTCAATATTTCCAATCTCATGTAATTGAAATTAAGGCTGAATTGAGTTTGAGATTAATGCAAATTTCTAAACTAGAAAGAGGCAACCCACTTGAACCATTCACAAAGTTGGTTCTCAGCAGTGGCATGAGAGTCGACCCAATAACAAAAGTGGCTTCAAGGGTCCCCTATAATTTGAAAGCTCCTTCCAAATTCGAGCTATAATTTCAGACCATGATCGATCATAACGAATCGGAGACCACAAGTTTGATGTGCAAAACCGAAAACATCGGTGGGCAAGTGGACCTCGAGATCGTGTGGAGAACGTTTTAAGAATTGATTGATTTAAAAGCCAGAAGCGGCGATATGAATTTCCTGCTTCAAAAGTGATTACAACAAAGCAAATGCTCTACTTGCTTAAAGTAATGAATATGATCAACTTGCTGAGGCTTGATTCATGAAAACACCATTTCGATCATGCTTATGGGGGCCACGAAAACACTATTGGATCATTATATCAAAACATAATAATTACTTCTACATTCCCAACAAAACCAGAACACCATGGATATGACCTCAATTTGAAACGGCTCGATAGATATTAAAGGATAAATAATAGGAAGGAAAGAAGGTGAAAAAACTAAAAACAGAAGAACAAAACTGTGGTTTATAAGAGCAGCTTGTTTACACTAATAAAATCGGACGATGTCCTGAAGGCAATCGTAAAAATGAGAAATCTTGATCTTTTCTTTACCCAAGTAAATGGCTTCTGCTCCCCCACCCCGTTCTCCCTGAGCAGCCATTTCGATTAACACATACAGCTTCTTGATTGGCATCTGCAACGACAACACACCACATTAGGAACAGGAACAAACAAAGCTGAGATCCCTTTGGTTTTTTATTTTTAAAAGTAAAAAAAAGAAAATTTTTTATGGTCTTTTTTATAGAGCAAAATTTTGGTAGTTACTTTTAAAAGTTGAGGTAGCAGCAATTTTCTTTCTACTTCAACTTTTAAAATTAACTACAAAAAAATTTCACTCAAAATTTGTTTCTCATTTTTTTTTTTATTATTTTTTTTTTAAGTGAAACATAGGAAGTAGAAGCTTATCCAAATAGGCAACTTATCTATACTACCTATAAAAGACTGAATCTCTAGAAAACTTTCAAACGACCAATATACCTTATTTAAAAAATAAATAAAATTAAAAAAAAAAAAAAAAAGCCATATCTAACCTTCCTTTAATTGAAACACATAGTAAACATTCTTATCATTTGGTAACAAATGAAAGTTAGATTTTAACTCAAACTCTTAACAAATTAAAGTTAAATTCTTACTCAAATTCTTAAAAAAAATATGTACTTTTGATTTTTAAACTTTATCTTTTATGAAAAAAATATAAAATAGTTATGTATTTATTATTTTGTATAGCTAATATTATTTAAAAATATTCACGTGCAACGCACATGCGCTATATCTAGTATGCATAAATAGACAAGTTTACATGTTGAGAGAGAGAAGGGGAGAGGAATGAAAGCTAATTTACGCTTACATCATTCAAAGCCTCAGCAGCAGCATCAATATCATCCTCTGAAAACACGTTAAGCAGTTGTAACACCTGAAAAACAAAAGGAACCAAGGAGGAATTTGGGAGGAAGAAAAATTAGCACAACCATAACACCACATAGAAGTGCTTCTTTAAATAGGAATACCCTAAAATCTAGCCAAGGACATTAAGTATATTTATTTTGCTTAACATAACGCATTTCTGTCAACTTGCAAGCTACCATGCATCTCTATAAAAGAGCAGAAGCTGGTGCAACAGCTCATTACAATCTATACAATCAATGCCTGTATTACCTGTATGAAGGAAAAATTCCTGGATATCCCTAACTGAGACAATCAACCAGAAGAAAGAGAGAGAGACATACTATGATCAAATTATTTTACGGATCAGATTTCAATTGACTTCACAGATCTATTGCATGCTCATGAGGTAGTGGTTTTGTATAAAAGCATCACCCAGCTATTCAGCATTTCAAAAGGAGAACTGAACTTTTTTTTTCCAAGAGCAGAAGAATAATCTAGAACGCCACATATCCAAACCTAGATGTGGTGGCTGTGTTCCTAAACCTTGACTACATTTCCCAAAAAAGGAATGATTCACTGAAAATAGCAGGTAATTAGCGACGCACAAATCTAGTCCTACACATGATATGTGCATTTACAGTGAAAACCTTGATTCCAAAGTAGGAAAGACTTAACAATATTGGAAGTGTAAAGAAGAAAAGATCACTTGCAAAATTTAGGGAAGTCAATTTAAAGCACGAGTTTAAGAAAATGTCATAAGAAAGCTATGTTACACGAACTTGAGTCAGGTGTCAAGTGCCACCTATTTGATAAACCTCCATATCCAAGAATACAGAGAGTGGTATGTGTCAATTCCAATTCGTGTCTAGTAATAACTAAAACAGTTTCTTCAAAAAATTTTTTTTAAATGATAAAAATAAATAGTTATATGCGCATTCCATTACATGATAACATGTTTACACACATAATGATTTGTATATGTATACAACAGAATAATGAGTTAAAATGACCCCTTAATAGTTATATGTGCATTCCCCTCCCATGCATGCCTTTCAATGCAAAGCTCAAACCAATCAAATAACTAATGATTTTTTTTTTTTTGATAAGGAATCAAATAACTAATGATATATTTTACTTATGGGTTTTCTTTACGTGTGCTCCAAGGGCACATGTTAAGCCGCATTTAATGAGGCAATCATTGCACGAGGAAGTATATTTGCACAGTTTTCTAAGCACTTTCACATTTTCCTAAGCAATTTTCACCATTCTCTATGCATTTTCACCACTCCCCATGCAATGATTGCCTCATTAAACGCAGCTTAACATGTGCCCTTAAGGCACATGTTAAGAAAACCTATTACTTATTTCTGTTGAAATATTTTTTCACTTCAAATTCATTTTAAGTAGAACTATATGAATGCATTAGCTGACTCCTGAAGCCTTAGACAGTTAGACCCATACACAGAGGTTCAAATGCATTGTTATGTGCCTCATCTATAAAACATTTTATAGAACATTAACATTTTCCAAAATGCTTACATCCACACAACATCTGAAAACTAATTGAGGATTATCTAAAGTTCTAAACAATAGGGGGTATGTTTTATATTTTTCAGGCCCTAAGTTGTATGGCTTTCGTATCCTCAAGAAGTTTTTTGGAGTTAAATGAAAAAAGCAGCACACAGTAGGTCTCACAATGCTTTATGTATAGAGCACTATATTCTTCTTGATAGTGTAATTATTAAGAAAACACAATGATTACCTTTTTAGCATCTTCTGTCTTTAATGTTGGAACATGGTATGTGACAGAAAAGGCATCACGGATGCCAACTGAGTCCAAGAACCCCACCTCACTTGTTGTCCCAATCACCATAATGTTTTTTCCCTGGAAGTTCACAATTTTAAATAAAATCAATGTTCAGAGGAGAAGTGATGCAACACAACCTCAAAACAAGTAAGAGCGAAAAAGAAATAGAGAAAGAAAAGAAAAGAAGCTTGGAAAAAGGCAAAAAGAAGCTAAACCCTTAGGAATCGGCACCTAAGGGGGGTTTGGAGTTGAAACAAGCAAGAAAACCCTAAGAGTCGGCACTTAGGGGGTATGGAGTCGGCACCACACCTAAAAAAAACTCAAATCTTTATTAATCCATGGCTAATTTTGTTAAAGAGATATGGAGTCTTTATATAGACCCCAAGTACATCAATCATCGTAATTACTTGGCCCTAAATTTTTAGTAATTAAAAAGGTAACAATTCCATAATTCCAAAAATAAATAAGGCAATTCCTTGGCCATCAAGCTTATAGCCAATCTGGGCCAATCTGCTGAACCTAGGTTTGTGTCCCCATCAAGAAGTCAATTCTAACACACATGAAAATACAGATGATCTATCGAGCTGCAAAACTCTCAAACGAAAGCATTCATAGATAGCCAAAAACTAATCAAGAGTGCCTTCACCAAACAACATACCAAATGCATTCAAACTTATAAAGAAGTTAATTTTAACTTTATTGACTTCATTAAAAGGTCAATCAACTATTATATAGAGAGAAAGAGAGAGAGAGACTCAAATCAGTTTCACTTTGTGAAGGATAAGTTAAATGCCGAAATATTTTTTTATCCAAGTAGAATAATAAATGCCAAAGATGAAAGATGACCAGATCAACATGTTTAATATGATGGGCATAAGAATCTGCCCAAAGGCCATATAGCCTCTCTAGCTCTTAGAACTCCCAATCTTGGGAATGTGCCTGTGTCACATTTCCATAGAAGCTGGGAGCTTTCCCTGTAAATGTGCCCTCCATATTTGCTCCATGACTCCATGAGCACACATTGGTGTACCTTATGAATTTTCCTATTTTCTAATTAATTGAAATTATCTTATACCTATAGAAATAAAACAGTTAAGCTTCTAAAAATCAAATTTTGGGCATTGGATTTTATTTTATTTTATTTTAAAAAGGGCCCATGTGTATGGTCCATTACGTATCAACCTTCCTACAAAGAATAAAAATGTCTTTGAAACTCTTCAGTGAACATCAAACATTGGACTTCTTAACCCTCCAGATATATGACAGCGGATTTCCAGAAAAAGATCAATCCACATTGTGACAATATAGGGATTTCATACAATTAATTAAAATGAGTTAATCCTACATTCCTACCACATTACAGTTGTGGTGGGAGATGGAGTAACATGAGAAGTGTTCTATGACAAAGATGCATCTGAATAAAAGAAGGAGATAAAGTAAAAACCTTTGGCGGAAGCCGTTTAAGGAGGACCATCAATGTTTGAGATATTATATTTGAAAAACGAGGCCCAATAGCAACATACTCTAGTAGCCTGCAATAAAGAGTGAAAAGCATATACTAATAATCAAGAAAAGCAAGGCGAATAAAGCACATAAGGGTAAAAAATTTAGATAACCAGAAATTACCTTTCTATGTCATCAAGTATGATAATACTTAATTGTGACTTATAAGCATCCTCAAAAACCTGTATCAAGAAATATTATAGAAACAAGAGTTCAAATTTTGGCATACAAGAAACAGCATAAGATGGCCAGCAAGATACAGATGATTTCAAACAGCACTGAGCATTATATTTTGGGGGGATTACAGATTGGTCCGGCTATGGCTAAATAATTACATATCAATAGAGTTAATAGTCACATATCAATAGAAGTTAATAGTCATTCTTAGTTAAGTTAGTAGTCATCTACTGTGAAGTTAGTAGTCATTTGTATTGATATGTAATTATCTGCCCGTAACTGGACTAATCTGTAATTCACCCTAATATTTTTACATATATACAGGAAATTGAAAAAAAAAAGAGGAAAAAAATTATTCACTTCAGACCAATAAACTAGATTTTTTTTCTGCAAGCACATTCATGAATGGTACAATTTTAAGCACAGATATATCAAACCTTGACAATCCGTGCACATTTACTGCTTTCACTAAGGCCAATCATTGATTCTGCTGAAACCTACACATGTAGGAAAGAGCAAGATTCAGAAGAGAGAGAGAGTTTGAAGGAGATTGATCAAATGCACCAAAGAGGAAGATACTTACTATCTTGACATAAGGAAAATCACTATCAATGCCAATTGTAGCCGCCATTGCAGATTTACCACTGTGCAAGACAAATAAGACTTATAAATAATAATAATAATAATAACTGAGAACTAGCGTATGATAATAAGAAAAAATGACAAACCTTCCACTTGGGCCTTCAAGAAGGCAAGTAACAAGTGGGCTTCCTCTGCTCACTTTTACTTGCTCCACCAGTAGCATAGCTCTTTTATAGATGTGCTCATGTCGGTTACCACATTCCACCATGCCATTAACTCTGCAAATCACATGAAAAATTTAAATAAGAAGTTTGATTTGCTGGGGGAATAAAATAATTGTTTAATCTATAATTATACTGGCACAAATTATACTGAAACTAGTACAACCACTGACACTAAGCTTTCTAAAGCTATAGTAAAATTGAATTATTGTGCGGACCTGTTGTCTAGCTCAACAACATGTGATTTGATGAATTTCAAAGCAAAATAACAAATTAATATTGTGCCCAATGACACAGAACTCAGTTTACTAAATTAGTCCTACCTGCACCGTTCGAGGTCATCTGTTGAGGCTCCAAAAGCAGGAACAATTTCTTGCAGGGCATTTAAAAAGTCCTCCATGGTGACTTTTATACTCTCCTCATCAACAGGCTTAGTAAGATCATCCAGGCTTAGTTGCCGGTTCAAAGCAAATGAAACTGCACTTTTTACAACGCCTTCAAGCTCAGCCCCGCTGTAGTTTTTCGTCCGAGCAGCTGCATTGAGGAAAGAAATTTCTCTAGGACTTCTACTAATGAATCATTAAACTCAAAATATCCTTTCTACTCCTACATCCTGACGTAGTATAAATTTCTATTTGGTGACAAAATACTATAAACTGGCAACTGACTAGTCCAAAAATTCCAATCACTAGCAGACAAAAAAATTGTGCAGGTACATGCTGTACCATATCCAGTCAATTCAAAAACTGCAATGACATCATCAAACTCCTAAGAAGAATAGTACTTTCAGTCCCAAGGACTGAGACCAGATCTTTATTATCAGTTTCAAACATTACCATTAAGGCATTAAGCTAATTCACCATGCTGCTGGAATGTCATGACTTCATATTAAAGTGATAATTAAGCAAGAAAATGTAATGGTGGTCTCCTCAATGCAAAATAAATGATGGTCTAATTAGTGATTCAGCAGGTACCCTCTCTTTCAATTTTTACCAGGTAGAGAATAAAGATGTGTTCCCTGAGTCATTTGAAATGGAATGAAAGTGTAACTAATGACATAGTATGTTTGCTGATCCACCGATGATTCAGCATAACTACAACTACAGGAATTTAATGAAGCATAGCCCACTCACATACCAAGCTCTTGTAAGTTCACATCTGGAGCAAGAAAAGAATTTTCTTTCATCTTGTTCGTATGAATTTGAAGAATTTGTAAACGACCGTTCTCATCAGGAAGGCTTATCTCCACTTGGACCTCCAGACGTCCAGGCCTAAAAACCAAACAATTAATAATTGGATAATTAAAATATAATGTGTGGTTCAAAATTTTCCTACATCTAAAGTGTGGTTAAAGTCAATACCTTCTAAAGTGGGATTTTTTACATGGATGACAAATATGTTATAAGTGCTTGAAACAATAATGCTAGAAACATTGCTTTGACTGTGAAATGGTTGTGAAGATTTCCTACTGAAAGTTAGTCCTTATGGCAAGCTGTTATCAAGAGTAAATATGGGATCCATAATAATGGTTGGGATTCTCATATTAGTAATAAGGTTTCTACCCGTTGCCCATGGTAATTTATTTCTCAAAGGTTATCTCACTTTTTTCCTCACTCTTTGGTGATTGGTAATGATGAAAAGATTTGCTTTTAGGAGGATATTTGGAGGGGGGATTGTTGTTTTTCAGTTCGCTTTTCACAATTGCATAATTTTTCCAGTGCTCATAATGCTTCTATTCAAAGTATGGTTTCTTCCTTTTTGTCACTCTTAGGTAGGATTTTAAATTTTTTTAGGGAGGTTCTGAATTTATTTTTTTGATGAACTAAATTTTATTTAAAAGGAAAGGCAATAGAGAAATTCTGAAGTTATCTAAACTTGAAGGTGTTGTTCTAAGGCATGGTTCCGGACAGCAGACGTTGGCTTCCTCTTTCTTCTGGTCTTTTTTCTTACAAATCTTACTTTAAGGTCTTGATTAATGATCCTAATATTCCATTTTTTATTCCTTTGAAAATGATTTGGAAATCTAAAGTGCTTCTTAAAGTTCAGGTTTTTGCGTATACTGTCATTCTTAAGAGAGTTAAAACTAATGATTTGTTTCAGAATAGGAAGCCTATGTATTACTCATCTCCTCAGTGGTGTGTCATGTGTAGGAGGGACTAGGGAGGCAGAGAGTGCAAATCATCTTTTTTTGCATTGTTTGGTAGCGAAGACTTTGTGGCATAAGCTTTTTCAAATTGCTGGATTATGTTGGGTCTCTCCTGCATGTTGCCATATTATGTTATTGATTTTGGAGGATGATGTAACGAGAGGGCTAAGACTTTGTGAAAATGTGTTGTTTTGGCTATTTTCTGAGTTGGTTAAAGAGAAATGCCAGAATTTTTAACAATAAGATTGAGGATGTTTGGAGTTTGAGGGAGAGGGTTGGTTTTTTGGCTTCCTTTTAGGCTTCAGCCTCTAAGGATTTTGTTGGGATTCCTTTGTTTGTAATTAGATCGGATTGGTGGGCTGTGTATGAGATGTAGAGCTTTTGCTCCTTTTTTCTTCTTATTTTCTTTGTAGGACTTCTCGTCCTCTCTTGCAATACATTTATTTTTAAATAAAATTAGTACTTTCTTTGCTGATTCAAAAAATAATTAAAAAATTCTTGACAACTGACAACTTAGTTAGAAGGACCTTTGTGATGCCAAATCGGTGCGTCACATGTAAAGTTGCAGCCAGGTTGGTTGATTATCTAATTCTACATTGTAAGGAGGCCATTGAGTTGTGGCATTGTGTTTTGCCATATAAGGGGTAAACTGAGTTATGCACTTATGCCTTCCACAACATTTCAACTGGTAGAGAGTTGGAAAAAAGGTTGGGCTCACCTCATTGTAATTTTTTGTTAGTTCATTTTGAATACCTCGCATGTACAGGTGCAGTGGCCACCTCTATAGAATCAATACAAATTCCTTTATCAAATGTGTGTATGTGTGTGAATTCATCAGTCAAAATACTAACTGAAATTTTACTTCTCACAAAGTTCCAGTACAGAAGCAAGTTTACATCCAACCGACCACCTCAAGACAATGACAAAATCTTATAATTTTTTTTTTTTTTTTGGATAAACAACAATTTTATTAATAAAAAAAATAAAGAAAAGTTGAAAGACGAGAAATCCTTGTCAAAAAGAGAAAAATAAAGGTGATAATACAAAAGAGAGGAGTGACCTTAAAAGTGCTTCATCGAGCAAATCCTTTCTGTTGGTCATTCCAATGAGCAAAACATTATTTAAGGCCTCAACACCATCTATCTACAAAGCAAATAATCTCAAGTCACCTGATGACATACTTTGGCCAAGATTACAGTTAAAAAACCAGGAAATCTTGTAAATTCTACTACATGAATAAACCAACTAACCAACCTTTGTGAGAAGCTGGTTAACGATACTATCATGAACTCCAGTACCATCTCTAGTCGAACCTCTTGACTGCAAATGCCAAACAAAAGCTCAAATTGCATAACAAAACAAACATTAAACAGATCAGATATCTAACAAGTGGCCATTAATAACACAGAACATAATCAAAATATGTCACACAACACCCAAAGAAAATAATAATAATAATAACACGGCAACAAACTTCAATATATATACATACACACACACACACACACACACACACACACATATATTGCTCTCTAGAACATTAAGACAAAAAATGAGTGTAAAAGTTTCTGATAAAATCAATTAACTACACTTGTCAATTTTCAACAATAAACCAAAAAGAAAAAAAAAACTCTTATACTCTCACTCCAAACTACTTACATACAAAACAAATGTTACAAATCAGGACTGAGCAATATTACAGCAGTGAACAGCAATAAGTTCTTTTAAATGTAATCTGCCCCAGAATGGCTCCAATGACAAAACCTACATTTAAGATTATAGTTTTATTTCTCAATCTAATTTATTTCTAGATCTTTCATCAAGATAGCTCTTCTGAAACTCTAAACTCTAAAGCCAACCTTTCTGATGAAGAAAGGTCAAGACTCAAGTTAACTGCATAGAAAAGAAGACTTCTCCATTGAAATCAAGAGAGAGAGAAGGGAAAGAAAGAAAAACAACACCACCGAGACAGAACTACTAAAACTCATTGTTAGAAACAAAATTGAGATGTACCATAGCTGATGCTTGATTGTCTCACAATTTATAAAAGGAAAGAGGAACATTAAACCAGTGCTGTGAAATCCCCTACCTTACAAATTGCATCAATTTCATCAAAAATAATAACATGCAAGTCGCTTTGATCCCCTGAAAGGAAGAAATGAAGGTGTCAAATACTGGAAAGAATAACCAGAGGAATAGCCAGAGGTATACACAGCCAACTTGTTTATCTTACCGCGAGTTCTTTGGTCCTGCTCAGCATCCGCAAATAAATCCCTAACATTCTTCTCTGTTTCACCAACAAACTTGCTTAACACTTCAGGCCCATTGACAATCTAGAGTTCAGAGTTGTAACACAAGTTAGCACTTATTAATATAAAGTTGATAGGAAAGCATAGTATTTGCAACTACATTTTCAATATAATTTAAGACTGTTCAGTCTGCTTCCAAACATAGAAACTAGAAACTATAGAATAGATCAACCCATTGGGTTGGTCTAGTGGTTGGGCACTTGGCCCCAAAGTGGCTGTCTCGAGTGGAGGTAAAAGATCCCGAGTTCGAGTCCCAGCACTTTGGAAAAAATCCTGGGCCAGCGATTTACCGTTGCCCACCCATCACAACAATGATTAGTCCCTTGGTTGTCAGCTTTGGGGATACACTGGGTCAAAGACCAAAAAAAAAAAAAAAAAAGAAGCAAGCAAAAATAGAAGCATGGTTCCCAATAATTGAAGACATGTTTATGTCTAGATATGGTCGCATCATCTAGCAATAGTTAAGTATCACTTCATATAAGGGAAAGAAAAAAAAAACATAGATGGGTTGAAGCACAATCAGAACAGAGAAGTTAGAGTGATAGTTGTTCCGAGCACCTAGCAATCTCCTTTAATACAATACTAGTTGTGGAGCACACGCGATGTGTGTGCAACAAAGTGAATTCTGGGGGTTATGTAGTTTGTGGAAGAGATATAGGAATGTGGGGAGAGCTGGAGTTTTTTTTTTTTTTTTTTTAAATAAAAAAAATTAGGAGATAAACGTGATAGAGAGAGAGAGAGAGAGAGAGAGAGAGAGTTGGAGAGTGAGAAGAAGTAGGAGAAAATGTTGGGGTGGTAACTGTTTTCAAGTTTTGAAGTTACTAAATTATCTATTAGCCTAATAAAGTTTTAAGGGTTTTTTAGTAATTCTAGGTGCAATCCAACGACAAAGTGAATTCTCTTAATAGTATAGATACCAAGAAAAAACTCGTTTTTATACCTTCGGTTCCTGCCCATTTAACATTTTTCCAATCTGCCGAGCCATTAGAGTCTTGCCAGTACCAGGAGGTCCATAAAGCAGCATTCCCTTAACATGCTTGATGCCCAATCTGCAGCATACAGGTTTCACCTCACTCAGATGCAGAAGCAAATGTATATACTGACCATAAATTCTTGAACTCAAACAGAAAGGTGGACAGTTTTAAGGTAAAACATTACTTATTAGTCACGTGGGGAGGAAAAACTCTAGAGGCAAAAGCTCTTCGGAATATATCAGCAAACTCCGCACTTAAACCACCAATACCCAATGATTGCAGATTAAACTCCTTCTGCCTAAAGATGTTGCTACTAGCAGCTTCACGCTGGTTGACAATCTGCATAGAATATAATGATCAGTAAATTGCATCCCACAGATTATTGAAGCTACCATTTCCAGAAAGTAAAGCAGCAATATAAGTTTAAGATAGAGAGGGATTAGCGAGTAAGCATATAACAAAAGTTTCAACTCTGTAAATAGCCCAGTTCAAAAATTACGCGAGTTAGATTTTCACCATTTAAAAATGGTTAAAGCTAGACATTGAAAACTAACACTAAATAGTGAAGCAAGTTAAGTATTAAAATATTTTATTTTATTTTTTTAAATTAAAAAGACAACTAAGCATACAAGGAAGACAATGAAGAAATACCTTTATTCCACTGGAATTTGATGCTTCAAAAACAAAGTATGTGTCAGTTGAAATCATTCCTCTTTCAATACTATTAGATTTTTCCTGCCCCTCAACAACAGCCTGATTGACTGTGAAAATATAACCATTGCCGTGGTACTCAAATGTAACCCTCTGTCCAGCTGTCATAACCTGAACATCATGAGAACTTTTTCAAATAATTCTCCAAGAGTTCAACCCAAAATAAAAATAAAATAAAAGTATAGATATATTCATTAAAAGCCATTATTGGTCATTTTCTGGAAAATCCCTTTGAATTCAGTTTAATATGCCAATGACTAAATTACTGATAACAGTTTCTACATCTAAAGCAGTGTTTTTTCTCCCTTCTTTTTTGAAGCTAAAGTAGTACTGATTAATTAGCTAAAAATTCTCTATTGTTTAATTTGTCAATCACAATATATATCATATTTTATTTACATAGTTGCTGTAAACAAGCCTCAAACATGTGCAGTTTATATTTTAACTTCATTGATATTAGCACCTCAACAAGGAATCACACCATATTCCATCTAGTTTTTACAAATTTCACGTGGAAAAAGAAACCCATCAGAAGCCATAAATTACATCATATCACATTCACATCTACCAGGGCTGTTAAAATGGACTTTAAATTTCCCAAACAAGCAATAATGGATATTAAATGCAAGCAAAAATGGCTTTGCTGATTCCCATATTTCGTGGATTGGATTTCACTTGACTGTCTATGGCTCCATTGAGAGTGCTCGGGGTAGAAGTTTTGTATAAATGTATTAGTATTTTGATTAAATTTCTTTTCTTTCTAAGAGGTGGAATAGAATAGCCCGGTTGAAGCATGATGATCACACATCTGTAATGCATTGTATGTCCCATAATAGGTCCCATCTTCTACCCTTTCCTATGAGCAGAAAGGACATCCTAACCCAGAAAATATCAATGAACGGCAGAAGGTCAAATAAATTTTAGCACATATGAGCCACACCGATAAAATAACCTATATGCAAATAAATCATTAAGGAAAAACACATGCAACTCTTACCTGGTTAATAAATCTCTTTTGAAGCTGCTGAGACAAAATAGCAGCATCAATCTGCAAAAGAAATATATTACATTCACCAATAACCCTACAATAAGATGGCACCAGGTAAATGTTCATGCCTTAGCATAAGACTGAAGAGCCAATGCAAGCAAAAAGAATTCAAACTATTATATGGCACAATAGAATGTATTGTGGTGCCAACCAGTTAGATTGCACTACAGAAAATTAGATGGTAATGTATCAAAACTAAAGTAAAAATATGTATATGTGTGTGTTTGTGTGTGCGTGTGGGTGTGTGAGTGTGTGTAAGAATAACCATACCTGCTCATCTTTAGTCCCTTTTTTTACAAACTCCAACTCGAGTGTAAGCATCGCAAGGTTGAAATCATCAGGTGGCAAAAACCTAGAAAAGTAACACAAAACAATAAAAGAACAGGATAAAATGCACCAAAAACCATCTAAAACAGACCTCAATAGATATGACCACCCTACCTGCTCACAGGTATTGTGTCGCCAGTAGAAACTCTGGCATGTCGACGTTGGATAGCATTAAGAGCAATATGGCCATCAGGAATGCTTTCATGGGCAGTATGGTTTTGTTAAGGTGAAAAATATATGCTTTGTAAAGTTTAAAAATTATATATATATAATTATGCTATTTTAACTGCATAAACATTTTTTACACACTATGATGTATCTCAAATTCTAATATTCCAAAGAAAAGAGCCAACAAATTCCCATCACCACTGGTGACCATCCACCACTGGTGACCATCCACAGTGAACGTACTACACCCCATTTCTCCATTATACAAAATGGTATGCACACAATAATCATTTAAAAAAATAAATAAAAAAATTGGGATGTATACACTAACTCTATTGTTTTTTGATAACGGTGGAACCATCCCACAGCAGGCCCTTTGGACCCACCCATGGAACCTAAACCCCCCAGGAGACTAGCACAGCAACCCACCGCCATGCCCCACTAACTCTATTTTGAGAGGTAAACCAAACATGATACACATGCACGAGCACGTGCACACACACACACACACAAACACAGATGTTTATAAATATTCCCCTCCAAGGTGGAATATTGCATACATTCCAAGCCTGCCTACGGGCTAGGACCACATGAAAGTTGGCACTTAATAGTTAACAACCCCTTTACAAAAATATGTGTGAATTGATCTCTATTCTCTACATATACAATCAACATTCAACTCCTCCTTAATAAAATGCCTATCCACTTCAACATTATTGTTCATACCATTCGCAGCAGCCAAATTTCTCACAATAAAAGCCAAACAGTTGAGACAGCATTTATCTCTCACACCATGCATCATTGTTCTGAAAACAACTTTGACACTGGACCTCACAACAGTCTTTTTTTGTTTTTCCACTTACAACAGGTCATAAGATATCCCCCCACCTTATAAAATAATTTATTATAAAAAAAAGGATGGATTTTCCACTTAAGTCATCACCCATTATCACAATGTCACCTACATGGACTACGACTGCTGTAACCTTCCTTAACAAGTGTTCAAAAGAAAATGCTTGGTTAGCCACATTGAAGCATAGCTTTTCTGAATCTCTAAAATCAAGCTCCTAGGGGCTAATATTTTCCATACAAAGCCTTCAACTTACAGCCACGCTCCTTTTAGCTTAAGAAAAATAAATCCAGTAGGAAATCAAGGGAATAGTGGAAAGATGTAGCAAAGAATTGGTGGATAAAGGCTTCACATAGATTCCTGGAATTGACTATCCGGAAAACTTTGATCTGGTGATGAAAATGGGCTCTATTCGGTACTACTCTCGTTGGAAAACTTGAGTGGTCCTTTTAGCAGTTTGATGTGAAGATTGCATCTCTTCCTGGGTATTCAGAGGAAGAAGTCTCAGTGAACAACCCACCCATTTTCTTTAAGTCAACATAGCATTAAGATTGGCTACATAAACCCTTTTACACCATTCAGTTCTACAAGGATCGTACCCTCTGTTAAATCCTTAGCACCCAGTTAAACCCACCCATTTTCTTCCCTCTTGGCCAATCAATCAGCTCCAAACAATGGAGCCCCCATCCATTCACACCAACCCTCATTCCACTTTAGCTCCATAGGTGCATCCAATCGAATTCAAAAGCATTGACATAGCACACAACCAGGTTACAAATTATCAATTTCGAAGTTACTTGATCGAAACAACACCATATGATTCCTATAAATCACAGACTACGTACTAAAATCATATGTGAGTCTTTTTATAAAAAAAATTAAATCTTATAAAAAGGATATGATATAGAAAGAACAAATGAATCGCCAACCAGTGCAAAAACGAGCTTGGATCCAGGAACGGAGAACTTCCTCAGATCGGAGGGTGAGCAATAGGCGAAATTGGTGTAAGCGAGATCTCTACCCGGTGTGTTGGTGACGATCATGGTCGTGGAATCGTATGACCGAAACCCTGATCTCCCCGCCATTGTGTCTTTACAGAGAGAGAGAGAGATCGAATGGGTACGCTAGGGTTTTGCAGAGACGAGCAGAACGGGAATTGAAAAATTGTTGTTCACTTCGCTTGTAAGAAATGGAGAGGACGACGACGACGAATGTAGAGCCGTTGGGGTTCATCAACGGTTGGAGAGGTTTATATGTAGGGGATCTGGCCTCCTGTGTTCTAAGAAAATTTTAGTGGGGACGTAATTGCACCAATAGGAGTGTGACAGAAAGGCAACTGCAATGCTGATTTTTTATGTCTAGTGGGAAAATTCCATGCGCTTGACTCTTTCATGTTCTAAACGTCCAACTCTTTTAGCCAGAGACTATAGATGCAAAGGTGAATTATTTCAACGCAGGAAAATGCTTGCATAATGTATATTGGTCGAAAATATTGTTGAATGAGTCTTCCACGTAATTATAATGAGATCATGTAGCGTTACGGATCGATAAAGATAAAGCAAAGTAGGGTTATGAAATCAAAAAATATTATGATAATCAAATTTTATTTTATTTTATTTTTATTGATTTGTGATATTACATTAGTTTTATTACAGTTATATATATCAATATTGTTCTTTTCTCATTTAATATGATAAACAGCATAGTATTTTTCAAGTTAGTAAGTCGGTTGATGTAGCATGCCAAATAGGTTGTCGCGTCGAATGAAAATAAACTGATAAGTATGAACAATGGGTACTATAGCACAACTGTTGAATGTGTGTGTGTGTATATATATATATATATATATATATATTTTTTTTTTTTTTTCTATGAGGGTGTATTCTCAAAATACCTATATCATAATCTTGTGGCAGTAGGGGCGTGATTTGGCAATACGCCAATTTGTCTACTATTAGTAGATAATGATTTATTTCACTTTTGAATCCTAAATAATTTGATTTGGGATAAGTACACAAAGATTTAAGGTCATTTCTTCAATTCGTCTACTTCTATAATTTTTTGGTTACATTTGCACCCTTTTATGACATATTTCACACTCTTTTGTTTGTAAAGGGGTACGAATGCAGTTAAAAAAAGTGTGAAAATAGATCAGGGAAAAAGTAGAGGAGGAGAAAACAATCAATAGTCTACCTACTTGGATATTACCATAATAGCCATTATCTATTAAGAGGTTACCGAGATAATGTGGTGACAATAGTTTTTGATGACTATGAGTGTGAGGACCTCTATATTGTTGGCTTAATCTACAATTAGATGTAATGTGTGCGCGACATGATCAGTGTGTAATGTCAAACTTTTGAAAAACCCAATGAATTTTTCAATTAATGACGGTATAATAGCCATCATCTATTGACAGATTACCAACAAGACCTAGTTGACCCCCCAAAATATGGGAACCGTAAGCCTAATCAACCCGCCACAAGAGGGTTATGGAAATACGAAGGGAGATGGCTGACTAGCGTGCATGAGGACCTTCTATATCGTTGGCTTAATACGATGATGTCCGCTTGGTTTCAAAGCAAAAAACTTTTTCTTCAGAGGTATTTTTTTTATTTAAATAATACATGTAATCAAGAGATGAAGTTAAACTACTGTTAAAGCGACAATAAATACGGAGTCCACATCCAACACTTTTTTTTTTTTTTTTCTCTTTTGGCTTGATACACCCAACACTTAGCCTGTGTTTGGTAGGGGGGATTTGGGGAAAGATGGAAAGGGGGGAAGGAAGAAGGGAGGGATGGGGATGGGGATGAGGAAGCATGTTTAGTAGTGGAGGAGGGGGGAGGGAAAGCCTAAATCCACTCTTTTGCACTTTCTGGAATCCTCCCACTCTTGGGCGGAAAAGTGGGCAGATTGAGAGGGAAAAGATCAACTTCTTTTAAAAAGACAAATTTACTCCTACATCACAATATTATATGCATGCCAACCAATAACACCTTTTAAATCATTGAAGGGTAATATGGTAAAATTACTCCTCAACTTATTTTCTTTCATTTCTATTCTCCTTTCTACCAAACAGAAGGGATGGAAAGAGTGTCTGTCCATCCATTCTACCAAACACATTGAAAGGAAAGAGGGAATCTCTCCCTTGGGGATGGAAAGAGAGGAATCCTCTCTTTATTTCCTTCCACCTTTCCATCTCCTCTACTAAACATATTATTAATTACTTCCTCATAACATACTATTGATGATAACATTGTATGGACATTGCTTGGGGAGTTGTGGGGTCAGAAGATCTAGATTCAAGGTTATGAGACTTTGGTCACTAGGGAGAAGAAAAGCTAATTAGCCTAGTGTTGCATCTCTCATCTTGAACTTGGGTCACTAATATTCACTAACCCTATGTTTGGTAGGGGGGAAAAGGGGAGGGAAGGAAAGGGGAGGAAGGAAAAGGGAAGGGAAGGATGCCAAAACTTTTGTTTGGTTAGGAGGGAAAAGGAGGAGGAAATGAAAATTTGAAGGATTGGACTTCCTTCTTGCCCACCAAATTGGTTCCGCCCAAAAACAGGCGGAAAAGTGGAAGGAAATATGGACCCTTATATAATCTGACCAAAATACCCTTGGATGGTTGTAAAATAAGACTCCAATAACTTTTGTTTTGACAAATAGAAGCAAAAGGGTGACTTGACTTTAGGTTCTCCTCTGACGCTTGGAAAAAAAAAATTAAATAAATAAATAAATAAATAAATAAATCTTTGGGTTAGTGCTTTATATCTGGGGGGTAGTTTTGTTTTGTTGGGTTTGCATTTTGTTCTTGTGGTTATAATTTTTTTTGCAAAAATAAAATCTTTTACTCACCAAAAAAAATAATAAAAGAAAAGAAAATATGCTGATGAGAAAAGAAAAATCTTTTACCAATTTTTTTCCTCCAAAAAGAAATGTTTTCTTTGTAAGGGTAATATGGTAAAATACATCTTTTAATTCTTATTCCTTTCTTTCCATCCCCCTTCTTATCAAACAAATAGGGAGGAAAGAAAGTATATTTCCATCCTTTTTACCAAACAATGAGAAAGGAAAGAAAGTTTCCTTTCCCCAGGGATGGACTTTCCATTCCTCTCCCTTTTCCTTCCTTTTACTTTTCCATCCCTCCTACCAAACACAGCCTAAGTGGACTTGGTAAGCTGGTAGTTCCAAAACCAACCCCTCACCCCCTAAATTTGGTGGAACTTGGTAGTTTGAGTCTTCAAAAACAAGGTCAAACTTTTTTCACGGATTTCAATTTATTTGTTATTATCATCTATACTTATGAACTTCTAATAATAATTAAGGACAATCATAGATTTCATCTACTGATAATTACAATATTTTGTATGTGTATTCACGTGATTGATTAACAAAACACGAATGCACTTCATTCTGCTGTCATTCACCACCTCTTCTTTAGTGCAAAGGCATCGTTTATATATTTCTAAAGTAGACATAAGCTGATATGTGCTTGTTTTCCAATGCTTGCTGTCAAGTTGAAATACGTTGAATATCATGTTAGGAAGTATGCAGAGTAGAAAAAAGTTTATTTGTGCTTGCTGTCAAGTTAAAATACGTCAAATATCATGTTAAGAAGTATACAAAGCAGACAATTTTTTGCGCTTGCTGTCAAGTTGAGATACATCGAATATAATGTTAGGAAATATGCAGAACAGATAAAAGCTGATTTGTGCTTGTTTTCTGTGCTTCCTGTCAAGTTGAAATACGTCGAATATCATGTTAGGAAGTATGCAGAGCAAACAAAAGATGATCTGTGCTTGTTTTTCGCACTTATTGTCAAGTTAAAATACGTCAAATATCATGTTAGGAAGTACACTCACAGCGAATGTGGTTGTGAGAGGGAACTGTCCAAATTGGTTGAGTCATTGACCTAAATTCGATAGACTTACGTCATTCCAACTCGGTAACTTGGCTGACCCAACCTTGGTTAATCTTCCGTAATCTTTTATTTTATCATTTAGTCATTAACAATACATTTAATATTTTGTGTGTTTCTAATGAGAAAAACTTGTATGTAACTGTGACACGACTGATGTGGTGTCATGGGCTAATAGAAGATAAGTAAAGTGGAATTGTCAGAATATATATTTTTTGATCCCATAATCCCACTTTACTTATCTTCTATTGGCTTGTGGCCATGTCACAATCACATGGAATACTCACTACTTTCTAATGCCCAGACATGCACTTCTGTTATTGGTTAACTTTGTCCATATAATGTTTGGCTCTGGCAAAAGGCCTTTATACTCTTTCATCTTTCTATGTGCTAGGAAGTGACTAGTGGTCATTTTTTATCATCCACAAATCACTTGAACAAGGACCTTTCATGCCTAATGATGACTCATTTTTTCATCTTCTAAGAGTAAGTCTCCCATTCTATTATCACGACTAGCAGCAAAAGGAAGGTGGAATAAAAAAAAAAAAAATCGAATTAAATTTCTAAATATGTCTATTGAAAAGCAAAAACATAAAATTAAAATTAAAGAAGAAAACATTAATACTCCTATCCTTAGCAAGATTTTGGTACCATTTTATTTTTAAATTATTTGGGTGGACCAATTTAATTTGAAGTCTTGCCTTGAGAGGTGAAACTATGGGTAGCCTTTAAAGCAAAAAAACGCAGCGCAGCATCCCTTTTTTGATTGAACTCGTGCTCGTGTGTCATGTGATGTACTTGCAGTTAAGTGCTCGTATCATTGGTGCGCTCTACGAGCACAAGATTTTCCCTCGTCTACTATTATAATCCTCATTTTTGTATACTTCATTCCTCGTACTCTATGCCTCAAAGTTAGAAAGACCCGTGTTTTGGAAATTTTTTAATTTTTGTTTTCGGATGGGTTAGAGGTAGTTAGAATATTATCATTAAATTAAGACAATTGTAATTACTAATGAATTTTAAAATAGATTTAGTGATAAATTTGGAAAAACCATCGCAGATATGGTAACATCTTGGGTTAAATATGCATGTCACGTTGACATTTTTTTTTATCCTTTCGAAATTTTTTAATAAAAATATAGAGATCTGAGAATGGGACTTCTTTATAGAGTGCAACTATAAAAGGAATTTTAACAGTGATTCTAAAAGCATCCGTTTGAAAAAATGGATAATTCCAAATTCGACACAACTAATAGAAAGTATTTGATTCGACTTTTACATGGGCAAATTTTATAACGACTTTAACTAGTTTCTAAATATTAGTCAAATACCTCTCGTAGGGTTGGTTGAATGGTTAGATTTGAATGTACTCATCGTTTTAACTTTTTAGAATAATCATTACATGTGCGATTGTGTGAATATAAAACATCTCAAAACTATTAGAAAATTAGTCTCAGCAAATGTAAGATCTAAAATACTTTAAATTATTAATTTTTTTTAAAAAGAAAAGATTAATCAAATCAAAGGTTTTGATATATATATATATATATATATATATAAATTTTTTTTTTGAAAAGTTAATTTTTTTTTTTTTGGATAAGTGTTTCTATGATGTTCAATCACATGATGAAGTATAAATTGTATGCTTCCCATGTGAGTCCTTATACACTAAATCTCAATACTAAAATATAATATTCACAGACCTCCTTCCTTACTACGCAAGGAAATTTTTTTTTTTAAAAAAAGGAAAGAGAATATAATCCAAATTCGCAACACGTGTCGTTCATGCAGAAGTGGGTCCCACTACGAAGACTCTTCGTTGACACGTTCTCCGTATCAACGGCTATGATGATCCAATAAACGACATCTACTAAAACGGTGGGGCCTACTTCACAAACAAAGTGTAGTAGCTCCCATTTGATATCCACCGCTGATAGTCATCCAACGGCTGAGAAGCCGGATCCCTTTTAGTGGTATTATAGCAATTTCAAGACTTAAACAGGGGCCATTAGTTACCGTAGTGTGTCCTGCATCTCCTCTGGCGATCTGCATAAGGCGCGAATTCAGCGAAGGAAAGTGATTCTCTCTCTCTCTCTCTCTGTGAAAACTGATTTCGCGAAGCAGACGGTATACAAAGCGGTTTCGCCGTCGGTAGACGCCTCCGTGGTCGCGCTGCGCTCCGTCGTTTCACTCCTCTCTAAGCCGACGATCGATGGAGTCGCCGCCGTTAGCCCGATACATCCCCCCGAATTCCAAGTATCTCTCTATATTTCTCTCTCTATATATGTGTGTATTTGTATTTAGGATAGTCTGCGATGACGGATTCATATATATCTATATGTATGTATATTTATAGTTGTGTATATGTTCAGGAAGAGACTATTCTCAGGGAGTAGTTCGTCGTGTTTGGAGCCGGAAGTGGTCGAAATCGCTCCGCCAATGTCTCAGAGGCCGATCACGAAGTCGCTGAAACAAAAAGAGGTGAAAGAATCGGTTCAATTTTGACCTTTTTTGTGCAATTTATGCTGCAGTGATCGAATTGTTAACGTATCTTTTGATGCATGTGTCATTTAGGTATTCAATTCGAATGAAGTTAGTGTATTTTTGGTAAATATATTGTTTTGATTGATTGATTTAATTATTTTTGACTGAGTGCTTATGAGTGGGGTTTGGGTTCGGTGAATGTTTGATTTGTATCCTCTTGTTCTGATGATCGATTGCTGGCGAGTAACGTTTTTGTATACAGATTGAGGTTGCTGAGATTTTTTTATGTCAAGTTGCTGCCATAGGGCTTTGTTGCGGATGTTTTGCTATTCTGAAGCAATTGACTTTAATGTGGGGAATTTGTCGACGTCTGAAATACATTTCCTTGATTGCTTCACAATTTTGGAGCTTTAAAAGTGCCTAATTCAATGTGTTTTCTTCACTTCTAAAGTTTCGGCCTATGATAGATTTATATTATATATTTACGAACTGTTGTACTGGTTTTAAATGTCATGTTGTAGGTTTTTAGTGAGTAAATTATGTGAACTATTCTATTAATTTATTATTGTTATTATTATTTTTGTGAGTTGGAGTTTAAGGGCTTGTTGAAATAATATTAGGGTTTTGTTCCAAATGTACTATGATCAGTCCTCTATTCACCAGGGCACTGTTTGATTCTTGGAAAGAGTGAGCAAAGGAAAATTCTTGAAGATTATATGCGAAATATGTTGCCTTCATTGTATTATGATTTTGGAATTAAAACTGCCTGTTTGATCCGTTTCGGCTGTTCTAGGGTTTTGGAAAACCCAATAGCTTTGTTTTTTTGTTTCTTATTGATTCTTAATTTCGTGTTGTGGTTTTTTATTCAGTAAATTATGTAAAGGACTTATTTATTTTTTTGATGAAGATAAAGGATTTATATATGAAGAGATTGAGTTTAAGTGAGTGTTGAAAGTATCTTTGGGTTTTATATTCAACTTGTACTGGGATGAGTCCTCTATTCATCGAAATTCTCTTTGATCCTTTGAAAGAATGAGGAAAGGAAAGGAAAATTTTTGAAGAATGCTCTCTCTCTCTAAAATATTGCTAGCCTGTTTTGGATCTGGAAAGGAGTGGGGGAAAGGAAAGAAAAAGCTTGAAGAATGGTTGAGAAAGGAAACCATTTTTAAGCAATGTTAGGGATTGTTGTTTCCTTTTATCCTTCTTTCCGAGATTCAAACTATGCCTTAAGCAATTTCATTTTTCTAATTTTCATTCTTTCTGAAAAGTTAATGGAGGGTAAGAAGATGTGAATTGAGTTTTATTTATTTATTTATTTTTATACTAGGTGGGTTGGCATCTAGCAGCTCTTGACCCTGCAGTCTCTTGGTATTTTGGGTGCACAGAACTGTTCACCTTTTAATAATTATCACTGAATGTTTCCAGGTAATTAAGATAATGATAATAACCAGATGAACTGTATTTTTTAAAAAAATTCTATTAAAAAATAATAATAAAATGTTTATGTTTAACGTATTATGAGAACATAAGAATATGTGTTGAACAAAATCATGTTGCTTTGAGAAAGAGATTCGTGGTTCTTTAATAGATTCATGCTGTAAAAGGGAAAGAGATGAAATACATAAACCGAGCATTCTAAACTTCTAATCATACTTCAGTTGAAAAACAGTTGCTTACGGAAAGAGTTGAAATATATAAATGGAGCGTTCTTTGAAAATTTGGGTTCTATGGATGCTGAATCAAACCTTAATGTTAAAAGATTAGACAAGTAAATGACAATTGACAAAAGATGCCTTAAAGGAAGGAAGAAAACAAGAGGCCTTTCAACCCCAAGGGGTAGCTCAGTTGCGAGGGACCCCGCCTCACAAAGCAAAGGTTTTTAGTTCAACTCTTGCTAAACCCCTTGGGGCCACCCACACATGGTTTCTTGGCTCTCATGGGGTTGGATTGACTTGGTCCATATGGGTTGTGGGGTCTTATATGGGCTTGGGGTTTGCCCGAAGGGCTTCCTTGTTGTCTTAAAAAAAAAAAAAAAAAAAAAAAAAAAGAGGCCTTCCTAGCAATCCCCTTTTATAAATTGCATGTGGATTCATGAATTTAACATTGGAATCATCATTTATTCTTTTAGGAAGCAAATAAATTTTAATTAAGAATTAGGTATCCATGCCTTAGAATACCTTAAGGTGAAAGTTCTCCTCTTTGTTGCATTATCTACCTTCATATTAGCTGAACGAGGTATCCACTCCATGGATCCCATCAAAGGATTAGAGAGCTCAATCCTCTCCTTCAGCTATCTAATAAAGCTAATAAAGCACAAGGTTGCCTTCCCTTTCTTGAAATAATCCAATTCACTTCATTCCAACTGTTAGCCCACACTTTTAACATTGTGACAACCCTGCTTCTTATCTTTCTTAAGATCAGGAAGAAAAGCTCCAATCTATGCCTATTTCACTATTTCCACTCCAAAGGTTTGGAATTACAAATGATGATTTGACACACTTATTATTCTCCACGATCCCTAATTCCAAGTTTATCCAATTTACAAAGAGAGTAAGGGGCAGTTTGGCAATCGCCATAACCAGTTTTTCCGAGTATTCGTTGGGCCCAATTGTTGAGGCTGAGTGTTTGGTAAGTGTGCTGAACATAGATAAATGGTTTTTACTTGTTCTAATTTGGGCTGAAAATTAGGTTACTATCATTTCAAGTAATACCTAGTTTTCATAAAAACAAGATAATGTATATGACCCTTTCCCTCCCTCTTCTTCTATACCCCTACCTGCTTGTCCTACACACCCTCCCTCTCCTCTATTTCCTTCTGTTATAGATTGGGTTTTCTACTATAGAGAAGTGTTGTTCTTTTGGAAGCAATCTAAGCATTCCCTACACTATCTCCATCTCTACTTGAAGTTTGAAAAAAGCTTCCAGGAGATACCCAGCTCCAGAAGGTTTGAACAAAAGCTTTCAAAAAAAGAGAGAAAAAAAGAAGAAGAAGAACCAGACCTAGGGTTTTTTTCTTCTTCTTTTGATCTTCCTTTTGATCCCTTTTTATTTATTTATTTATTTTTTTAAAATTGCTCTAAATTTTTAAACCCCAATAACCCATCCTCATTTCTTCTAATCGAAGGTTTGAAGAAGAAGAAGACCTCAATACCCGATCCTCATCTCTTCTAATTGAAGGTTTGAAGAAGAAGAAGTGCCCTTTTGCACAACTTCATCTTTTAGCGAAGTGATTTTTTTAAAGGATCTGTGTCAAAGATGTTGCTATAAAGAGGTTTGGTAGTGTTTGGTTGCAGAAGAGTTTCTAATGCAAGAAGTGCTTTTTAAGTGTTTGGTAACCATATCTGTTGAAACACTTCTAATCCTGAATTTGACTTTAATGCCCTTCTAAAATTGCTTATCTTTTGATTACAAGTTCTTCTTGTCTTTTTAGCTAATAATCCAATAACAATATTCCATCCTTCTTGGTGAAATGATTTATGGGTTGATGACCAACTGTACTTCATCTACACAAGCATTGATAAACCATAAAGTTTTTGTTGCATCCCATATTGCCTTTTGTTTATTTCCCTTGTCTTTCTAAGAGCCAGTGTTTTCTTTTTAAATTGGATATCAGGAGGTTCCAGATGCTTTGCACCTGACTAATCCCCCTAGGCACATTTAGTCCGCTCGTTCCACATGCATTGGGCAATTATAGGATACAGTCCATGTGGGGTGGCCTTGGGGGGGAGTGGTGAGAGTTGGACCCAAGACCTCTTGCTTGACAAGAGGCCTAAGAGCACTCAGTACACCCCTCAAGGTTGACAAGCAAGTGTTTTCTTTGTTTGCCTTCTATCCATATCTAGACATTTAGAAGAAAAAAAAAGGACAATTTTCAACTACTGTATTCAAATTTCATTGATTCGAACAATTCCCAAAAAGGAAAAAGAAAAAATGAAAAAAAAAGACGCTTTCTCTAACTAATATGTATGAGTTTTTAATGAAGTACAACAATTTACTTTCCTCCTGTTTATCAAATTTAGCTTGAAGATAGGACGCACCATTTAAATGAGACATCAAATTAACCAATGCTTATAGAACAAAGTTGATAGAACCACCCATGAAGGCTAGTAGGGATGTTGATAGGATCACTTTATGTAAGAGCTCAATGTACAGTGCTCATACATACTATGTACTCCATATATCTATAGTATAGGCATAAGCATAAGTGTCATTTTAAAATGTAAATAGGGGTAAATTAGTCCACATAAAAAGATTCATTAAACGGGGAAACATCTTCCCGAGTAGAGGTGAGAACCTCTTCCGCCCAAAAGCACCACTCCCTTGACTTCTCTAAAAGAGCTTTATGCTCTTTTTTCTCTTTTGGCTAAAGCACTTTTACTTGCACACCAAACGCATGCAAAAGCACTTCTCGCATAAAAAAGTGCTTTTGTAGTAACACACCGCACCTCACCTTCAAACACCCCCGAAGAAGGGGGAGGAGGCAGAGGAAGTAGATCTATAGGGTTCGTACAACCTTTGCTTGATCTTCATTTTCATCTTTTCTTCTTCTTCTATTTTTTATTTTTATTTTTTTAATATGAAATTTTGCTCCCGATTTCCTTGTTTTATATATATATATATATATATATATTGAAGCATTCATATAGCATACTGATGGGATGATGCGAGTTAAAATTTGGGCATAACTCAAACTTAGCCAAACAGTTACGAATTAAAAATAGTTCAAACATAAATTGTCTTGGGCATAAACTAGATAGGTGAAACTAGTTCTGAACCAGATTTCACGGTTGCCAAACAGGCCCTAACTATCATAGTAAGTTCAGCGTATCCATCATTCAGGGTGGGTTGCTTCCAAATGTGATTAGGAATGGTCCTTGTGGGAGAGGAAGTTGATAAACTTTTCAATTCAAAGAGAACCGATGAAATAGGAACAGTAGATTTAATTTTATCTGGTGTAGGTCTTTTGTAGAAAGCTTTGTTTTATTTAATAATCATAAATATATGAAAGGAAAAAGGAAACTTTTTTCAAAGAAAGTAAAAACATATGTTAGTTTTGTTATTAAATATCAAATTGTATTTAATAAAAGGAAAGTAAAATTAAAATTGTAAAAATCTTCAGGCCTTAAGGCCCTTATCTTTAGTTAATATCAAATTAGTAATATTTATTTCTTGTTTAGGAAATTGTCTAAGCCAATATAATGGCATGATAAGATGTGGTTAGTCCATCCAAATGTTTTTTCTTGATTTATAAGGTTCTTACATGTCTGGTCTTCTAATAAGGTGTACCATACTTTTGTATTGTAACCCAAAAATAGAAAAAGGTTCTTAAATGTCCGTATATCTGAACATGAATGGTGTTATACATTACTATAGGAAGATGCGACAAGTAATTGTTATTGACGTGACATGCCATATCAATGTGGTTTAATCTTTAAAAAAAAAAAAAGAAATGGAAGCTAAGTTGACATTGAATTGAGAATCCTTTCATTATCTCAGTTGGAGATATGCAAGAATCCCCAAAATTCTATTGATTCCTTTCTTTCTAAATGAACCATATTTATCCAGCATCATGCCTTTTGAGATCTATGTACCCATTATTCAATAAGAGATCTTGGATCGAATCAGTATATCACCCGGCACCAACCGGTTGATACTCTTGCGTAGTAGGAGCGGACTGAGTCGGTATTTGTCTATTACAGGCGCACTCATATGCCTTTCGAGGCTTCCCCCTTGTAAATATTCTTGGGTAAGAATGCAGAACCTCAAACCTTAGCCCAAGCCTTTCCAATGGAGGGATGGGAAAGCTAACTCACTTTAAGATCCGTTGCGTGAAATAAGATTCGCCAAGCTGGGGCAAACAAAGCCGTCCGGCCCTACCGGATTAGGAATGCGAAGGCCTTTCCTTCGAAAGGAGACCCAGGAAAGAAAGAGCTATGCTATTGCCCTACTGATTTAAGGCCCTTTCGTAGTGACTTCGAATCAATAGGCCTCCCCTTTTTTTCTCATTTTGTTTGAGGCGGGCCAAATAGAGAATAAAATGCAGAAATAGGGGGAAGGGTTCCATAGAGTGATTTTCCTAATCAATTCGGTATAACAGGAAACATCGTCTGCACATCGTCTGATCACTTGAATTTGATCAAATTATCCACCTTTTTGGTCTTGCCTTTGGGCTCACCTCTGCCCTTGCCTTTCCATTTTTCTTACAGGGTATGGAAATCATATTTTTCTTGCATTTAATATATAAGACAGAAATAACTAAATTATACATTTGCTCCTCGGGGAAGACGCCTTCATTTGTGAGGGATATTAGATGGTGAGAGTATCTTAGCTGGAAGAGAATTGGCAATTAGGCTTTTGAGGTTAGGTGGCTCTGAAAAAAATATTTACGGGAAAGTGAGATGGAAGGATCAAATGCCCAAAATCGCTCATCTAGCAAGAAATGAGACACAAAGATATCATTAAGTTATCAGGCCATTAGAGGCATCTTGGAATCGGGGACACTGTCAAGCGGAACCTCCTCTAGAACTCATCTCATCTTCCGGCATATGTCCTATTTTATCAATTTTACTGAAGGACTATTGATTGTGTTCATGTGTGCAGGTTATCATCTAAACATGGCTGTGTCCACATGTCCACATGTTTGTGTCCCCTTAGACATGTATCCTTTTTCCCCATTAGACACAGTGGAAGGTTCTTCTTGATCAGTCAGTAGGCAACTATTTTCTTTTTTGGCTATAAAGGCATTACATGAAATACATTTTTTAAAGAAAGCTGGAATATGATCTGTGAAAGGTGTTTATCCCCATCACAAGTGCCCAAATTTGATTTTAGAATTAGACCCACCATCAAATCTCACAAGAAGGATGAGGGCCTCAATTTCTTTAATTATCTTATACAGAGAATGGTGAGTATTATGGATATTAAGCATTAGAAGCTTTACAATTACATCTGATGTTTCAAAATTTTTTTTCTTGTTGTACATGTTATTATTTTCTGTAATTTTCGTGTTATTATATTTGGTGAATTTTCGTGTTATTATATTTGGTGATTTGATTCCTTTATCGGCGAGAATTGTTCTTTACCTTACAGATATCGTAATTGTTGGGGAATATATTTGTTTGTAGGTTTTTCACTATGAAGTAATCGATATTGAGTCTATTGACGTAGATGAAGATTCTTCTGATGTTATGATCATTGATGAGAAATTTGGCACAAGTAAAGGGAAGGCAATAAAAAATGGATCTGATGGTTCCTGTAACAATCAATCTAAGGTACATATTGGGTGTCCTTTCTTACTGGTAATTGATCGTAACAGGTTACTGCTCTTACAATTAACATGTTATGTGACCATTTTTTATTTATTAAATTTTCTCCAGGAAGCTTTGACTGATTATTTATTTGCTCCTACTGGTGTGGCAAACATTGGATCAGTGGACGAGTTTCAATCTTCTAAGAACTTTGCCCCAGCATCGCATAATATAAATCTAGACTGTTTCTATGATGATGATGATGATGAGCATATTAATTTTTATTCTGATGAATTTATGGATGTTGATTATGCAATTTTGGGAGCCCAGTTAGATAGTGCAGATATTCCTCCTGGAGTAGAGGTGCCCATTCCTTGGTTGTCAGATCCTGCCCTAATCAAGAAGCAGCCACCTATGGCAAGCATTTTGCCTCAATCGCAACCCCAATTAGATGCTGTGGGATTTCCTAATGGATTAGACCCATCTTTATCAAATTGGTTGTCAGAGCCTGCCCAATTGAAAATGAAGCCAACATCAATTGGTCGTTCAAGTTTGCAAACCCAAATGGACAATGCGAGTCACCCTCCTGGGGTGGAGCCAACTTCACCTTGGTTATATACGGAAACTGCCCAAAGTAAAAAGAAGCCATCTACTTTGTATAATTCAACTTTTTCAAGTTCACAAACACAGAAGGGTGGGTTGACTTTTGTACCTGGGGTAGAATCATCTAGATCTTTTCGGCTTCTGGAACTGTCTGAGAGAAAAAAGAAACAAGCTACCCCAAGTAGTTCAAATTATCATTATCCTAAGTCGATATTAGATAAATTTGACACCATGAAATTGCCTCCGGGAGTTCAGCCATCTCCATGGGGGTCTTACCTTCCCAACAGTATAAAGAAGCAAGTTGATACAAGTAGTTTAACTTATTCCGGTTATGATACACAAATGGACACAGTGAATCTCCCTCCTGGAGTAGGACCAAATATGTCTTGGTGGCAGAATTCCTCCCAATTTATGATTAAACCATCTTTTATTAGTGACCCACCTTACTCAGATTTTTATGATCCTTTCGATGGTGCACAATTTTTTCCCGATGGAGAGGAAGCTATCCATTTGTTTCAGGATCCTGCCTCAAGTCAAGAGTATGAGGCTGCTGCTGGAAGTTCAACAATTCCCTCCCAGTTGATCTCTAGCAGCGGAAAGGATTGGAATGAAGATGATATTTTGAAGAAGTTCCAGCTTTTCAAACAATTTGATACTGTTGATGATCATTCAGACCATCACTATGCTCGTTGTGGTTCTTCAGTGAAGCAGGTAATTATGGTTCTAAAAGATGCATTCATGCTTTTCTCTTGTTTATTTTTCAATCTATATATATATGTGTGTGTGTGTGATGAGTCTTTGAACCCTCTTCTTTGATAGCCGCCGAAGCATTGGGCGAAGAAAATTCAGGAGGAGTGGAGGATCCTGGAGAATGATTTGCCAGGTGAGTTTTTATGCTTTATATTCATATTATGTTGTGGCAATGATAGGCTCCTGTCACAGTTTTGGGGGCTATTTGTCCTGATCAAGTTTTTGAAATGAATGTGTTGGTGATCACTAGAGTCTGTGAACTTGGTTTGCAATTGAATGTATAGATTGACTTCAGTTAGTGTGCGTCCTCAACCCCTCCCCCCTCCCCGTCACTCCCTCTCCCCACAAACAAGTCATTCACCCTTTTTTGCCCTGTTTTTTTTTGCAGAAAATCATCACTCACTTTTTGTTTGTGCTCTCTATTTACTTCTACAGATACAATATTTGTAAGGGTTTATGAAACAAGGATGGATCTTTTGAGGGCTGTAATTGTAGGAGCGGAGGGCACTCCCTACCATGATGGACTCTTCTTTTTTGATGTGTTCTTCCCTGGTGGCTATCCTAGTGAACCACCGGTATGTGATTGATTTATGAAATTGCGTTGGGTTATGTTTACATTTTATTTGTACCTTGTAGGTCTGACAGATTGTTTATGCCAGCATGTATACTACCACTCTGGTGGCCTTCGGCTGAATCCAAATCTGTATCAATGTGGGAAAGTATGCCTGAGCCTTCTTAACACCTGGTCTGGTAACAAGAATGAGAAGTGGATCCCAGGCGTATCAACCATGCTACAGGTTTTGGTTTCCATACAAGCACTGATTCTAAATGCGAAGCCCTACTTTAATGAGCCAGGATATGCAAGTATGAGTGGCTCAGTAAGTGGTGAGAAGTTTTCTGAGCAGTACAATGAGGATACATTTATTAAATCATTGAGGACGATGCTGTACACATTGAGGAGGCCTTCAAAGGTAGGATTGTAGTAGTTATTGCTTTTTATTGTTTCAAGTAGTTGGAACCACTGTGTTAGTCATTTGCACATGCAGATTGATATAAATGAAAAATTCAAGTGATTAAGTCTACCCTTACACGTAGTAACTGATATATCGGAGATATCGCGGATATTTTATTCATGATTGGGAATGGTTTTTTACATTTTATTCTTGGGACATTCACCATCTAATTCTTCTGAATTATGTTTGGCTGCAGCACTTTGAGGATTTTGTCATGGGGCATTTCTGCAAGCATGCTCATGAGATTCTGGTGGCATGTAAAGCGTATATGGATGGAGCTCAAGTAGGATCCCTTGTCAAAGGTGGGGTTCAGGATGTTGATGAGGGTGACAAGAGCTGCTCACAGAAGTTTAAGGAAAATGTGGCTGTGCATGTCAATTTGCTTGTGCCCGCATTTAAACAAATTGGAGTTAAGGACATAGAGAAATTTCTATCCCCAGAAGTGAAGGTAAACAAACGGGCAGGTAGGATGCCTAAGGCCCCAACAACGCATGTGACATCTTTATGAAAAGCCAATTTTTAAGCTTGACACAAAGCATCTCACATATAAGACATTTAAACTTTAGACTTAATTATGTGAGTATGGCATAGTTATATCCTCAGGATGCTTACATCTATTTTTGGGATATTGTAAATAGGTGTAGATATGGACGGTTTCATTGGGCCTATATCTTATCTTCAAATGCATACCGTAGCAATAGTTCAAGAGCTTTTACTTTATGAAGTTACTTATACAATGCAGCTTATCTTTGTTAATTTCTTTTCTTGGTGCTCATTTATTTGAGCCTTGCAAGGTTTAGTTCTGTTTAGATTTTCAATTCTAAGGTTCGACATCTTTATAGACAAAATGTATTAAGTGACTTTTGGAGGGTTATGACCAGGCTGTAGTTGGTTGAGAGCATCAACTTTGTGATTTCTAATGTATATAATGCACAATTTATTTCTGGTGGTGTGAAAACACCATTTTAAACATTTAACCTTCTTGAACTGCCTTAGGTCCCCCCCCCCCCCCCCCCCCCCCCAAAAAAAAAAAAAGAAAGCCAAGAGAAAAAAAAAAGAAGCCAATCAGCACAAAAAAAATCCACAAATTTTGGGTAATGGGAAAAGGTTGTAGGAGTGAAATGGTTGTGTTGCAAGTTGACGGTTATGACCATGGTTTTGAAGATGCAAATATTGGTATGGCCCAAATCCAAAAATTTATTGTTCACTGGAGGTAGCTGAATATATTGGTGAGTGCTGCGTGTGTGTTTTCCCCTCTAAACCTTTTTTTTTTTTTTTGGCAAATATTTGGCTGAAATTTTTTCCCGGATTCTAAATGGAATGCTGATTTATTCAAAATAATCAGTCAATGAGGAGCTTCATTTTCCTCTCTCTCTCTCTCTCACATATGGCTGAAGTGTTAGAACTTACTGCATGTAGGCTGAAGTATTTTTGCCAATTTCGCTTTGTAGTTTTGTTTTAATAGTAGATTGGAATTTTCATGGAAGTTGCTGATGGTCCATCAGTTTGAATGTTTATAACATCTTTACAATTTTTTGGAGTGTTGTAATGCGATTCAAATTTTGCTCTCCTCCCTCCCCTTTGGGTTTGTTTAATTAGTCACCATATGTTGTTTTGTTTTTCTTCCTTTTATATATGTCCCATTAACACTTGCTCTATTTTTGCTTCTTGGTTTTTATGTTGGAGTTAATGCCTGAAAGGGCAATTGTGAATGTTACATGAAAATGAAATTGTGTTGCGAGTCATGATGTGCCTGTCATATTGATTTCTTTCCTCTAGAGATAGTCGTCAAAATAGAGGAAATATGCAGAAGAGAATTGCAAAGTGGGCAAAGACGAAGACTTTAAAAGACTTTGGAGGTGTGAGCTACGCCTATTGAAACTCTACCTCTCCAGCTGCAGCTGTCGATTGGGAGGTGTTTTTAAGTAGGCTTCGGAAGTGAAAGCTATGCCTATTGACACTCTTCCTGTCCGGCTGCGGCTGTTAATTGGGAGGTGTTTTTGAGTTGGTAGCGGTGGGTATTTTGTGCTTGGTGGATAGTGGATTAGGTGTAGGGATAACTATGATAACAAAATATTGGACTTATTTGGTTCATATGTGTTGTGGGGTCTTATATTGGTCCGGGGTTTGCTTCAAAGGGTTTTTTTTTATTTTTTATTTTAAAAGAAAAGATAACAAGATATGTTGGCATAATAAAATTTAGGGTAAATATCCAAAAACTCCCTTTAAAATAAAATCATATCCAAAAAACCCATCAAATATTTTATCTATCAATTTCATCCATCAAACAAAGTATCAAATCTAATAACCCCAACCAGTTAGTGTTCCATCCATTGCTATTAAAAAAAATACCAATAAGACTAAAATACCCTCTTTTCCTATTAATATGTTTGATAATATAATACCCATTTAATTAAATTAGTACTTTTGCCTTTAAATAAAAATGTAATCCAACTTCATCAAATGCTTGCAGATTCTGAAATAAGAAACAGGGAGAACCAAAGACTATTAAAGGAGATTAGATTTGAATGCCAAAGAGTTCTCTATGATGGCGTCCTGGAAAATATAGACAATGAATTGCTTTCCAATATTTAAAACCGTATAACATTGTTTCATCGACTACGTTGATTATCTCATCAGTGTAACATATAAGACGCAAAATTGGTGCAGTGTGCTATGCCATCTTTAATTAATGGCTATCGAATCTCTCTTGCATATATATATAAATAGAGAGAGAGAGAGAGAAAAAAAGATGCATGTGTATTTGCATATACACATAGAGAGGGAGCGGGAGAGATGTTTCGAAGAGGAGGTGCAAGCTATGGATCCATCACATGGGATTCAACAGATCCACTCACATGGCCATATGGGCAGTTACATGAGGGAGGAGTGTGTACAGGCAAGGCGGCAGAGAGAAGGGCAAAAATGGTGGCTCAACTAAGTAAAGATAGTTGACGGAGTGGTATTTTTGTCCAACAATGACATTTTTAATATGATTCTTGACGGAGGTTAACTGGCTGGAGTTGTTGGATATGATATTTTCTTTGGTGGGATTAGATTGATAGATAAAATATTTATTGGTTCTTTTAGATATGATTTTATTTTAAAGGGAGTTTTTGGATATTTACCCATAAAATTAAGAGTGTGGCTATTGCCACCACATAAAATACTCAAAGCCCCCCATTAATTTATACTTTTTTAAGTTTTATGAAAAGTATAAAAGGTTTTTACGAAAATTAATAACATTGTTCACTAGAAAACATCATTCTGAACAACTTTGTAGAAGAAATTTTTTCCAAAATCTATCATTTAAGTAGACTTTTTGGCCATTTATAATCTCTATTTCATTTTTCATGAAAAATTGATAAAAAGTCTACTTAAATGACAGATTTTAGAAAAACTTTCTTCTACAAAGTTGTCCGGAATGATGTTTTCCAATAAACAATGTGATTCGTTTTCATAATTTTGTCTTATATTTTTCATAAAACCTTAAAAATGTAAATTAAATGGGGGGCTTAGAGTATTTTATGTGGTGGCAATAGTCTGGCCCAAAATTAATCCTTCAATTATTTAAAACAGGTAAGACAAATCAGTCTGTCTTTAATTGGGGGGACCAAACGTGAGTTTTTCCAATGACCAAAAGTCTCTTATTCCATGGTGAGTAGGCCCCAAGGTCTGAGACTTTAAGCATACGTCTAAAGTGAACTAGTCCGAATCAGTGTAATTGGCAAAGCCAGTGGCCAATACCATCTTGACGTGTTTGTGACTCCTTATACTAGTCGCTATGTGGTGTGTGAAGAGCAAAATTGCAGGACCTACTGCAATTTCCTTGTATTCTTCATCTTGAGTCGTTGCCGTTTGGTTGGGTCTCTGTGGAAATTTCCAAGTCTCCGTTGACATGTCACTATCATTTATTAAATTTGTGACTCCTTATACTAGTCGCTATGTGGTGTGTGAAGAGCAAAATTGCAGGACCTACTGCAATTTCCTTGTATTCTTCATCTTGAGTCGTTGCCGTTTGGTTGGGTCTCTGTGGAAATTTCCAAGTCTCCGTTGACATGTCACTATCATTTATTAAATAAAAACTCTTACACTTCATCTATTAAATCTATTAAAGACATTACCTCCTCCCCGTGTCTCCAACTAGTATTATACTACTTAATTATTATTTAATTAATAGGCTAATAGCCAGTTGTAACATAATAGACCCCTCTTCTTCCCTAGACTAAACCATTTAGTATTTACTCGACTTGAGAATGAGGGTTTTAAATTTAAATTTTCGTTATTTCACTATTAGATACATGTATATTTAAATAAATTCTGCTATCACATATTCACATGAGACTAATCTGAGTATAAATTTTTGTGGGAATAGGCTTGAGATACCTATACTGGACAATAAAGAAAAAAAAAAAAAAGGTAAAGAAAAGAAGAAGGATAATTACCCTTTCCATGGAAAGTGTTCTATCTTCGAAATCCATGTACCCGCTTGATTATTGCCTTGTGCCAAGTCTTGTGTGTACCCCATTTGTCTTAAAGTTGGCGAAGACTTCTGTGGGAGATGAGAGAGAACGAGTCGTCGAAAGAAAAAAAACAAAAGGAAAAAGAAAAAAGAAAAAAAGAAACATCAAATTTCCTGGTTTATATATATCTAATTATCTATATCTATTGAGTAATCACTGGGTGGCCGCCTTCTTCTTCTTCCTCCTCCAACTTGGAAGAAACGTATCATTGCAGCCATGAGTTCTCCAACCACCTCTTTACATAGCTTATATCAACTACCATGTCTCCAAGCTTTCATGTCTATAATCCTCTTCACCATCTTCTACGTGACCTTAGTCTCTTCCTCACCAACTCCACCCTCTAATTACACCCTCCACTGCTCCACAATCCTGCCCGAACCAAACCCAACTTCTCTCCAATTCACCGACTCCTCATCCTTTCCTCACTTCCAGAACGGCTATTATCTTGGCGGCGACAGAATTCTCAGTCGATACTCACCTTCACACTCCTCAGGCTTCTTCAAATCTGTACGGTTTCGCACTGGAAGTGTGCATAACACCAGCGTTGAAGGCGTTTTCAAGGTTAAAGGGATTGTCACAATCCAAAACCCATATATGCAGTGGTATAATTCCCCAATGGTTCCTCGCAATTCACGGATTAGTTCGTTGCGTTTTACACTTGATGGTTTCTGGTCAGAATCTTCTGGGAGACTCTGTATGGTGGGTTCGGGTCTTACTTTCTCGGATGAAGGTAAGGTGCTCAATAATAGTCTTGGTGCTGTTTTGAAGCTCAATTATGTCAAGAACTCAAGTATTTTTACCAGTTTGGTTAGTGGGGTTTTGGAAAGTACTTCGAGTTCTGCTGATGATTTGAGTTATTTTGAACCAATTTCTATATTGGGTTTTACTCAACTGAATTATAACTACACCTTGGTTTCGGAAGAATTTGGTGATGGGTGCTCTGGTGGAAGTGAGGTTCCACAGAGTTTACCACTTAGTTCACAGCCGCACATGGGTCTCTGCTCGATGCTGCCAAGGTCTATGAATGGATTTGAATTGAAGTATGCGAGTGATTGCGATTCTGCAAAGAATTGCACTCCTTTTGGTGGGGATATCGGGTATTTGCCTCGCTTCATGTCCTTGAGTACAATTCAGTGTTCCAGGGACAATCAAAGGTTGCGAGTTTTAGTAGAATTTTCTAACAATAGCTATGTTGAGTATAGCCAGACTTTCAATCCAAATATGACATTGGTTGGGGAAGGATTGTGGGATGGCAAGAAGAATCAGCTATGTGTTGTTGCTTGTCAAATTTTGAACATGACGGATTCTTTGGCTAATCCTCATGTTGGAAATTGTTCAATTAGGCTGAGCTTGAGATTTCCTGCAGTTTGGTCAATCAGAGACAGAAGTAGCATTGTTGGGAAAATTTGGAGTAACAAAAATGCGAATGATTCTGGTTACTTCAAAAGGATCATGTATCGAAGTTCTGAGACTGATATGGTGGGGGTTCCGGGTGTAAAGTATGAGTACACTCAAATTGACAGAGAACCAAAATCATGCCGGGAAAAGAAGCCTGCTAAAAGCAAAGGGGGGAGTTACCCGAATGGGAATTCTCATGATATGAGATTTGACATGTCCGTTAAAAATTCTAAAGGAAGAATTGCATGGGGTTATTCTGTCCCTCTTTCCGTGGGCAATCAGTTCTATGAGCAGTACTATTCGTTGGATAATCAGTTCTATGAGCAGTACAATTCGTTGGATACATCATTCTCAAGCTCAACGGTGCTGACAAACTCGGAAGTTGAAGCAAGCACCAGCCATGGCAACCTTGTGAATATCAGCTACAAGATAGGCTTCACACAGCTATATGGTGTAAAATTGGATCAGGGGATTTCTCTATTCAATATATCTTCGAGTATGGATGGCCGAGTAGAGATTTCTGCGGAAGGGATTTATGATGCTGAGACAGGAAGCTTGTGTATGGTAGGCTGTAGAAATCTTGGCTCAAATGATGGGACATCGACAAGTGATTCTATGGACTGTGAGATTCTTGTCAATTTCCAATTCCCTGCTTCAAATTCGAAGAAAAATGGAGGTTACATCAAGGGAAGCATCAAAAGCACAAGGAAACAATCCGACTCTCTTTACTTCGAACCTTTGGAGCTGACTTCAATGGCTTGTGACACTCTGGAATCAAGAAAATCCCTTTTGAGAATGGATTTGGAGATCACCATGGTTCTGATCTCAAAAACACTTGCATGCATCTTTGTGGGTTTACAGCTTTTTTATGTGAAAAAGCACCCTGATATGCTTCCCTTCACCTCAGTTTTCATGCTTTCAATTCTTACTTTGGGGTACATGATCCCTCTCATGCTAAACTTCGAAGCCTTGTTCTTGCATAATCGCAATCAGCAAAATGTTTTGCTTGGGAGCGGTGGATGGGTTGAAGTGAACGAAGTGATTGTACGGGTAGTTACAATGGTAGCTTTCCTGTTGCAATTCCGTCTTCTGCAGTTGACATGGTCTACACAATCGAGCGATGGAAGCCAAAAGCACTTCTGGGCTTCTGAGAAAAAGGCTCTGTTCGTGTCTTTACCATTATATGTAGCAGGGGGCTTAATTTCTATGTTGGTGAATTGGAGGGGGAACGATAATGGCGCTGTGATGGTAGTAGGTAATTATCAGGGGCATTCCCTTAATTGGGAAGACTTGAAATCTTACGGCGGTTTGGTCTTGGATGGTTTTCTTTTGCCTCAAATTCTGCTCAACATGTTCACCAACTTGAGAGACAAACCTCTTTCATGTTCATTCTACATTGGAACCACGCTTGTCCGATTGCTCCCACACGCATATGATCTTTACAGGGCTCATCGCTATGTTCGCTGTTTTGGTGGGTCATACTTTTACGCGAATCCTGGTGCAGATTTTTACTCCACTGCTTGGGATGTCATTATCCCTTGTGGGGGTCTGTTGTTCGCAACCATCATTTACTTGCAGCAGCGCTTTGGCGGTCGTTGCATCCTTCCCCTGAGGTTTAGGCAGCAGGAAGAATATGAGAAGGTACCTGTGGTTAGCAATGAGTAATTGCCGTAGGCGTCTATAACTTAAAATTTCTGTTTCTTTCTTTCTTGTTTTCCTATGTATTACTGTAAGCTCTATGCTGGTGCAGATGGAACTGACCGACTCTTATCGGTAACTTCCTATGCATTTGAGCAATATGTTGTATCGTTAGCTATCCTACTCACTCTCTCTTGAATAATTAAATACGAGTGACATGTGAATAAGATTACTTGGATTGAGCCAACGGTGTCACATCTACACTTGATTATGCAGTTCTTACTCTAGTCTACTTCACTGTGTCTGCTTAGTTGATGTGGTTAATGGTTCTTAGTGTGGTTCCCTGGACTTTGTGGTATTACTGCATAGCTCACTTCCTAAGAAATTTTTATCAGGTTAGTCATTCAGTTTGGGAAGGCAATTTTGCAGCAGATTGGCTAGCTTCTTTGGGCTGTAATTCCGAGCTTTTTATGCTGAGTTTGGATCTTGAGGGTCCATCTGGGTGTCCGAATAAAAATTAAATAGTTAGTGTATTTTACATAATATTAAAATGAGGCTATTTAAAAGAAAATTGGAGTCAATCACTATAGTCAAACTATATTATAGGATCGATTTTTAAAAATTCACGAAATGCCAATATTTTGTATTTCTATGAAATACTCAGTATTCTCCTAAAATTTTATGTGTCAAGTTGCGTGGGTCTTAGAGTTTTTAAAAGTTAATAATTTTATCTTGAAAGCAACCTGAGGATTGAAACCAATGAAATTTAATAATGGGAAAATTGGTCATTCCTATGCTCTCTTGTGGCAAGATCATAATAGCAACAGTGAGGAAGGAGAAAACCAAAACTTCAACTTGTTTGCACAAAAAGTTCCATCTCTCTCTCAAATGTTGACATGAATAAATAAAAATAATTAAATAACATATAAGACCGAAAGCTAAACATGTCAAATTCCAAAAGCCTATGTTCTTTTATTTTAGGCGAGTGAAGAATCAATCTTGTGAACAGACTTGGAGAACACAATAAGATCATCAGGATCCTTTGCGCCGCCACCCTTCTCTCCACCGTCGCTGATGATAGTATCACGAATCACCTTAGCCATTGGATCGTTTGGCGCCGTCGTGGTCGTGGTGGTACCAGAATTATCGTCCCTTTTCTTTCCTATTTCTTTTTCAACTTCCTTCTCCCTTTGCTCTGTTCTCTCTTTATGTGCTTCCATAAATTCCCGTCTCTCTTACTCTCTCTCTCTCTCTCTCACACACACACACACACACACTCTCTCTCTCTAAATACTAAGTCTTGATCCATTTTTCAATGATACACGTGTCTGGTGCACAACAGTTCATGGCTCCTCTCACATGCAAAGAAAAAACAGAATACACGTGGATGAAAGAGAGAGATTGAGAGAGGGGTTTAGGTAGGAGTGTTTATGGTTGAGGTTAAAATAAAAAACCGAACCGAGGCAAAGGTCTTTCTTTCATTTGATTTGGTTTTGATTTTGGTTTTGGTTTTTCTTTCAATATGTAAACATTTTAGTCACATGTTGCAAAGTACTCTTTCCGTCCAAATTTGTTTATTCCAATTTGACCAAGCATAAATATTTAGGGAATATGTTAAAGTTTATCATATCACTCAATTTATTTAATTAACAATATGATTTTACATTAAAAAATAAAATAGAAAAAAAAATTAATTTTTTAAGAGAAAATGTAACAACAGGTATTTTGAGAAAGGAAAACAATTAATTACTTTGATTTTTGAAGATGTGCGGGACATCTCAAAATAGAAATTATAGGCATACAAATTAGGACAGAGGGAGTATGTGGATTTTTTTTTTTATAATATTGTGGATCACATGCAGGGTGGAACTAAGGGTGAATGAGGGCCATGGGAAAAGATCCTCTCAAGTTCCCTTGACTATCTTAATCATTCATTTTGACCATTGAGGGCACTTGAATTAGGGGCTAACAGGGTTCGTCAGAATGAATGGTTAAGATGTGCATTGGACGGTCAAATGTACCTGACAAGATCTTTTTTTACAAATTGGTTTGATTACCGGCAAATAATTACATATCAATATGAGTTAGTATTCATTCTTAGTTAAGTTATTAGTCATATACTACGAAGTTATTAATCATTTGTATTGATATGTAATTATAGAAATCTAGATTTGGTGGATAAAGTCTTCTCTAATTTAACAAAGCGAATGACAAAATTTAAATTCAACCGTGGTCTTAATTATAGGCGTAAAATAGTTTTTGAGAGAACCACATGAATTTTTTTTTTATCAAGATTTGGTTTCTAGCGATATAAAGGGAAAAATTAAGTTGACAAATGAAAGAGGGGTATTAATGTAATTTGATAAAACTTTATAAATTAGGAGCTAAAATGGTGTTGTTGCATCATGTCTTACCTGTGCCCACAGGAAAAAAAAACAAGTCGAATTAAAAAAAAAAAGAAAAAACCCCTCCATTACTGAATTTTTTTAATAATCTTCCAACATTCACCAATGAAAGTCCATATTTTTAAGGGGACTTTTGGATTACCTCTCAAACAGGTTGAACTTATCTTAGTGCCTGTTTGGGATAGCTGCAACTTCTGCTGTTAATCAGAATCAGAAGAGAATCAGAAGAGAATCAGAAGCTACTAGTAGCAGAAGAGAATCCTCCTAGTGTTTGGAAATTAATTTCAAAATTGATTTTGCTACCATAAGTGATTTTTTTTCCTGTTTGGCAAGAGTTGCTGCTAAAGTGATTTTAACCCTGAAATGACAATATTACCCATCTCTGTTCGGTAGCCTGTAGGTCAAAAACTATTCAAAAGGGTGGAACGGCAAGCTGTATCTCACGAACTTCCTCCAATCTTGGCCGGTTCTTCACATTCCAAGAAATTCTGGATGCGACCAACAAATTCGACGAGAGCCTGCTTCCCTCAATGATATTAGCACATACTTCCCTCAAAAAATTTGATTTGAGAAGGAGATCAAAACCTCCAAGACATTGGGGGAAAAAAAAAAGGTTTCATGCGTTGAATTTAGGGGGAAAAAAACTGGGTTTCACGGTTGAATTTAAGGGGAAAAAAATGGGTTTCATGCGTTGAATTTAGGGGGAAAAAACTGGGTTTCACGGTTGAATTTAAGGGGAAAAAAAATGGGTTTGACAACCCATCTCTGTTTGGCAACCCCAAACCCCAACGGTACAACCCCAAACCCCATTTGTGTTTGACAACCCCAAACCCCAACGGCACAACCCATCACCGGCCAATATCCCCCCTGGTGAAGCAACACAACCCCAACCACCACAACCAGAGCCTGGATCGTCGATGAAAAGGAGGATTCGGCAGAAGAGGGTGGAGGATTCCGGCACCATGTCGTGGTCGACAAAGTAACCGGCGTCGGAAAGGAGCATCGTGGCCGTCGACCTTAATCGCAACTGCCATCAGTGGAACGCCAAAACCCCAAAACATCTGGCTCGGCGTCTCCTCCTCCTCCGTCGGGTTCCTCGACGCCATCAACTCCGACGGCAAAATCGCCGCCTCCACCATCTTCGTCGACCTCAAAGTCTCCACCACCTCCATCTGCGGCTGCTCCTTCGTCGACCTCAAAGGAGTTGGGTTTGGGCGCTGTTGGTGGCTCAGTTTTGATCGTGGAAGACAAGGACATAGATGGGATTTATATTTCATATGTTGTAGAAGGAAGGGCACGTTGGGAATTAGATTAAGTTTCATTAAAAGGGAAAACTGATTCCCGGTCAGATTTTGGCAAAAGCTTGGGTACCCCAGCTTCTTCCAAAATCCACTAAAATCAATTCTGAACATCAAAAGTGATTGTGACAAACCATACCCAAACAGGCCCAAAATAGATTATGGGTTTTGGAATAGATTTTGGGCCTTCTGGAATCCAATCCAAACAGGCACTAGGCTTCTTTGTAGAGTACTGCTTATCGATCCAAACAATATCTTTCCGTAGTCAATAAGCATCAATCTAGCTTGGTGGCCTTTTCAAATTAATCCAAAGATACAAAAGTTTTTTTTAAAATTTAATAATTCTCTCTTGAAGGCAACCTGGCCTGAGCATGGACACCAATAGCAGGGATTTGTAATTGGTCGTCCCTATCATTTGGCCAAGTCTTTTGTATACCCCATTTTTGTCAAGTTCTTAATTCATGTCGGCGAAGACCTCAATGTTGTGTTATTTAGAGAAGGCCGGAGAGGATGCCCACCGACCTGGCCTCGCACAAGGGACATATGATTCTAGTTAGCCCTTATCAAAAGCTCAAGGCCCATGGGTAGCTCGAAGCACAGCTTGAAACCCCAAGGAAAAAGCCCAACCTGAGCCTAAAAAAGCCTGAGTTTAAGCCTAGCCCGAATACCCTTGGCTAGGCTTGGGCCTTTAGTTGAAGCTCAAAGCCCGATACTGTAACAATATGAATATTTTCCAGTTTTTGAGAAATTATTTTTTGGTGATAACTTCCTAGATCAATACCAATAAAAGAGTATTATATGTTAACTTACTCCCAATGGATAGTAAGCTTAATACAAAGTGACTACTAATGTCTTCCGTGTTGGTATTATGATGGGAAATGGTCACCAAAAGGAAATGCTTTTACTTTTTTTTTTCTTTTGTTACATACTAACAGTAGGAATTCAGCTTAAGCTCGAGGCCCGAAGCTTGAAGCCCAAAAAAGCCCAAGCCCGCGGGCTAGGCCTGGGCTTCACATTTTCCTTCGTGGCTTGGCCCGATGAATAGTGGAAGCCCAAAAAGCCTAGCCTAGCCTAAGAAAAAAACACTCAAGCCTGGCGGTCTGGTCAGATGCCGAGGCCTAATTCTAGTGAACATGATAGTCTGTTATTACAAAAAGTAATGATGGATACCCAAGTACATGTCCAACTTGTGAGTTATATGTATTTTAATAGATACATGTCTTTGTATCCTGTGTCGATGATTATTTTTACAATAACGGACCGTCGGTGTAAGGGTTGTCCTTATGCATTGATTGAATATCTATTATGTATATCTATAACGGAGGATATTGGTTCCTATAGTTGTGCCACGCGTCACTTCCTCTTCTCTTTTTATTTTTTTTTAATTTTAAATCACATGCTCAACAGTGGCAGAAATTTTTTCAAAAAATTACCTTTTGGTGATCATATTCCAATGTAATACCAATAAAGGATATATGTTGTCAATATGCTTCCAATTAACTATATACATGCATGAAATGACTACCAATTTCTCTTTTTTTGTATTACATTGAAAATTAATCACTAAAACGTAATTTTTCTAAAAAGTTACCTTTAGTGACTTTTGAGGACATTGTTTTTTTGGTGACCACTTTCAATCTTAATACCAAACAAAGTTATTTTCTATCAACTTGTTACAAATTAACTATATATGTGCTTCAAAATGACTATTAAGTTTTTTTTTTTTTGTTTTTTTTGTTTGGTATTAAGTTAGGAAGTGGTCACCAAAAAGTAATTTCCTCAACTTTTTTTTTTTTTTTTTTGTGTTCACTACTCCTTTTCATGCAAGTAAATTGTCACTTGGTATTCACTATGTATTTCTTTGTTTTTATTTGGGAGAATCGAAAAACCCACACTATACAATGTTCAACCCAAACTTTGTAAACTACCATATTTATTAGGTTTTTTTTTTTTTTTTTTTTTTTTGTCTATTCATCTCCTCTCTCAAAAATTGAACGTACAAAATTATAAATAGTCATAATAAAAGAAACAGATAGAGGAAAAAATGATTAAAAAAAACGACACGTCGGAATCTTCAAATTCTCCTGATCTGTTTTTGACCAAAAAAAAATTATTTTAATCAAAATTCTTCAGATGGTTTATTACCTAAAATTGAAAAGATGTATGCATTCTCTTATCTTCTTCTCTTTCCTTCTATGCTCCTCCCATTCTCTAAACTTTTCTCTCTCTAAAATTTTCTCTCATCTTTTTATGTTCTAATATCAAACAAATTTTTGGTTTTTTTTTTCTTTGATTTTTCACTCTCTATGAAATCCACTAAAACCTCTTTTGGAAGGTCAATATTTATTGTTGTCATGCATTCTACAATCCACAGCATTAGATTTCGAGACACTTTCGACGACTATACTTGCTTTGGTACATATCAAAATGTCAAAACTATGATCGTGAGATGGGTTAAGCTCTAAAGAGTCTTAATATTTTTCTACCAAATACCATAATGTATTAGCTTTTTTCTCTTTTTACAACCTTCTACTATTAAATTAATTGTTTTTCAAAATAATTTGTCCTTTTTAGAAATTTGATTACATTTTGTGTGGTACATTACACTAACAACGCACTAAATACAATTTTGATTTAACTACTTAATTTATTTTTATTTATATCTTCTAAATTTAATCAAGATATTATATTAACAAATACATTTTATTATTTTAGAGAATAAATATTTTATTAAAATTTTAATTTTTTAATAATATTATTTTTATAAATAAATCCGTGCATTGCACGGGTTTGAATCTAGTTATATACTAGAAGTTAGACTTCACACAGCAACAGTCACTCGGTCCTTCTTCCTCTCCTTAGAACTTGGAAGAAATATATCATTACATACAGTTATGAGATCTTCAACCACTTCTTTACATGGGTGGAATCAACAACCATGGCTTCATACTTATCTGAATTTAATCTTCTTCACTATCTTCTACGTGACCTCAGTCTCCTGCTCACCAACTCCACCCTGTTACACCCATCACTGCTCCGCAATCGTGCCAGAGTCAGCTCCCACTTCTCTCGAATCAAGCACCTCCACGCTTCCTCGACACCAAAACGGCTAATTCTACGACGCTGATAGAATCCTTAATCCAAACTCGCCATACAACTTGCCCAACTTCTTCAAATCTCCAAGGTTGCTTCTCCGAAGAGTGTATATATATGACCGATGTTGAAGGCGTGTTCAAGGTTAAGGCACTCCTAATCCTTGATTCACTTGGTTTCACAGTACAAGGGTTCTATTCTGAATCTTCTGGGAAGCTTTGCATGGTTGGTTACGGTTCTGACACAGCAGAAGGTAATTTGCTTGGTCAGCTTGGTGCTGTTCTTAATCTCAACTATGTCAAGAATTCAAGTATTTTTACCAATTTGCTTACTGGAATTTTGGAGAGCTCGAACTCTGGTAACCATTCGAATTATCTTGAACCAATATCCATATTGCTGTTAACCCAAATGAATTACAAGTACACCTTGGTTTTGAAAGAATTTGATAGTGAGTTCTCTGGTGGAAGTGATATTCGGAAGAGTTTACCGCTTAATTCACAGCGGCCTAATAAGAGTCTTTGCTCCATCCTGTCAAGGTCTAAATATGCGTTGGAATTGAAGTACGCAAGCCATTGCGATTCTACAAAAAATTGCACACCTTTTGGTGGGAGTGACATTGGATATTTGCCTCACTTCATGTACTTGAATGCAATTCAGTGTTCAGAGGATGGTCCAAGGTCTTTTTTTTTTTTTTTTTTTTTTTGTTGGAATTTCTTGACACTAGCAAAGTTGAATATGACCGGTCTTTAAATCCAAACACCACATTGGTTGGGGAAGGATTGTGGGATGCAAAGAAGAATCAGCTCTGTGTTGTTGCTTGTCGAATCTTGAATACGACGGATTCTGTGGCGAATGCTTATGTTGGGGATTGTTCAATTAGGTTGAGCTTGAGATTTCCTGCAGGGACAGTAGTAGCATTGTGGGGCAAATTTGGAGTAGCAAAAAGGCCAATGATTCTGGCTACTTCGATAGGATCATGTATCGAAGTTCTGACAATCCTATGGAGGGGGTTCCAGCAGATTTCAAGTACAAGTATACTGAAATTGACAGAGTATGGGAATCATGCCCTGCCAAGTGGCCTGTAAAAAATAAAGAGGTGAGTTACCCAAATGTGTATTATGAAATGAGAGTTGACATGTCGGTCGAAAATTCTGAAGGAAGAATTGCATGGGGTTATTCTATCCCTCTCTATGTAGGCAATCTGTATTATGAGCAGCAGTACTATTTGTATCCGATGCCACTCAAGAGCTCAAGGCCACTGACAAACTCTGTAGTCGAAGCAAACACCATCCATAGCATCCCTACAAATATCAGCTACATAATAGGCTTCACAATGCTACCCGGTGTAAACTTGAGGGATGGGATTTCACTATTCGATACATCATTGAGTCTGAATAGGCGAGCAGGGATTTCTGCTGAGGGGATTTATGATGCTGAAACAGGAGGCTTGTGTATGGTGGGCTGTAGAAATTTTGGATCAAGCAATGGGATGTCGACAAGTGATTCTATGGACTCTGAAATTCTTGTCAATTTCCAGTTCCCTCCATCAAATTCGAAGAAAAATGGAGGTAAGATCAAGGGAAGCATCAAAAGTACAAGGGAAAAGTCAGATCCTCTTTACTTCGAATGTCTTGACTTGTCTGCAAATGTTGTTACCATTATAGATGGAAGAACATACCTTTACTTTTTGAGGAGAGATTTGGAAACCATCCTTGTTCTAATCTCCAACACACTTTCATGTGTCTTTGTGGGATTACAACTCTTTTATGTGAAAAGGCACCCTGATATGCCTCCCTTCACCTCACTTGTCATGCTTGTCATTCTATCTTTGGGGTACACGACCCCTCTCATGACAAACATCGAGGTCTGTTCTTGAGAAAAATAAAAATAAATTTGGGAAATCTTTTTCTTGCGAGTGCTGAAAGGATAGAAGAGGTCATTACAATGATTGCTTTCCTGTTGCAATTCCATCTTCTGCGATTGACATGGTCTGCAAAATTGGGTGATGGAAGTAAAAAGAACTTGTGGGTTGCTGAGAAGAAGGTTTTGTCTGTGTATTTGCCATTATATGTAGCCGGTGGGCTAGTTACTTCATTTGTGAATTGGAGGAAGAACAATAACGGCCTGTTGATGCTTTCTTCTCGCCCTATAGGCAATTACCAGTGGCATTCCCTTTGGGGGGACTAAAAATCTTACGGCGGTTTGGTGGTGGATGGTTTTCTTTTGCCTCAAACTCTTCTCAACGTGTTCTGCAACTTAAGAGAGAAACCTCTTTCTTGTTCATTCTACATTGGAACAACTTTCATGCGATTGCTACCACACATAAATGATCTTTATAGGGCTCATAATTATGTTGGCCTTTCTAAGTGGTCATACATTTATGCAAACCCTGGAGCAGGGTTTTACTCCACCACTTTGAATGTCATTATCCCTTGTGGGGGTCTGCTGTTTGCAACAATCTCTGTTTTTTTTTTCCCTTGTTTTTCCCCCCAATAAATTACTGTATGTTCCATGCTAGTGCAGACAGAAATGAATACTTATGGACTCAAACTTGTGCAAACTCAGTTAACTTTACTGAACACTACTCTTTTTAATTTCCCTTTCCATTTTCACTTTTATTTGTGCTAGTATTTCTCTTTTTATAAATTTCTTGTCAGATATGACAAGGAGTGTGATCTTTCTTTGTTTGCAGCTTATTTAAGTTAGGCATGACAAGAACACTTAAGTAAGAATATATAGCAGAGTTTGTGTCAATTTGACACCATTGAATTTCCAAACCAGCTGGTGACTTGGGACATTGGCTTGACAAAGAAGAACTTAGGCTACGTTTGGTTTGAGGGAATGGAATAGAATGAGAGTGGGAATGGAATGAGAATGAGAATGGGAATAGGAATGGAATGAGAATGGACATTTCATTCTAATGTTTGGTAAGGAGTGGGAATGGAATGAAAAAGTAAAGGTGGGACCCACTTTTAATATTTTTACTCATTAAAAGAAAAGAATAGCCATTTCTCTTGATTTGGGAAGGAATGGCTATTCCCTCATTAGAGGGAATAGACCCCCACAAGAAATAGTCATTCCATTCCCTTGTGCAACCAAACACTTGATCACTTTTTTTTGGAAAATGGAATCACCATTTTATTCCCTCCTTCATTCCCTCATAACAAACACAGCCTTAAGGAATGGAGAAAGAGAACCACTTGCATATTTTATGACAACCAATTTTCAGTTGTTTCATTATCCTTTATTTTTTAAATGACCAACCGATGATGGGTCAAGATGGTGACCAAAAAAATGAAAAAGGCAATTGGCTAAGGGCATGACTTTAGGGGTGTTCATGGTTTAGGTTAAAACCGAGAATCAAACTAAACTGAATCAAACCAGACCAATATTTTTTGGTTTTAATTTGGATTGGATTGTCAATTTTCCCATTTTGTTATGTGTATCCAATTATTCATGATTTGTTACTACTTGATAGGAGAAAATCGTTTTTAGTTTGGTTTTTTTATCATTTGGTTTAGTTTTGGTAATAAAATTTGCTCCAAGATCGAACCAAATTGAACCATGATCACTCCTATAGAAAAAAAAGAAAAAGAAAAAAGAAAAGAAATAAAAGATGGAAAAGGATCTATATAGCCATGCTAGAATATTCGGAATGGAACTATATAAGACTAAAATGACATAAGATTGTATAGTATTACACATACAGCGACATTGCCGTTCGAATGCAAACTTTCTAAACTGCTGCCATGGCCAAGTCCAACATGTACATATTTTCAGACTTTACGCAGCGACGGTGACCAAGTTTACTTCTCGCTCTTATTTTTTTTTTCCTTCTTTCTTCTGAATCGAAGAAGTCTATAGCAATAGCTATGCACCCTTATTCAGCTACCTCTTCACATAGGAGCTATCAACCACAATGGCTTCATGCTTTCATACTTTCTATTCCTCCCCACTATCTTCCACATGATCTCATTCTCTTGTTCTGGAACTCAAATCTCCTACACCCATCACTGCAACACCATCGTGCCCAAATCAACTCCAACTTCTCTCAATCTTACCCAATCCCCATTTCCTCAATTCCTAAGCGGTTACTTCCGTGGCGGCGACAAAATCCTCAATCCGCAATTGCCCCCTAACCCGCCAAACATCTTGAAATTTCTATGGTTTTACACTAAAAATGTTTGTAAGACCAACCTCGAAGGTGTGTTCAAGGTTGAGGGGAGTATCACACTCCAAGGCACAAATATGTACTACCCACCGAATAAATTCTATGTCCGGATGGGTTGTTTGAATTTTGAACTACAAGGGTTCTGGTCTGAATTTTCTGGGAAGCTTTGTTTGGTTGGTTCTGGTTCTGCCGACTCCAAAGAGGGTAATCCGCTTGAACTTGGTGCGGTTCTCAAGCTCAACTATATCAAGAATTCTAGTATTTTTACTAGTTCGGTTACTGGAACTTTAGAGAGCTTGAGTTGAGCTAATGATCCGAATTATTTCGAACCCATATCTATATTGATGTTCACTCAAATAAATTACAACTACACCGTGGTTTTGGAAGAAATTCATCACAGGTTCTATGGTGGAAGTGATATTCCTCAGGGTTTACCGCTTCGTTCACAGCCGGATAAGAGTCTCTGCTCGTTACTGTCAGGGCTTTTGAATAGATTTGAATTGAATTATGGAAAAGATTGCAACTCTGCCAAGAATTGCACTCTTTTTGGAGGTAACATCGGATACTTGCCTTCCATCATGTACTTGAAAGCAATTCAGTGTTCGGAGGATAATCAAAGGTTTCGGGTTTTGCTAGAATTTCTTGACATTAGCTGCAGTAAGTTCTACACTCTTTTCGATCTGAACACGACGTTGGTTGGGGAAGGATTGTGGGATGGGAAGAAAAATCAGCTTTTTGTTGCTGCTTGTCAAATCTTGAATGCAATGGATTCTTTGGCTGATGCTCATGCTGGGAATTGTTCAATCAGGTTGCGCCTGATATTCCCTGCAGTTCGGTCAATCAGAGAAAGAGGTAACATTGCATGTGGGGCAAATTTGGAGTGAGAAAACTGTGAATGACACTGGTTACTTCGATAGGATCTGTATCAAAGCTTTTACGATCCTAAGGTGGTAGTTCCAGGTATGGAGTATGAGTACACTGAAATTGACAGAGCAAGAAAATCATGCCTGGAGAATAACCCTGTTCGAAACAGGGCAGTGAGATACCCGAATGTGTATTCTTATGATATGAGAATCGGAATGGCAGTGAAAAATTATAAAGGCTTATTTCTGTGGTGTGAATTGGTACCCCTCTCTGTGGGTGATCTGATTTATGGGAGGGATTTGAATCCAATGTCCCTCCCAAGCTTTAGGCCCACAAACTCTGCAGTTGAAGCAAAAATTAGCCAAAGAGTCCCTCTGAATGTCAGCTACAAGATAGTCATCCCACCGCTCCAAGGTGTAAAAATGGGTGAATGGATTTCTCCATTCAATACACCTTTGCGTCAGTATAAGTGTGGAGAGATTTCTGTTGAAGGGATTTATGATGCGGAAACAGGAGGTTTGTGTATGGTAGGCTAGCTGTAGAAATCGTGGCACAGATTATCAGATGTGGACTACTGAGTCTATGGATTGTGAAATTATTGTCAATGCCCAGTTCTCTATATCGAATTCAAAGAATGGTGGAGTCAATATCAAGGGAAGCATCCAAAGCACAAGGAAAAAAATCGATCCTCTTTGCTTTGAACCTCTGGACTTATCTTCGACTGGTTTTGCTGAGGTTGAATCAAGCAAAACTCTTCCTGTTGAGGTTGAATCAAGAAAAACTCCTCCTGTTGAGGTTGAAGCAAGAAAACCTGCTTTTTATCGAGGATGAAGTAAGAAAATCTATTTGGAGAATCAATTTGGAGGTCACCATGGCTCTGATTTCCAACATAAATGTAGTTCTCTTTGTGGGTATACAACTCCTTTACGTCAAAGAGCACCCTGATATGCTTCCCTTCACCTCACTCGTCATGCTTGTAATTTTTACTTTGGGCTATATGATCCCTCCCATGCCAAACATTGAAGCTTTATTCTCACAAAATCATGAGCAGCTAAATGTTCTGCTTGGGAATGATGGATGGCTCGAGGCACACATTGTGATGGTAAGGATAGTTCGAATGGTTTTTGACATTTTATTCTCGAGACATTCAACATCTAATTCTTCTGAATTATGTTTGGCTGCAGCACTTCGAGGATTTTGTCATGGGGCATTTCTGCAAGCATGCTCCTGAGATTCTGGTGGCATGTAAAGCGTATATGGATGGAGCTCAAGTAGGATCCCTTGTCAAAGGTGGGGTTCAGGATGTTGATGAGGGTGACAAGAACTGCTCACAGAAGTTTAAGGAAAATGTGGCTGCGCATGTCAATTTGCTTGTGCCCGCATTTAAACAAATTGAAGTTAAGGACACAGAGAAATTTCTATCCCCAGAAGTGAAGGTAAACAAACGGGCAGGTAGGATGCCTAAGGCCCCAACAACGTATGTGACATCTTTATGAAAAGCCAATTTTTAAGCCTGACACAAAGCATCTCACATATAAGACATTTAAACTTTAGACTTAATTATGTGAGTATGGCATAGTTATATCCTCAGGATGCTTACATCTATTTTTGGGATATTGTAAATAGGTGTAGATATGGACGGTTTCATTGGGCCTATATCTTATCTTCAAGTGCATACTGTACGTAGCAATAGTTCAATAGCTTTTACTTTATGAAGTTACTTATACAATGCAGCTTATCTTTGTTAATTTCTTTTCTTGGTGCTCATTTATTTGAGCCTTGCAAGGTTTAGTTCTGTTTAGATTTTCAATTCTAAGGTTTGACATCTCTATAGACAAAATGTATTAAGTGACTTTTGGAGGGTTATGACCAGGCTGTAGTTGGTTGAGGGCATCAACATTGTGATTTCTAATGTATATAATGCACAATTTATTTCTGGTGGTGTGAAAACACCATTTTAAACGTTTAACCTTCTTGAACTGCCTTAGGTCTCTCCCTCCCCCCCAAAAAAAAAAAAAACCAAGAAAAAAAAAAATGCCAATCACCACAAAAAAAATTCATAAATTTTGGGTAATGGGAAAAGGTTGTAGGAGTGAAATGGTTGTGCTGCAAGTTGACGGTTATGACCATGGTTTTGAAGATGCAAATATTGGTATGGCCCAAATCCAAAAATTTATTGTTCACTGGAGGTAGCTGAATGTATTGGTGAGAGCTGCGTGTGTGTGTGTGTGTTTTCCCCTCTAATTTAACTTCTTTTTTTTTTTTTTTGGCAAATATTTGGCCAAAATTTTTTCCCGGATTCTGAATGGAATGCTGATTTATTCAAAACAATCAGTCAATGCATGAGCAGCTTCATTTTCCTCTCTCTCTCTTTCTCTCTCACATATGGCTAAGTGTAACAACTTACTGCATGTAGGCTGAAGTATTTTTTCCAATTTCGCTTTTTAGCTTCGTTTTAATAGTAGACTGGAATTTTCATGGAAGTTGCTGATGGCCCATCAGTTAATTTGAATGTTTATAACATCTTTACAATTTTTTTGAGTATTGTAATGCGATTCAAATTTTGCTCTCCTCCCTCCCCTTTGGGTTTGTTTAATTAGTCGCCATATGTTGTTTTATTTTTCTTCCTTTTATATATGTCCCATTAACACTTGCTCTATTTTTGCTTCTTGGTTTTTATGTTGGAGTTAATGCCGAAAAGGACAATTGTGAGTGTTACATGAAAATGAAATTGTGTTATAAGTCATGATGTGCCTGTGATATTGATTTCTTCGCTCCGGAGAAAGTCGTCAAAATAGAGGAAATATGCAGAAGAGAATTGCAAAATGGGCAAAGACGAAGACTTTAAAAGACTTTGGAGGTGTGGGCTACGCCTATTGAAACTCTACCTGTCCAGCTGCAGCTGTCGATTGGGAGGTGTTTTTAAGTAGACTTCTGCAGTGAAAGCTATGCCTATTGACATTGGGAGGTGCTTTTGAGTTGGTAGCTGTAGGTATTTTGTGCTTGGTGGATAGTGGATTAGGTGTAGGGATAACTATGATGACAAAATATTGGACTTATTTGGTTCATATATAATGTGGGGTCTTATATGAGTCCAGGGTTTGCCCAAAGGGTTTTCTTGTTTAAAAAAAAGAAGAAAAGATAATAAGATATGCTGGCATAATAAAATTTAACTGTTGTTTGGATTTATATGATGTCTAAAAAATTTTGAATTGGTGTAGGTTATATAAATGAGAATTGAAAAACTGAGTTTGTCATCTGCTTTTACGTTTAACAAGCATGGAAAGCATCGAAGCCCAACTTTGTCATATTGCTTTGTTTTTTCAGTCTAAACTAATCTTCATTGTCCATAGCCAAACTTTGTCTATTCAATATAACTATCTTCCTTGACCATCTCTATTGAAAGTCCACCTTTTGCTACATGCACTTCCTTAATTAGTGTTAGTCTTCTATATATTAGAGGTGATGGTACGTTAATGCAGGTGTGCACACCCTTCCTAATATTCTATTACCAATTTTTTCTCCATTTTGATTTTGATTTTGATCTCTTATCATAGGCATTTTTAATTTTAAAAAGAAATTAAAATTAATCCTTCAATTATTTGAAACAGATAGACAAATCAGTCTGTCCTTAATTGAGGTAGGGGTGCTCACGGATCTGCTCTACCTACGAAAACCGCCCAATCCGACCTTCCCCAAAGGCATTGGGCGGATTCAACCGATGGGGTGGGTGGGTAGTGGTTTAGGATTTTATTTTTTTTTTTTGCGATTTCGTGGGTGGTTTGCAGTTTTGAAAGAAAAAAACCGATTCAAACCCACTTGCCCGCATATTTTCATACTTATTAAATTATACATGTTACATGTGATGGTGTATCATTGATTCTTGACTTTTATTTATTTTTTAAGAATCAATATATGTTCCTATCAAATAAAAAAAGAAGAAAAGAATCAATATATGTTTTATAATTTTTATTTTACTGTTCGTGTTTTTTCTTCCTCTTTTTATATATATATAATCAACATATGTCTTGAATTATTTATCCTTCTGTCTTCTTTTTTGTTTGTGTTTTTAAGATATAAAATGGTATGGCCAAATTGAGGGGGGGGGGGACCAGCAATATTCAATTAAAATCCCAACCTATAGACCCACCCATAATCCGATGTGTTTCGTGGGTCAAAACCGCCCGCTTGTGTAGGCGGAAGTGAATGTGAATTTGGTTAACCTGCCAAGATGTGGGTGGATGGCGGATGAATTCCAAACCCGCACCCACCCGACCCGTGACCACCCCTAAATTGAGGGACCAAACGTGAGTTTTTCCAATGACCAAAAGTCTCCTAGATTCCATGGTAACTAGGCCCCAAGGTCTGAGACTTGGAGCATACGTCTAAAGTGAACTAGCCCGAATCAGTGTAATTAGCAAAGCCAGTGACCAATACCATCTTGACATGTTTGTGACTCCTCGTACTAGTCGCTACGTGGAGTGTGAAGAGCAAAATTGCAGGACCTACTGCAATTTCCTTGTATTCTTCATCTAGAGTCGTTGCCGTTTGGTTGGGTCTCTGCGGAAATTTCCAAGTCTCCATTGACATGTCACTATCATTTATTAAATAAAAGCTCTTACACTTCATCTATTAAAGACATTACCTCCTCCCCATTTCTCCGACTAATATTATACTACTTAATTATAATTTAATTAGCAGGCTAATAGCGACTTGTAACATAATAGACCCCCTCTTCTTCACTAGACTAAACAATTTAGTATTTACTCGACTTAAGAATGAGGGGTTCTAAATTTAAATCTTCGTTCTTTCACCATTAGATATATGTTTATTTAAGTAGACAATATATATTATATGCATCACATATTCACATGAGACTAATCTGAACATAAACTTTTGTGGGAATAGGCTTGAGATACCTATACTTGATAATAAAGAAAAAACAGAAAAAAAGAAAGAAGAAAAAAAAAGGATACTTACCCTTTCCATAGAAACCGTTCTCTCTTTGAAATAAATGTACCCGTTCAACTATTATTTGCCTTTGTGCCAAGTCTCGTGCATGTGCGGTTGTGCACCCCATTTGTCTTGAAGTTGGCGAAGACTTCTATGAGAGATGAGAGAGAACGAGTCGTTGGAAGAAAAAAAAAAAAGAAAAAAGAAAAAAGAAAAATCAAATTTCCTGGTTTATATATAATTATCTATATCTATTGAGTAATCACCGGGTGGCCTTCTTCTTCTTCCTCCTCCAACTCGGAAGAAACATATCATTGCAGCCATGAGTTCTTCAACCACCCCTTTACATAGCTTATATCAACTACCATGTCTCCAAACTTTCATGTCTATAATCCTCTTCACCATCTTCTACGTGACCTCAGTCACTTCTTCACCAACTCAACCCTCTAATTACACCCTCCACTGCTCCACAATCCAGCCCGAACCAAACCCAACTTCTCTCCAATTCACCAACTCGTCATCCTTTCCTCGCTTCTACAACGGCTATTACCACGGCGGCGACAGAATTCTCAGTCGATACTCGCCTTCAAACTCCTCAGGCTTCTTCAAATATGTATGGTTTAGCGCTGGAAGTGTGCGTAAGACCGGCATTGAAGGCGTTTTCAAGGTTGAAGGGGCTGTCACAATCCAAAACCGATATATGTACTACCATTTTCGGAATTATTCCGGTGGGCAGTTGTATAATTCCCGGATGGTTCCTCGCAATTCGCGGATTAGTTCGTTGCGTTTTACACTGGATGGTTTCTGGTCAGAATCTTCTGGGAGGCTCTGTATGGTGGGTTCGGGTCTTACTTTCTCGGATGAAGGTAAGGTGCTCAATCTTGGTGCTGTTTTGAAGCTCAATTATGTCAAGAACTCAAGTATTTTTACCAGTTTGGTTAGAGGGGTTTTGGAGAGTACTTCGAGTTCTGCTGATGATTTGAGTTATTTTGAACCAATTTCTATATTGGGTTTTACTCAACTGAATTATAACTACACCTTGGTTTCGGAAGAATTTAGTGATGGGTGCTTTGGTGGAAGTGAGGTTCCACAGAGTTTACCACTTAGTTCACAGCCGCACATGGGTCTCTGCTCGATGCTGCCAAGGTCTATGAATGGATTTGAATTGAAGTATGCGAGTGATTGCGATTCTGCAACGAATTGCACTCCTTTTGGTGGGGATATCGGGTATTTGCCTCGCTTCATGTCCTTGAATACAATTCAGTGTTCGAGGGACAATCAAGGGTTGCGAGTTTTAGTAGAATTTTCTAACAATAGCTATGTTGGGTATAGCCAGCCTTTCAATCCAAATATGACATTGGTTGGGGAAGGATTGTGGGATGGGAAGAAGAATCAGCTATGTGTCGTTGCTTGTCAAATTTTGAACATGATGGATTCTTTGGCTAATGCTCATGTTGGAAGTTGTTCAGTTAGGCTGAGCTTGAGATTTCCTGCAGTTTGGTCAATCAGAGACAGAAGTAGCATTGTTGGGAAAATTTGGAGTAACAAAAATGCGAATGATTCTGGTTACTTCGAAAGGATCATGTATCGAAGTTCTGAGACTGGTATGGTGGGGTTCCCGGGTGTAAAGTATGAGTACACTCAAATTGACAGAGTACCAAAATCATGTCAGGAAAAGAAGCCTGCTAAAAGTAAAGGGGGGAGATACCCGAATGGGAATTCTAATGATATGAGATTCGACATGTGGGTCAAAAATGCTAAAGGAAGAATTGCATGGGGTTATTCTGTCCCCGTTTCCGTGGGCAATCAGTTCTATGAGCAGTATCTGTATCCCCTGTCATTCTCAAGCCCAACGACACTGCCGGAAGTTGAAGCAAACACCAGCCATGGCAGCCTTGTGAATATCAGCTACAATATAGGATTCACACAGCTACATGGTGTAAAATTGGATCAGGGGATTTCTCTATTCAATAAATCTTCGAGTCTGAATGGCCGAGCAGAGATTTCTGCAGAAGGGATTTATGATGCTGAGACAGGAAGCTTGTGTATGGTAGGCTGTAGAAATCTTAGCTCAAACAATGGGACATCGACTAGTGATTCTATGGACTGTGAGATTCTTGTCAATTTTCAATTCCCTGCCTCAAATTCGAAGAAAAATGGAGGTTATATCAAGGGAAGCATCAAAAGCACAAGGAAACAATCCGACCCTCTTTACTTCGAACCTCTGGAGTTGACTTCAATGGCTTATGACACTATGGAATCAAGAAAATCCCTTTTGAGAATGGATTTGGAGATCACCATGGTTCTGATCTCTAAAACACTTGCATGCATCTTTGTGGGTTTACAGCTTTTTTATGTGAAAAAGCACCCTGATATGCTTCCCTACACCTCAGTTTTCATGCTTTCAATTCTTACTTTGGGGTACATGATCCCTCTCATGCTAAACTTCGAAGCCTTGTTCTTGCGTAATCGCAATCGGCAAAATGTTTTGCTCGGAAGCGGTGGATGGGTTGAAGTGAACGAAGTGATTGTACGGGTAGTCACAATGGTAGCTTTCCTGTTGCAATTCCGTCTTCTGCAGTTTACATGGTCTACACAATTGAGCGATGGAAGCCAAAAGCACTTGTGGGCTTCTGAGAAAAAGGCTCTGTCCGTGTCTTTACCATTATACGTAGCAGGGGGCTTAATTTCCATGTTGGTGAATTGGAGTGGGAAAGATAATGGCGCTATGACGGTTATAGGTAATTATCAGCCGCATTCCCTTTGGAGAGACTTGAAATCTTACGGCGGTTTGGTCTTGGATGGTTTTCTCTTGCCTCAAATTCTGCTCAACATGTTCACCAACTTGAGAGACAAACCTCTTTCATGTTCATTCTACATGGGAACCACTCTTGTCCGATTGCTGCCACACGCATATGATCTTTGCAGGGGTCATCGCTTTGTTCGCCGTTTTGATGGGTCAAACTTTTATGCGAATCCTGGTGCAGATTTTTACTCCACTGCTTGGGATGTCATTATCCCTTGTGGGGGTCTGTTGTTCGCAACCATCATTTACTTGCAGCAGCGCTTTGGCGGTCGTTGCATCCTTCCCCTGAGGTTTAGGCAACAGGAAGAATATGAGAAGGTACCTGTGGTTAGCAATGAGTAATTGCCGTAGGCTTCTATAACTTAAAATTTCTGTTTTTTAATTTCTTTCTTGTTTTCCTATGTATTACTGTAAGCTCCATGCCGGTGCAGACGGAACGTACTGACCGACTCTTATCGGTAACTTCTTTTGCATTTGAGCAATATGTTGTATCGTTAGCTATCCTCCTCACTCTCTCTTGAATAATTAAATACGAGTGACATGTGAATAAGATTACTTGGATTGAGCCAACGGTGTCACATTTACACTAGATTACGCAGTTCTTACTCTAGTCTACCGTCTGCTTAGTTGATGTGGTTAATGGTTCTTAGTGTGGTTCCCTGGACTTTGTGGCATTACTGCTTAGCTCTCTTCCAAGAAATTTTTTTCAGGTTAGTCATTCAGTTTGGGAAGGCAATTTTGCAGCAGATTGGCTAGCTTCTTTCGGTTGTAATTCTGAGCTTTTTATGCTGATTTTGGATCTTGAGGGTCCGTCTGGGCGTCCGAATGAAAATTAAATAATTAGTGTATTTTACATAGTATTAAAATGAGACTATTTAAAAAAAATTGGAGTCCATCACTATAATCAATGTTATAGGATCGATTTCTAAAAATTCACGAAATGGCAATATTTTATATTTCTATGAAATGCCAATATTTTATGTTGAAAGCAACTTGAGGATTGAAACCAATAAAATACTAAAAAACCAATGTTCCAAAGGGACTTTTGAATTACCTCCACTGCTTATCGATCCAGACAAGAAATTAAAAAAATTATGTAGACGTCAATTCCATAATCAATAATTAAGCCATGGATCGTGGTGGCCTTTTCAATTAATCCAAAAGATCACAAAGTTTTTTGAAATTTAATAATGGGAAAATTGGTCATTCCTATGCTCTCTTGTAGCAAGATCATAATAGCAACAGTTTTCAATTTCTCATCCTCCCACCGCCCCCCCCCCCCCCCCCCCCCCCAAAAAAAAAAAAAAAAAAAAAAAAAAAAAACACACACACACACCAATGTAGCAGGAAAGGAAATGCCTTTGAATTTAGACTATAATAAAATACTATGCCATATAGAATGTTATTTTGCATCAATAATATGGGTCAAATAACATTGCTCAGTTCCAAAACCCATTTACAGCGACAAAAACCATTTCTTAAAAAAAAGGGAAAGGCATACAGTGAGGAAGGAGAAAAACAGAAAGAAATTGACACTCGTTTGGGGCTATGGGTAGAGAAAGATGAAAAATTACGAGACCAGATATTGACATGATTAAATAAAAGTGCTTAAATAACATATAAGACTAAAAGCTAAAAGCTAGACACGCCAAATTCCACTAGCCTTTGTTCTTTTATTTTACTCGAGTGAAGAATCAATCTTGTGAACAGACCTGGAGAACACAATTAGATCATCAGGATCCTTTGCGCCACCACCCTTCTCTCCACCGTCACTGATGATAGTATCACGAATCACCTTAGCCATCGGATCATTTGAGGTCGTCGTGGTTGTGGTGCTACCAGAATTATCTTCCCTTTTCTTTCCTATTTCTTTTTCAACTTCCTTCTCCCTTTGCTCTGTTCTCTCTTTATGTGCTTCCATAAATTCACCTCTCTCTCTCTCTCTCTCTCACATTCTCTCTAAATATCAAGTCTTAAATCCATTTTTCAATGATACACGTGTCTGGTGCACAACAGCTCGTGGCTCCTCTCACATGCAAAGAAGAAGAAGAATACACGCAGATGAGGGAGAGAGACTGAAAGTGGGGTTTAGGAACCATATAAGCTCTCTTGTAGTGACATGTTGCAAAGTACTCTTTTCGTCTCAATTTGTTCACTCCAATTTGATCTGGCATAAATATTTAGGGGATGCGTTAAAGTTTATCATGTTACTCAATTTATTTAATTAATAATATAATTTTACATTAAAAAATAATACGGAAAAAAAATAAATTTTTAAGAGAATATAACGACGAGTATTTTGAGAAAGCAAAATAATTTATTACTTTGATTTTTGAAAATGTGCGGAACATATCAAAATAGAAATTATAGGCAAACAGATTAGGACAAAGGTAGTATGTGGATTTTCTTTTGTAATAATGTGGATCACATGCAGGGTAGAACTGAGGGCCAATAGGGGCTATGAGAAAAAAATCCTCTCAAGTGCCCTTGACTGTCTAATGCACATCTTAATCATTCATTTTGACCATTTAGAGCACTTGAATTAGGGCAAATAGGGGTTTGTCAGAATGAATAGTTAAGATGTGCATTGGATGGTCAAATGTACATGACAAGATCTTTTTTTCTTTTCAAAATTGGTCTAATTATTGGCAAATAATTACATATCAATACGAGTTAGTATTCATTCTTAGTTAAGTTAGTAGTCATCTTCTACGAAGTTATTAATCATTTGTGTACGGGGTAAAAAACTGCGCCCCGAACTATGTGTTGATGATGGAGCTTGCTCTCTCGCCTGGACCTGCAATCACAAGCTTGGAAAATGGGTCAGAGGGTAGGCCAAGGTGGGTTTTGGCCGTGCCCTCTCCAAAGCTTAAGTCAGAAACTATTTTGGGAGAATCAGGCAAGGAAGAAGATGAATTTTAGAGAAATTAGGGTACTGTAGCTTACCAAATTAGGCTGTATCGTATTCTCTTTATACCCACCTGTACGAACTGACCATGTGAGGTCAGATAACTGCCTTGGTTAGGTCAGATCTAACCATGGTTTACCCATAACCGTCTGACCATGGTTTGTTGATCATGGTTGGTCATGGAACCATGGTTCCTAGTAACCGCTGTGTCAGGAATTATAGCTGCTGTGACAGTTTTGGATTGTAGTAGGATTTGGATTATAGTGTGAGTCATAGGATAGGTGTCCCGAGATGAGAGTAAGGTCCCGAGCTAGGAGATCACGTGATTTGCTGCAGGTCCTACCGTGTGGTATTAGCCACATGTCAAATGACGTGATTTAACTCCTTGACCCGAGCTGGATCGTGGGAGGTGAATCACGTACGTTGTGGTTAGCCTGGTTGAATAGTCTTTGCCACGTGTCAGCGTTTCAGGTCTGAACCTTCCATCTCGAGCTGAAACCTCGGTTCAGAGATATTTCCACACAATTTGCCCCAAATTATGACACTCCCGAGTTGGGACTTGTCATAATTTTATTTTGCTAAGTGTTTTTCCCTGTGCCCCTATGCCGTTTGGTATTCTAGAGCTTAGCTGGCAGAAGGCGGTTAAGCCTTTCCGTATTCTAAGGTGCTGATGTCATGTGCCTTGGGACCGTACGATTTGCATTTAATGCTCTAGAAGCATTATGTCTTTGGAGGGAAGCAAATCACTGCTCACTTTATCTCCTGCATTCTCTCTCTGCTTTCTGTTCTCTGCTTTCTCTCTCTACTTTTTCTGCTTTCTGCCTTCTGCTTTCACCAAGAAAACACCGTATTTTCCACCGGAATCCACTATTTACGCCGTTCGCTTGTGGGAGAAGATCCGTTCTGTTCTCGTTTGTTGCTTTTGTGAATCGTTTCTCCAGCGCTGTTCTTCGTCGGTACTGTTCCTGTTCCCTCCGCTTTTACAAAAGTGATTCCTTGGAGTTTCTTGGCACCGCGTCGTCCAGTTTCTCCGAAGAAAACACCTTTCTGACCACCGTTCGATATTGGCGAAGGTATAACTTTTATTTGATCTTCATTCTTCAACTTGTTCGGTTTATTTTTTCTCTTCACGGTTGTTGGCGACGTTCTTGGGGTTTGCTTCGCAATCCTAGGGTTTTCCTCTGGTTTTTGGGGCAAATCACAAAGATACCAATTTTCCCGCCTTTTAGGGTTTGAAAAACTCCATTTCGTGGTAAATTTGAGAAAGAGGTCACTGGTCTCCTCTTTTGTCTTTTCCCAACACCGAGTTTAGTATTCCCCGAGCTGACACTTAGAAAAAATATTAGGGTCTGTCAAGGCAGGAGTAACATACCTGTCAGGACTTGACTTTGAAGTTTTAGGTCGGGGCATGTTGGCATGGGTTGAGTTATCCTTGGATTTAACCTTCCCCTTTCATCTTGGTAGATGTCTTCTTTTTATGACATTAGGGGGAACCCTGCAAAGGTAGCAGAGTTTAGGGCCTTGTACGGCTTTGAAGACGGGAAGTTTAGCTTCCGCTTTGCTGAGCCTGGGGAGGACATCTATAGGTCAGACGCCAAGGATGGCCTCCCCGTTCCCATTGCTGCGTTCATGGAGGGTGGAGTTCGTGTCCCTTTTCCTGACCTCCTCAATGACTTCCTCCTCTACTATGGGATAGTCCCGACTCAGCTAGGGCTGAACTCCTTTAGGATCATCCTGGGGGTTCATGTCCTTAACCAGATTCTAGGGACTTCTGTTGGAGTGCGGGAGATACTCCATCACTACAAAATCTGCGCCCTTAAAAACAAACCCGACGTTTACTTCTCCCTCAAGCCCAGGAAGAAACCCTTTGTCACTCACATCCCGGACTCCAACCCAGGAGCTCACGACATTGTGGTCTTCGTGTACGGGCCTGTGGATGGGACTCTTCCCCCTGATGCTCCCATCATTCCCCGAGAGAGAGGCTCTAGCTGTAAGAACTCAGCGAGATCATTTTTCTTCTTTTCTGTTTTATATGACCCCGAGATGAATATTGGATTTTATACTGATACTTATGTCATGTTTCCTTCTAGCAGCTCCTCACGCCAACGAGCCTGCTGACGAACTGAACGAGGAGGATATCCAGAAACTGCTGGGATATCAAGTCAGCCAACGCTGCCGTTTGGCTGAAACCTTGCTCAACTACCACGTGGGGTACCAGACTTGGGGGAAGGCGAGTTACCCCCATTGGGAGCAGCCTGACGATGAGCTGACCCGCGTGGTGGAGGAAGAGGTGGAGAGAGGAGAGCAAGAGGGAGAGGAGGAAGAGGAGATCCGCCTCCGACCTGAAGGGGAGGGTGCTGAGGAAATTAGGCCCCTGGACAAGACGGGTCGCCGCGCGCGCCCCTTTCGTTATTGAGAACTCCAGCTCGAAGGAGACCGTCTCCCAAGGCATGGAGAGGAGAGGCTCCAATCCCCCCCCGCCAAGAGACAAAAAACAGACTTCGGCAGCCAGAGGGCCAAGAAGGACTCTGGGATGAATTTGAGGGCTCTGGTTGCTGAGAGAAGGGCGGCGGAGAAGGAAGCCCAGGAAAAGAAGGTTGCTGAGCAGAATTAACAGCAGCAAAATCAGCAGCAGCAGCAACAACGGTAGAATCAGCAGCAGCAGAAGACCAGCAAGGCTGCTGCTGTTGCTGCTCCTGGCTCAGGTCGGGATGGCGGTAGAAATTCCACTGACCCCAACAGTGGCAAACTTATGTCTAGCGCCATGAGGGGGCAGGACGTGGGCAGGCCCCAGGCGCCCGAGGTTACTGGGAAGGGGAAGGCTCCCATGGTTCCTCCTCCGAAGCCTCGGAGACCCTCTACGGGCCCCGAGCAGCAACTCGCTGTGCAAGGGCCTGGGCAAGGGGGAGCCAATGCCCCGGCGGCCGGAGGTGGGAGTGCTCCTTCCCGCGCTGAGATAATAGCTAAATTCCCCGAGGTACATCTTCACTTCTTTCAATTTTATAATTGTCCCATACTCAAAAATCTATCACGAATTCTGACTGACTTTATGTTTCATCACGTGCGTGCAGTTCCCCGTACCCACAGATAAGGATGTTACCAGCTCCTTCTCTGCGGAGTACAACTTCAAACAGCTGGGGAACCCTATGAGGCTCCCGGTGGACATGGAGCACTTCGGGAGGAATTCCGCCCTCGACAATCTTCGTTTCGGGTTTACAAGTCTTTACCGAGTAAGCTTCGTTCCTTTGTGGTTTCCATTATTTGCTGCTCAACACGATCTCTGACTTGCTGATGTTTGTATAGGGCTGCCAACAAATCCTGCTAGCGGGCGACCGCCTTGAGGCGGAGGATAACAAATTGCAGATCGAGGTCGCCAAAGTCCGGAGTGAGTACGACAAGAAGCTAGAAGACGCTGAGGCCAACTGCTGTGCGGCTATGTCTCAGCTTCAGAAAGTGAAGTCTGAGTGCGAGACCTTCAAATCCACAGCCGAGAGCGCCGTCAGCAAATTGGAACTCACGAGGAAGGACTATGCAGATTTGGAGGTTGAGCTGAGGAAGACGAAGGACGCCTAGGACGAGCTAGCCAGGGAGAAGCGTGAGCTGGCGAGGAAGGTTCGGGCTTTCGAGGTTGAGGTAGAGAAGGAGAAGGCCTCTGTGGAGAAGGCGGTGGCTGAGGAGAGGGAGAGTGTAAAGGCTTCCCTTGTTGGGCAGTTGACCACCGAGCTCGAGGTCACCTACAAATTCGCGTGGGAGACCTTGGTAGAGTTGGCCTCTACCCAATTCCCTGGCATTGCTGATATTCCCTTCGAAAGGAGGGATATTCCCCCGGATTACAACCCCGAGGGAGGTGATGTTGGGGAGGCTGAGGTGGAGGTTGCAGGCGACGACGAGGCCGGGGAGAATGATCCCGAGGTCACGTCCCAACCTAATGCCACTATTGAAGCCGAGAGGATCGTTGACGCTACCAATAACACTTCGGCCACTGCCAATGGGGATTAACCTACAAATGCAACGGAAAGCACCACGGAGGCTACCCCTGATCTACCTCTGGCTCTCGTGGCCCCTCCTGCCTCCGCTGATCCTGTCCCCACTCCCGAGGTGGCTCGTCCAGCTGTTGGGGACTCGGGGGAGAAGTAGCTATTTTTCTCTTATTTTTTTCTTTTTTCTTATTCTTGGCTGAGTGCCATATTTTGTACAGATTCTTGTAATACCTTTCTCTTGGAATGAAATACAGAATTTTTCTTTATCGTGTGCATTTGTCCTTTATCCTTATATTGGCTCTGTATTTGAATGTGTTCTCGGGATAAAATCCCCTGTTGCTGTATGTGCACTGTTCATCGGTGAGAGTAATTAAACCCAATCCAACCACGGACTCCAATTAGGGCAGTGATAGACTTGAGCATCTTTTAGTCATTATGTGCTTAGACCCATCCCTGGATATGCTGTTGCGTTGAGCCTATTCTTAGGCAAGACTTCATTTTGAACCCATTCTTAGGTTCAGCGTGCTCAAGCCATTTATTAGGTGAGACTTATGCCCATTCTTAGGCAGTTTTTTGCTTGGATCCGTTCTTGGGCAAGACTTCATTTTTAACCCATTCTTAGGTTCAGCGTGCTCAAGCCATTTATTAGGTGAGATTTGTGCCCATTCTTAGGCAGTTTTTTGCTTGGACCCGTTCTTGGATAAGACTTCATTTTTAACCCATTCTCAGGTTCAGCGTGCTCAAGCCATTTATTAGGTGAGACTTGTGCCCATTCTTAGGCAGCTTTTGACTTCGACCCGTTACTGGGAAAGTGCCTTTAGCTCGAATGATGAATAAGCGATAATATCTCTGAATAACCTCTGAACTTGTATTGAGTAATCATTGAATGTAATTACAACTTTCGCTATCGGTAAAACAATCTTAGATTAGCTATATTAATTGATCTCGGGAGCTCTTGCCCAGTCTCCAAACTCTTTAGTCTGTATGAACCTGTACCCCCGACGTGGATGACTTCGTAAGGTCCTTCCCATGTTGCCCCGAGCTTCCCATCCGCAGGATTTCTGGTTCAGGCGTTGACTTGCCTGAGTACCAATTCTCCAATATTGAACTCCCTTGACTTTATTCTTCGGTTGTAATATTTTTCAGCTCTTGTTGGTAAGATGCCATTTTAATTCGAGCCCTTTCTCTTCTTTCTTCTGCTAAATCCAGATCTTGAGACAAAACTTGATCATTTGTTGTCGCGTCATAAGATTTAGTTCTGAGACCCGGTAGACCCAACTCTGTTGGTATAACTGCTTCCATTCCATAGGTCATGGAAAATGGAGTTTCTCTAGTGGACCTCCTCGGAGTAGTTCGATATGCCCATAGCACAGAATGCAGCTCATCAGGCCAAGACCCTTTCACATTGTCTAGCCTCTTTTTTATCCCTGCGACTATAATCTTGTTAGTTGCCTCTGCCTGACCGTTGCACTGCGGGTAACTCGGATTAGAATACCACCACTGAATTCCCTGTTCTGCACTGAATTCCCGAGTTCTTCTGCTATCGAACTGAGTTCCGTTATCCGATACGAAAGCTCTCGGGATCCCGAAGCGTGTGATAATATTTTCCCAAAGGAACTTGATAATATCGGAATCTTTAATTGATGCAAGCGCGATGGCCTCTACCCATTTAGTAAAGTAGTCAGTTGCGATAAACAAGTACTTCCTATTACCCGAGGCGGTGGGTAATGAACCCACGAGATCTAACCCCCACTGTGCGAAAGGCCACGGACTGGATATGGGATGCAACTCCTGAGCAGGCTGGTGTATCTTGTCAGCAAACATCTGACACTTCGGGCATTTCCTCACATAACTGATAGCGTCCTTCTGCATGTATGGCCACCAGTAGCCCTGAGTATTTGCCCTGTGGGCTAGTGATCTTCCTCCTGCGTGACCTCCACATGACCCCTCGTGGAGTTCAGCCAGCAAGTCTAACACTTGGTCTGGGTGTACGCACTTCAGGTATGGTCCCGTATAAGATCTTTTATAGAGAGAGCCTGATGGAGATAACCAAAAACGAGCTGACTTAGCGCGAATTCGGTGACCCTGATTGCGATCCTCAGGTAGTTCATCCCTCTGTAGATAGGCAACTATCTCGTCCATCCAGCTCGGTGTCAAGGACTGAATGTCCGAGATGAGCTCTTCTGTCCCGATGCTGGGCTCTTGTAAGACTTCGACATTTATGGTTCGAGGGGTGTCCGTTTCCAATGCTGCAGCCAGGGCAGCCAACCCATCTGCATGTCTATTCTGATCCCTTACGAAGTGCTTGAACTCAACACTGGTGAATCCCGCAGCTAATTCCCATACCTTGTGCATGTACGCAACCATTCTTTCATCTTTGGCTTCATATTCTTTGTTTAGCTGGTTAACCACGAGCCTGGAGTCACTGTATACTGTCAACTCCTTTACCCCCATTGCTCGGGCCATCCCAAGTCCTGCCACAACTGCCTCATATTCCGCTTCATTGTTTGAAGCTAGGAACATAAGCCTAACTGCTTGCTCGATGATTTCTCCCTCGGGATCTGTCAGCACAATTCCCAGACCTGCCCCTTTCGCATTGGATGCCCCATCCACTTTGAGCTCCCATCTCTTCTTCTTTTTAGTATTTATATTGTCTTCCCCCCCCAGTTCGGGCAGAGAGGATTTTAAGTCTGTTTGTCCCGAATTGGAGTTAAGATCTGCAAATTCGGCAATAAAATCGGCCAATATTTGCCCCTTAATTGCAGGTCGGGGCTGGAAGTGAATGTCGTAAGCGTTAAGTTCTACCCCCCACTTCGAGACTCGTCCTGACAAGTCAGCTCTGCAGAGGACATCTTTGAGTGGATAGTTTGTGAGGATGGTTATAGGATGAGACTGAAAGTAGTGTTGGAGTTTTCTGGAGGCGGTGACAAGGGCTAGGATTAGTTTTTCAAGGGGCAAATAGCGAGTTTCAGCATCTAACAGCGTCTTGCTAATATAATAGATTGGCGTTTGAGTAAGTTCGCGCTGGGCCAGGAGAACGCCACTGAGTGCATGAGCTGAGACAGCAAGATAAAGGTAAAGAGTTTCCCCGTGGTGAGGGTGGGTCAGGGTGGGGAGTGTTTCTAAATGAGCGACTAACTTCTGATAAGCTTCCTGGCACTCCGTGTTCCATCTCGAGTTAGTGCTCTTCTTCAGTATTTGGAAGAATGGGTGGCATTTATCTGATGACCTCGAGATAAATCTGCTGAGTGCTGCCACCATCCCGTTCAACTGTTGAACATCCCTGACTGTTGTTGGTGTACGTAGAGTTCTTATTGCCTCAGTCTTTCTTGGGTTTGCCTCGATCCCCCTTCTCGATACTAAGTGACCCAAGAATTTTCCCGAGCCTATTCCAAATGAGTTTTTCTTCGTGTTTAACTTCATCCCGTACTCCCTGAGTCGGGCGAAAGCCTCAGTTAGGTCTGCCAGGTGGTTTTTCTCTGCACTGCTCTTAACAATAGTGTCATCAACGTATGCCTCTAGGTTCTTGCCAATTAATCCTTCAAACATCCTACTAACAAGACGTTGATAGGTTGCCCCAGCATTCTTCAATCCGAATGGCATCACCTTGTAGCAATAGGTCCCTCTGGGAGTGATAAACCCTGTCTTATCTTGATCATGTTCTGCCATGGGAATTTGATGATAACCCGAGTAGGCATTGAAGATACTCAGTCTCTCATATCCCGAGATAGAGTCTATGAGTTGGTCAATCTTAGGTAAGGGGAAGCTATCCTTCGGGCATGCTTTATTGAGATCCGTGAAATCAATGCAGACACGCCAGTCCCCTGTCTTTTTCCTTATACATACGGGATTGGCCAACCAACTCGAGTATATTACCTCTCTGATGAACCTTGCTTTCAAGAGCTTATCTACCTTAGCAGAAATTGTTTCAGCTCGATCGTCAGACAACCTTCGCTGCTTCTGAACCACTGGCTTGCAATTCGGATTAACCTGCAACTCGTGAGTGATAATTCTGGGATCAATTCCTGGCATTTCATGGGGTGACCAAGCAAATACATCAATGTTATCTTTCAAGAATTCGAAGAGCTCTGCTGCATCGGCCTCACTTAGTGACTTTCCAATCCAGAAGAATCTCTCCGGATCATTGGGGTTAATTATCTTCTTCACCAGCTCTTCCCCTGTCCTGTCTACGGGTTCTAGAGCTGTTTCTTCTACTCCGGGCCGCTCTCCCTTTCGTTGCTACAAGGGAACCTCATCAACTTTAGCTTTTTTCTTTTGTTCTGGCTCTTGCCTCGGGGTTTTAGCTTTGCCAGTTCCCGAACTGGGAAGGCGTGGGATTCTGGACTTCAGTTTGTCCTCTAAGGGTGCTGAGTGGCCCGTATATTCTGCCAGAAAACACTCCCTGGCCTCTGCCTGGTTTCCTTTTATCTCCTATGATTCCCTCTGGGCTCGGGAACCTGATGGATTGGTGGTAGGAGGATGGGACAGCCTTTATGGCATGAATCCAAGGTCGCCCGAGTATCACATTGTAAGCTAACTTCTCCTGGATTACCACAAATGTTTCCATGGATTGCACTGGCCCTGCCCGAACTGGGAGTGTTATCTGTCCCAGTGGGAAAGTCATGTTGCCATTAAAAGCTTTCAGGTTGACGTGACAGGGCTTTAAGTCGGAGTCCTTCAGCCCGAGTTGACTGAACAATTTCTGAAACATGACATTCACAGATGCCCCGTTATCCACATAGACTTTGCCCACATCGTAGTTCCCTATGAGCATGCGAACAACCAGAGCATTGTTGTGTGGGCAGCGCACCGTCCCATCAGTCTCGGCATCCCTAAAGAAAAGCAGTTTTTCTCCATTTTCTCCCTCACTTCGAGGTAGTAGTACTGGCTCGTTCCCAATATCACTGACTTCGGCACCTTGACAAGCCATCCTATACTGTGCCTTGAGCTGGCTGGTTGACAGAGCAGTTTCCTCATATCCCCATTAATCATATCAATCCTCCCAAGGATCTTTGGTTGCGTGGATTGAGGAGCCCTGTTCTCGGGCTTTTTTTGTTCGGATGGCTGTCCTTTGTCTTTTCGAGCTATAAATTCATCCAGCTTTCCTTCCTTGGCCCAAGCCTCGAGGTTGTACTTCAGAACCTTGCAGTCCTCTGTCCTATGGCCGTGATCCTTGTGGTAACTGCAAAACAGCTTTTTGTTTCTCTTCTCGGGTTCCACAAACATAGGTCTAGGTTTCTGGAAGAAGTCCTTGTTTTCCAGTGCCTTTATCAGCTTGTAGATGGGGAGAGTAAATACAGTGAAGATAGCCTGATTTGGATTGGTAGGCGGCTGTGAACCACGGGTTTCGATCCAGGGGAGGAAGGAAGGACCCTTCTTTTAAAAAGACTTGTAGAGATTCAAATTAATAAAAATCTGGTTTTTAAAAGGTTCACAAAAACATATCAAACAAGGAGTCGCCACCTCATTTTTAGGAAAAGAGGAAAACCATAAAACAAGTTTTTAAAGAAAACCTTTGAAAACAAACCACATGACTCTGATCAAGGAAAAGCAGGTCTATCAAAACAAGAGAGGATTCGGAGACTAAGTTACGATGTGGGAAGGTTCTAGGAAACATCCTATAGGCACCCACATCGCCCCAAAATGGGTCTCTGAATTTATATGGGCTATTTCAATCACTTCCTAATTAGTCACCATGCATATGCAAAGAATCATCCATAAATAATCCACATTCATCCATGAACATCCATAAAGCAGTAAACATCCATAAAGCATGTAAACATCCATGAACAGATATGAGAGATATGGAAAGCAGGTAAGAGAGATAGAGAGAATGAACAAACAAATCCATCCTATCCACTAGCAAATATGTGATGGATAAATGAACAAGCAAACAAATCCATCCTATCCACTAACAAATATGTGATGGATAAATGATCAAGCATGGGTCCATCCTATCCACTAGCATATATGTGATGGACAAATGGGTAGAGAGAGAGAAAGAAAGAAAAAAGAAAACCTAGGATACTTAGTATCCTAGGGCGGACTTGAACATCAAATGAGTGCCTACGTACCTTGCATACAAAGATGTAAGGATCAAAGTCCACGTAGTTCGATTGAGAAGGGGGTTACTCCCTTTACAATGAACTATAAACCCTAAGTTTCCATTAAAAGAAAAGAAGAGTTTTAAAAGAAAAAGGATTTCCAAAAAGGAATTTGAGAAAAGATAGAAGTTGAAAAGAGATAGAACTCTTATCCAAAAAGAAGTTTAAGAAAAGTAGAATTCTAAAAGAGATAGAACTCTAATTAAAACAGAATTTTAAGAAAAGTAGAATTCTAAGAGAGATAGAACTCTAATTAAAACAGAATTTTAATGAAAGTAGAGTTCAAAAAGAGATAGAACTCTAATTCAAAAAGAATTTTGGAAAACATGGAAACTTAAGAATTACAGTCCAAAGTAAAGAGAATAACCCAAAGGAGGGAGAAGAGAACAATTCATACACAACTTACCATGAACCACTTACCATATGCAAATTATCCCGAAACATCGAGAAAACACCAATTAATCATCCCATGTATTCTATAGGGCAATTATTAAGCTCAAATCCACCATATTCATGCTCAAATCATCATTAGAAGACCTAATTCAAATCTGGACAGAATACTAAATATGCATATAATGACCTAACACTCATGCAAATAATCCCGAAACATCGAGAAATCACCAATTAATCACCCTATGTATTCTATAAGGCAATTATTAAGCTCAAATCCACCATATTCATGCTCAAATCATCATTAGAAAACCTAAATCAAATCTGGACAGAATACTAAACATGCATATAATGACCCTAAACTCATGCAAATAACAAAAATCAAAAGAAAAACAATATCCTATATGCTCCTATATGCTCCTATATGCTCTAAACACCCTAACATGCATAAAAACTATCAAAAACATGCTAAATAGGCATTACCATGATGAAAATATCATATGACAATCCTAAACATGAAAAGAAAATCTACCATGATGCCTTAGGTAAGTACTTTATGTAAGAATGTGAAATAATCATCCTTACGGCGAGCTTTCTTAAGTAAAACTATCCGGATATAATTTTACGTAGAAATCACTCCGTATGAATGGTTTCTTCACATATCCTACGTAAAATATATACCTAAGAATGCAAAGAAACTCACAGCACACTTAAACACACTCTAGAAAGCACCTATGCACAACCTCACCCTCTAAGGACGATAATTATCCTCGAAAAGGATAATCATCCATACACCTATGAAGACGAGGCTTACACAGCAAGTGTCCTATACAAAAGATGCTTAAAATCATGCATATAATTGAACCATGAAGAGAAAACGACCTAAACACATCAACCAATTTTCTGTGCAAAACGCACCTCTATCCTTAAGGGAGAAACTATCCTACCAGCAAACAATTCGCAATCCTATTCCACTAACATGCATTCTCATCATCCTTGAATCATATACACTCTAAAATATAGAGTATATATGATTCCTAAATCAATTCTAAGCCATGATTATGCAGAGAATGGAGTAGAAGAAGAAGGAATCACAAAAGGATGCAAGGGAGACTTACAATGAAGCAAGGGTCTTCGCTGCGTTCTTCCTTCTCTTTGGCTTGGTTCCCTTCTAGTTCTCCTTTGAAATTGCAGTAGAAAGCCTCCTCCAAGTGATATGGGTGTGTTCAAACTCGTGGTCCTTCTCTCTCTTATGAATATGAAGTGTCAAATAAGCCAAAAGTCCCTAATGCTGATGAATGAGCCTCTATTTATAACCAACCAACCATATGAACCAATGGTTGGGATTAATTCACCATAAAATCAATCTAGGGCTGTGATTAAATCCCATGAATGTTAAACAACTCAAAACCACCTCCCAATAGGCTTAGAAGTCCTTTAGAAGGCAGAAAATCGGAGTGGTAGAGTCCCATTTCGTCAAAAACTCAAAAAGAGAAAAATCAGGATGGGACTCTCGGGTGACCGGTTGGGTGAACCGGTTGGCCCAACCGGTTGGACCGGTTGGGTGAACCGGTCACCCGAGAAGAATCCAAAAGTTTTGGAATTCTAGCTCGGTTTGGACTCCGAACTTCAAACGGACACAAATTCTTCGTTTTAACTTCGATTTGAGTGATTCAAAAGCCAAAATTTCAAGGATTCAATGTAGAATAAGCCTAGAATATTCTTGAACCAAGAATCCCTGACCACGGTCAAGTGGCTGGGTTTTCATGAGACGATTACCCGAAAAAAGGTCAATTAAGCATAGGGCAATGTGGTGAACCAATCCCAAACCTATCAATAAATTAAATTGGCACTTCAATTAGACTCATTTCATCATTCTAAGGCCAATGGAACTTTCCGGAGTAAATTTGGAAGTCAATTGGAAAATATACGAAGTAAAAGACGAAATTACCCTTCAAGTCGCAAAAGTTCTAATTAGCTATCCAAACCTATCTGGAATTGAACCAAATTTGACACACATATCTAAAATGATCCTAGAAACTAAATGCAAGTGATGGGACTCAACAAAGAGACAAAAATATGCATGCAATGATGACCTACTCTCCTAAGGCTTAAAAGGGCAAAATTGTCCTTTAAGGCTTAGGGACTCCTACATGCTTCTAAACCTAACCAAATGCTATCATGATCTCATGGGGGTGAAAATGGGGTGTCTACAGATGCCCCTCATTGGTGGAGTTTGCTTCGCAAGCGACACCAATGTTAGAAAAGACAGCCCATTTTCACAAGAAAAGGGCGATGAACCAAGGCTTGAACTTCGACAGTGACTACTGAGGATGTTCACGACCGCTATAATGCACGCTTGTACAAAATAGGGGGGGTTGTGTGTGACTCGAAAGTCATTTAAACACACGGTACTCTCATATGCCTATTCTTTCTAATAGGGACACATATGCTTCCATAATGTACGCTCATTCTTTATAATGAGGACACGCACAAGATAGGGGGCGTGTGTGACCACAAGGATCATTTAAACACACTATACTCTCATATGCCTATTCTTTCTAATAGGAACACATATGCTTCCATAATGTACGCTCATTCTTTCTAATGAGGACACGCACAAGATAGGGGGTGTGTGTGACCACAAGGGTCATTTAAACACACTATACTCTCATATGCCTATTCTTTCTAATAGGAACACATATGCTTCCATAATGTACGCTCATTCTTTCTAATGAGGACACGCACAAGATAGGGGGCGTGTGTGACCACAAGGATCATTTAAACACACTATACTCTCATATGCCTATTCTTTCTAATAGGAACACATATGCTTCCATAATGTACGCTCATTCTTTCTAATGAGGACACGCACAAGATAGGGGGTGTGTGTGTGACTACAAGAGTCATTTAAACACACCATACTTTCTAAACAAAATCATGAGACTTTAATTTTAACAACTTTGTTAAAATCAAGTGAGGGCAATCCATTCATTGTGCTATAATTTCCTCAAGAAATAAATAGCAATGCAAAGCAATTCATGTATGTGACTCAAAGAGTCATTTAAACATCCTATCACAAACACTTCTATCCAAGCAATCATAGGCTTTATTTTAATAATCTTTGTTAAAATTAAGCGAAACAAATATTCCAATTGTGCTATAATTCCCTCAAGAAATTAATAGCAATGCAAAACATCCATGTATGTGACTCAAAGAGTCATTTAAACATACTTCCAAAACCAATTCCAATCGAGCATTCATAGGCTTTATTTTAACAATCTTTGTTAAAATTAAGCAAAGCACACACTCCAATTATGCTATAATCTCCTCAAGAAATTAATAGCAATGCAAGATAATCCATGTATGTGACTCAAAGAGTCATTTAAACATACTTCCAAAACCAACTCCAATCAAGCAATCATAGGCTTTATTTTAACCATCTTTGTTAAAATTAAGCAAGGCACACACTCTAATGATGCTATAATCTCCTCAAGAAATTAATAGCAATGTCAATTCATGACAAAGAATCAAGAAATAACAATTTCATGATCCTTACAAAGCATCTCAAGCATCCAATCAACTCATCATCCAATCAACAAAGCTTTATTTTAACCCGAGGATTAAAAATAAGCAAGATCATTCAATTAATCCCAACGCGCTATAATTTCCTCAAGAAATAAATAGCAATAGCAATTCAATCACAAGAAATCAAGGAATGTAAAATTCCATGGTTCCAAACAAAAATCATAAGCATCATCCTTCCATCATCCAAAGATAAAGCCCTTTAACAAAGCAATTGTCAAAGTGGGCTTGCAAATACCACCATGAGTACACTAATAATTCAATTAGTGACTAATCACTATTCATTTTATGTATTTCAAGTCATTCACATCAGGTTTTAGGCCTTTCAAGAGAGAATTCATCAAAAAACCAAGCGAAAAGGGGCCCGGTTAAGCGAAATTGTGCGAAAATTGCACAAAATGCAAAACCGGGTTGGGGGACCGGTTGGACCGAACCGGTTGGACCGGTTGGTGAACCGGTTGGACCGGTTGGGGCCAACCGGTCACCCGAGAGGGATTTTTCTGCTGCACTTTTTTGGTGTTTTGGCTATAAAGCCTTGCACCTTCCTCACTTGTTCATCATCCTTTTGCTTATTTTTGAGAGCTTCTCTCTCTAGAAACCCAAAACCCAACATTCCCAACTTCAAAATACCAAAACTTTGGCATTAAACTTGAATCATTGTGGTGATTAAACATCAACAACATCACTTTCAAGGAATCAAAACAACCTTTGATTCATCAAATCCACCTTCCCAACTTACTTTTTCAAATCAAACCCATTTTTTCAAGAACACCCAACATGAGTTCTTCATCAAATAAATACTCCGATGCAAAATATCCACATCATTTCCTCAAGAAAACATACAAAGCACCTCATTATGAAGATCAACCGGATAGCTTGCTCTTGGAACCCAACAATCATCTCTCCTACATCCATTCCATGAATGAGGTAAGATAATTCCCAACTCCTTCAAGTTCATTCTTATTCTTTCATTTCATTGTTTCTTTTCAAATATTTGCTATTCTCATGAATGAAATGCATAGAGTTCTTGCTATTTTGACAACTTTTGGGAGTTTTCCATATACAAAGACCTCATTTTCCAACATAGGCATGACTATGCCCACCAAGTGTTTGATAAAATTCCCAAGAGAATAAAATCTTTCTTTTTGCTTTCAAATGGTCAAGATAATCAAAAGTGAACTCAAGAGCATTCTCTAGAATGCCAATCCATGAATTTTGAAGTTCTTTTCTTTACAAAAAACCTTGTAGGCATAACTATGCCCACTAAGTGTTTGATAAAATTCCCAAGAGAATAAAATCATTCTTTTTGCTTTCAAATACCAAAAGTTCTTGAACAAACTATCAAAGATATTTTCCAAGGAGCTTACCAATGAGTTTAAAAACATTTTTCTTTACAAAAATCATGTGGGCATAACTATGCCTACCAAGTGTTTGATAAAATTCTCAAGAGAATAAAATCATTCTTTTTCTTTTCAAATGCTCCAAGTTCTTAAACAAAACATCAAAGGTATTCTCCAAGGAGTTTACCCATGAGTTTAAAAAACATCTTTCTTCTCAAAAAACATGTGGGCATAGCTATACGCCTCAAGTGTTTGATAAAATTCTCAAGAGAATAAAATCATTCTTTTTCTTTTTAAATGCTCCAAGTTCTTAAACAAAACATCAAAGGTATTCTCCAAGGAGTTTACCCATGAGTTTAAAAAACATCTTTCTTCTCAAAAAAAACATGTGGGCATAGCTATACGCCTCAAGTGTTTGATAAAATTCTCAAGAGAATAAAATCATTCTTTTTCTTTCCAAATACTTTAAGTTCTTAAACAAAACATCAAAGGTATTCCCCAAGGAGTTTACCCATGAGTTTAAAAAACGTCTTTCTTTTCAAAAAACATGTGGGCATAGCTATACGCCTCAAGTGTTTGATAAAATTCTCAAGAGAATAAAATCATTCTTTTTCTTTCCAAATACTTTAACCAACCCAAGGAAAACTCATGGGTATTCTCTTTGAATGCTATCCTTTGATTTTTGAAACACTTTCCTTTGCAAAAGACTTTCTTTTCTTATGTGCAAGCCTTTGAAAATCTTGAAAAGCCATGAATTTAAACATTCTTGAGTTATTCATTAAGCATAGCAAATATTTAAAATAACAATTTCCATGATTTCTTTTATTCTTTGTAGCCAAATTTCGAAGATAGAACGAGGCACGCCCTTGGAGGAGTAATTGAGTGGTGGCGCAAAATGGCCACGCGGCAACCTGAAACCCAAAAGATCATAATTAATGCGGGTTTTGGAGATTTCCTGAATGCTTTATGGGTGGAGCAGAGGGATAGACAAGCTTTGCTGGCCCTCACTGAGTTATGGTGGGACACCACCAACACATTTCATTTCAGCTTTGGGGAAATGACTCTTACCCCAACAGACTTTACTGTTATCACCGGACTTCGCCTAGGTGGGCGGAGACTACCTTACTATGACAATGCTCACGGGGATCCCCATTATCTCCTAGAGCAACTCGGGACCATGGTTCCTGTTCAAAGGGGTGGAGTACGCCAAACTTGGCTAAAGATTCATTTTGGCGATCAAAGAGAAGAGGATGACGCCGATCCATCTTGTCTTGCCCGAGCATTTATGCTATATATGTTGTCTAGCATATTCTTTGCTAGCTCTGGTGATGTTGCTCCTTTAGGACATCTTGCTTGCATGGAGGATGTTTGGGGGATGGGCGATTACAACTAGGGTAACGCCGCTCTTGCTGTACTGTATAGGTCTATGAGTGACAGATCGCGTGGAGTGAGCACAAACCACTGCGGGATGTCCTTTATCTGGGAGGTAAATCAAACCACAAATTTCCTTTCTAACAATATTTGCAATGAGTACACATTATCACTTTCTTTTGAAATTCATTTTCTTTTTTGAAAACAGATTTGGTACTACGAGTACTTGGGTTTTGAGCGTCCTCCCCTCATTGACAATGATCCCTCATGGCCTGTGATGTCCAATTATCACATCGACAACAGGTGTGATTCGGTGGACAATAAGCACGACTATGCCCATGCTAGGGCATTCCTGGCTTGCATTACTGCTGACAAAGTAATCTCTAAAACTTTTATCTTTTGAATTCCATCTTCTTTCAATTCTTTCTCTTAACACCAACTCATGAATTAGGTGGACTGGGATCCATGGGCACAATGGAAATATGCCCTTGAGGAGCAATGCCACAGATGTGTAGACATGACAGAGAAGCGGATCCTCCTAGAGGTCCTATGGGCCGCTACTGGTATCTTGGAGAGAGAGTTTGGCGCCAAGTAAAAGGCAACATCAATGCAGCTGCAGTTCCTATGGCGCCACCTAAGGGTATGAGACATGCCAACTCCTTGCAGGGGCGAGAATTGATCAAAGCTATACGAGGCAAGGATGCGATTGACTTCATAGTTCCGAATGGGAACTACGAGGATTTCTGTAGGAGGTATCTGATGCCTCCTAGGGTCGTAGGAGTTCCACCCGTAGGGGTAAGTACATACTCAACCCATACATGCTTCACAAGTATTTCCTAGCTGACTATGTGCAACTCTTTTCAGGGACGGCGAGCTCGTGGTCACCATTCTACAGTGGGTTCGACCTCAGGCGTGTCAGGGGTGCACATGGATAGTGATGATGAGGTTATGGATAGGAGCGCACTGCCCCCTTTGCCACAGCCTAGGTGGTCCATTGATCTATGCCAAAGAGGTGACATCGTGCCCATGACTATAGCACCTCCCGTGATGGATGAGGTTCCTCAGATAGATCCTAGATATGAGACTGTAAGTTTCACGGTTGACTTGATTCTCTTAATCCCCAACTATTCATTAGACACTTCTTACTCAACTTCTCTTTTCACAGACACCCGCCGGGTATTCACAAGAATGGATCAATCTCAATGCCAGCTTGAGGAGGGACATGATGAGGATGAGCCTAAGCCTATCAAGGCAAGAGGCGTATAGAGCGGGCGAACACTCGCACCCAGTAAGAATAGCTCAAATCAAAACTTTTGAAAATCTTTGGTTTTCTCTTTTAAAAAGTGGTACTCACATCATCTATTTTCTTGGAAACTTGCAGATCGATTCCTTCCCTCAGTACAACCCAGCCGCGGCTCCACCACCTCCTCCATCATCAGACGAAGCAGGGCCAAGCAAGAGAAGGAAACCACGAAGGAAGCGTTGAAGACACTTATTTTAAGTTTAGGAAACTCAATTTAAGCATCTAGAAACTCTTAACTTGTGAAATCCTTGTACTAAGCCTATGTGGGCATTTATGTTATCTTTCAAGTTCTTTCTTTTTAAAACCAAGTTCATGCATTCCCCACCTTTGAATTATGATATCTATCTCTTGTTGGTTGAATTTCATGACTCTTGACTCAAACATGAGTCAATTTGGGCTCAAAATGGTCAAAATTGGCCTCCCGGAGCATACGGGGCTCAAAAATGGTCAAAACAGGGAATCGCGAAAAACGGCCTCGGGTGACCGGTTGGGCCCAACCGGTTGGACCGGTTGGTGAACCGGTTGGACCGGTTGGCCTCAACCGGTCTCCCGAGCACTTTTGCTGTTTACGCGTTTTGCGACTTTTTTGACGCTTTTTCGACTTCTAACCCTTCTAGGACTCAAATTTGAGCCTAAAGGCCTATAAAAACACCCCCCACATGTTCATAAACCATTATTATTCATTCAACATCAATTCATGGAGACCTTTGATAGCTTTTTGACACATTGCTTCAGCAACATGAGTAAGGAAGACAAAAGGGTTTTCAAGAGTTATGGCTTGGATGCGCTCTATTCCCTTGCCAAAGTCAAGGTAAATTGGACTATGCTCTATGCTTCTACATACTTTTGGGATCCTGAACTTCATGTTTTCCGTTTCCATCGCAATGAAATTTGCCCCACCCATGAGGAATTTTTCGCGCTGTTCGGAGTGCAATCGTCAAGGTCCTTCATCCTTCCATACCTTCGGCAAGGTTATGTATCTTCTTTTGCTTCTCTTCTGGAAATCTCTACCCACGATGCTATGGCCTTCATAAAAGATAACATGGTAGATTTGAACAAGCTAGCAACATCTTTCCTGCCCCTTGGGAGGTCATGCGGGCTGCCTTTGTCTCGACCGCGTCAGCACGCCTTAGCTTTCTGCTTGATTGGGAGGTTTCTCATCACCAATGGTACGTTGTTTGTACCAATTGAAATTTGTGAGCTTGTAACTCCTCTTTCTAAGTCCCGAAACATAATTCCCATGGTTCTAGCGGAAACTCAATATGGGCTAGACAAGGTACAGGATCGGTTTGAGGCGAACTTTGAGGGCAGCCCCCTCCTTCTTCATATGTGGTTGCTAGAGCGGTTAAACCTCTTACCATCTCCTCGTGTTGCAAATTATGGGCCTCAGCACTTCCGTCTGTGTGTTCCTGAATTCCCGCCAGATGCTTCTCCTGACGAATGGCTTGACATGCTGTACCACACCTCGTGGCGATCTATCTGTTGGCACGTGCCTCACTGGAAGTGTGACGAAAAGGTGCTCTTGCGAACTGTGGGCTGTACACTGATCAAGTTGATGGGCTTGAAAGCCATTTCTTTTTACTGGCCGTCTCGAATCCTTCGGCAATTTGGTGCAGTTCAAACAATTCCAAACAACCAAGCAAGTACCATTCAAACAAATTCAAGGCAAGTTCACCCCGTTCAACCTGTTTCTCAATCTCTGGTCAAATGGATGGAGGATAGATGGAACGGTTGGAACTCTGCTACCTTAGTACCAAACACTGGTGGACCTTATGAGCTTAGCAAGGAATACAAGAAGTGGTTATCTGAAGACATTGGCCATAAAGAAACAACAATGAGGGCTCAAATAGCTGAGTTAATTGGGATTCCTTCACTGGGGAGTACAAAGAGGTCAAGGGAGGATGACACTACTGGAACAAAGAAGACTTCTCAGAGAGCAAAGAAATAGCAACCTTTTTGAATTTTAAGCATGTTAAGCACAATAATAGTCCTTCGAGACTTGCAATTATTACAAATAAAACTATTATCAATTTCTCTAGTTTTAAATGAATTGCCATCAAACAATTAACTTTGATTTATGAATTACTTTATACATTGCCATGCCCCTTGTTTCTTTTTTCTCTTTTCTTTTCTTTTTCAATTGGACCGCACCCAAGGTAACTTTATGGGCTGCCTACGTATCTCCATCATGTTTGTAAACATTTTCTTCTTTTCTTTTCTTTCTTTTTTTTTCTTTTCTTTCTTTTTTTTTTTTTTTTTTTTTTTTTTTTTTTTTTTTTTTTTTTTTTGAATGATGGAGAATCAGGCCCTCGTAGTTCATGCTTTTCTTTTGCCTAGGCCGCCCTTACAGATTTTCAACCTATCAAGCTTTACACATGGTATCTCTTGAGTTGATCTAAATTGGTTGGTTGAGAGAACTCTATTCCATCCAAATCCATCAATCGAACTGCTCCTCCTGGTAATATCTCCTTTATGATGTAGGGACCACCCCAGTTAGGCCTGAACTTGCCCCTTGGATCAAAGATAGGCGCGCGGATTTCCTTCAACACTATGTCTCCATCTTTCAAGCCACGATCCTTGACGCGCTTGTTGAAAGCTCTAGCTATTCTGCGCTGATAACCTTGGACATGGTACAAAGCATTTAAACGCCTTTCATCAAGCAGAACTAGCTCATCATATCTGTTTCTTACCCACTCTACTTCTGACAACTGGTCTTCCGCCATTACCCTGAGAGAAGGGATTTCTAACTCGATTGGGAGAACTGCTTCCATGCCATATACCAACGAGTACGGTGTAGCACCTGTGGAAGATCTGATTGAAGTGCGATAACCCCATAAGACGAGTGGCAACCTTTCTGACCAATCATTGTACTTCTTAGCCGACTTCTGTAGCATGTTCTTTACATTCTTGTTAGCTGCTTCAACTGCTCCATTTGTCTGTGGCCTATAAGGGGAAGACTTGTGAACTCGAATGCTGTACTTCTGCAAGATTTCTTCTACCTCGTCTCGGAAGTGTTGTCCATTATCTGATATGATCTCGTGCGGAACCCCATATCGACAAATAATGTGGGTCTTAATGAAATGGGCCACTTGCTTTGACCCTAAGGTTTTGTAGGACTTCGCCTCTACCCACTTAGTGAAGTAATCTATTGCCACCAAGATGAACTCATGACCTTCCTTTGACTTCGGATGGATCTTTCCAATGATATCTATTCCCCAGGTTGAAAAGGGCCAAGGGGATGACATAGTATTCAAAGGCATTGATGGAAGGTGCTGAACATTGGCAAAGATTTGACAGTTATGGCACTTCTTGACATGCAGATGACAATCTCTTTCCATGGTGGTCCAATAGTAACCGAGACGAGCAATCTTCTTAGTTAGCATATAACCATTCATGTGGGGTGCCCCTGCTCCTTCATGTACCTCTTCAATTATTCTTTGAGCTTCTTCTTCTGTCACACAGAGCAAGTGGATGCCATCATAGGATCGTCTATATAGCTTTCCTCCGCACATGATGTAGTGAGTGGCCAATCTTCTCAGCGTATGCCTGTCAACCTTCGAAGCCCCTTCAGGATATTCCCTTTTCTCTACGAATCTCTGGATGTCATAGAACCACGGACGCCCATCCGTCACTTGACTATTCTGAATACTGCAGCAGTACACTGGCTTTTTCCTTCTTTCAATCACGAGTGGACGAACATTTCCGCCTTCTGGGATTTCTACCATGGACGCAAGTGTAGCAAGAGCGTCAGCAAAGCGGTTCTTTACCCTTGACAAGTAGTGGAACTCTATTTTGTCGAATTCTTTGGTAAGGGCTTCTAGATAAGCATGATAGGGTAGCAACTTCTCGTCTCGAGTCTTCCATTCTCCTTTGATTTGGCAGATAATCAAGGCTGAGTCTCCGTACACTTCTAATTCTTCAACTCCCAACTCTAAGGCTGCTTCCAACCCTAGAATGCAAGCTTCATATTCGGTGATGTTGTTTGTGGCTTCGAACCCTAACTTCATTGCCAGAGGGGTGTGGGCGTCATCAGGAGAAATCAACAAGACTCCAATGCCGAAGCCCCTTTTATTTGCAGCGCCGTCGAAGTAGACTTTCCATGGCTTCTTTTCTATCTCCAATATGTCCTCATCAGGGAACCCTTGTTCAATGCCATCTCCTTCTGAAACTGGATTTTCTGCCAAATGTTCTGAAATGACTCTCCCTTTTATCGAGCTTTGTACCACATACTTGATATCAAATTCAGATAACAACATTAACCATCGCGCAGTACGATAGGTCAACATTGGCTTTTCAAGCAGATATTTGAGTGGATCCATGCGACTAACAAGGAACACCTGGAAAGATAGCATGTAATGGCGGAGTTTTTGGGAGGCCCACACCAATGCCACGCAAGTCTTTTCCACAGCGTTGTAGTTCACCTCATAGTCTGTCATTTTCTTACTTAGGTAGTAGATGGCATTCTCTTTCCTCGACTCTTCCAAGTGTTGTGCAAGCATTGCCCCCATAGCGGTTTCCGTGACGGTTAAGTACAGCAACAGCGGCTCTCCTTCTCTAGGTGGAACCAGTATAGGTGGATTGCTTAAGTAGCTTTTAATGGCTTCAAAAGCTTTCTGGCATTCCTCGTTCCATTCCTTCGGTTCTCCTTTCTTTAGCAACTTGAAAACGGGCTCACAAACGGTAGTGAGTTGAGCTATGAACCGGCTTATGTACTGCAATCTTCCTAGGAAACCTCGGATTTCCTTCTCATTCTTGGGTGGCGGCATCTCCAGAATGGCCTTGATCTTGCTTGGATCCACTTCGATTCCCCTCTGTGTTATCATGAAACCTAACAACTTTCCCGCAGTGACTCCAAAGGCGCATTTCTGAGGGTTGAGGCGAAGCTTGTACTTTATGATTCGATCGAAGAACTTTCTGAGCACAACTACATGTCCTTCCCTATCCCTGGACTTGACAATCATGTCATCGACGTAAACCTCGACCTCTTTGTGTATCATGTCATGCAACAAGGTGGTAGCAGCTCTCTGATAAGTCGCCCCTGCATTCTTTAATCCAAATGGCATTACTTTGTAACAATAGGTCCCCCACTGAGTGATGAAGGACGTTTTCTCCATATCTTCTGGTGCCATCTTGATCTGATTGTAACCCGAGAAACCATCCATGAAAGAAAGAAGAGCGTGCCCTGCGGTACTATCGACTAACACGTCAATGTGTGGTAGTGGAAAGTCATCCTTAGGGCATGCCTTATTTAAATCACGAAAGTCTACACACATACGCACTCTGCCATCCTTCTTTGGAACCGGTACTATATTTGCAAGCCATTCAGGGTACTCCACAACCTTAAGGAACTTAGCTTCTATCTGCTTGATCACCTCCTCTTTTATCTTCAACACCCACTCAGGCTTCATTCTCCTTAACTTCTGCTTAACAGGTTTCATGTCAGGATTGGTCGGGATGTGATGCTGCACTATGTCTGTGTCTACTCCGGGCATATCTTCATAAGACCAGGCGAACGCTTCAAGATTCTCTCTCAACAACTCAACCAATTGTTCTTTTTCAGAAGGGGAAAGTGTTGTACCAATTTTAATCATTTTTGGCAATTCATTCGTCCCTAGATTAATTGATTCTAGTTCTTCTGTAATTGGTTGTGCTATCCCTTTATTCCTTTGCTCAACGAGCTCGGGAGGGATATCAGCGTCTCTAGGGTCTATTTCCATGCCACACACATTAAGAGACAAAAAGGCGCGAAGACAATGGATATAATCTCTGCGAGAAAATAAGGAAAGTACCAATCACTAATTGAAGACTCTGAAATAACAACACTTATGACAACTCTAAATGACTCAACAAATGAAATACTTGAACAAAGACAGATTGTTTGCTGACTCAAGACTCAAAAGAAAACCTACATATCCTCTACTGGCTCAGACTCTTCTTTCTTTGGGATAAGAACGGGGGATCCTTCGGTGTACCAATTCTGAAGTGGCTCGCTGACTGTCTGGAATGCTGGAACTGGAACCTCTTCATGATCTTCGATGGCTAGCACACATTCTGAAAACAAACGGCCCATAACCTCTGAATCCATGCTGTCCGCCCAATCCTCCTCTTCTCTGTCGCTATCTATTGCAGAATCCTCAACCATGGTTGCATCCTTTTTATTATGAACTTCAGGCCTCTGCCCCTTCTCTAGTGCTTCCACCGGATTTTCATTCTCGAGATAGGATGGTTTGAAGTGACGACTGCCCCTAGTCAAGTGATCAACTTCTTCAGAGTCTGTCCATAGATCATTTACTTCTTCGCTACCAGATTCCCCCATGATGTCTCCCCATTCAAGCATATCTACCTCTTGCATTAGAGACTTTTCTGTCGGCCGTTCTTCTTTCAAGGATTTTCCCCATCCGGTTGCACGAACAGGATTGGTTATTGGAGGTGGTGCAGTGTAGAGAACATAGAAGTCAAACTTCCCAGATGGTTCCCCCAATAAACCCACTTCAGGGTCTCCGACATCATACCTTTCCTTTAACTGTTGCTGAAATGACTTTCGAGGCTTACTCGGCTTCTTCGACACTTCCTTCTCAACAACCTTTTCTTTCCCCATAGGCTTCTTCTCGGGATTTGCCCATTCTAGCATATTGATCTCTTGCATGTTTTCTTCATGTAGGGTGGGCAACAATGTAGGCACTTCGCATGGACTTGGCTGCGGAACTATCAGAACTCTCTCATCAATCAAGTCTTGGACCACTTTCTTTAGCAAGGTGCAATCCTCGGCATCATGGCCAGATTTTCTATGGTATAGGCAAAATGATGGGTTAGGGACAAGCGAAAGCTTAGGTGGAAAGGGAGTGATAAGGCCACTTTTCTTGCAATGGTGAAATACATTGGTGAGACTCATAGGCAAAGTGGTGTAATGGCGAATGGGTCGAGGTGAGCGAAGTGAATTGTCTTCTATTGCATTGACATTAGAAGTAGGGGATGGATTGTGGGATGGCAAAGGATTTTGAGTGACATTGGGACGGTTAGGAGGAGTAGGTGGGCCTATGATCTTCTTGTCAATGAGGTCTTGTATTTCATGTCTGAGGCGGACACAACGGTCTGTTCTATGGCCTTTAGATTGATGGAAATGGCAGTACTCATTTTCGTTGTACCACCTAGGTAATGGATTTGGTGGAGGTATTGGGTCTAGAGGTTTGAGGATGCCCCTTTCTTTTAATCTTTCATAAACCTTGTCTAGTGGTGCATACAGATCAGAGAATTGACGAGGAGTAAAATTGTTGCCAATGTTCCATGGCTGTTGTGGAGCGATTGCATTCACTTCAGCGGGTGCCTTTCTATTGTTCCCTATCCGTCAAAACCTTGCAGGATCTTCAACTTTAAGAGTGCCATCAGTTATGGCGTCTTCCACTTGTGTCTGTTAACACCCCATTTTGTACCACTTGACACCTCAAGCCACTTTCTGAGACCCGATGATGAAGGGCAGTAGCCAACGGACCATCGCAAGCACGCTCGAAGGACTCGCGGAGACACAGCAGGCCTTTGGCCTTGGTTCGATACCCCATGCACGTACGTGCATAGGATATGCACGTACGTGCATATACCATGCACGTACGATCATGCCCTCTCTTTTTGAATTCCATCTCTTTCCCCCCGAAATTGCCTCTTACCTTATGCAGCCCCCACGCTGACAGCTGCTCAGTGGCGGCTGGGAAACCCTAGAGACCCCCGAATTAAACCCTAATCCCCGCCTATAAATACCTGGCTTTCATCCAAGAGAGAGGATCGGAATTTTTGGCTACCAAAACCACCATTCTAGAAACCCTGAGACTGACGGCTGTGTCCACGAGAGGTCCAGAAAGCACGCTTGTGAAGGGGTCGCTGCTGCCCGAACCTGAGGGTAACCATTCTCAATCCTTAATTTCGTTCTAGCATGATTATTTATAATATTGCATTTGATATGTATATCCTGTCATTTAATACTCATAATTAGGACACGTTCAGATCTAATCCGGCACCGATTTATTTGTGCATTTAAGGTTTGAAATGAGTTCCTCATCCATTTCAAATGCGTAGGGCTACATAAGATTTATCCGTTAACTCCAGCATTTTTTCTACGCATGATATATCTCTCTGTTAATTCTTAGCATTTAATCCGCATGGTTTAGGCCCACAAATATCTGTTGCATCTTTATTAGCATCTGCTGTCATTTCGCCATCTAGGTCTAGGTCATTTTGTCATCTCTAAATCGCATTATAGCCATTTTTCTGCATACATTCGAGTCAAAGATCTGTTCGGGCACAGCATGGTAGGCATCGGATGGAATTTGATAAGCATGTACGTACGTACATATGGCATGCACGTACGTGCATCTCATATGCACGTACGTGCATGAGCCATGTTTTTACAGTTTAATCCATTCTTTTCTTTTGCAGGCAGTATAGGTATCCCTTGCAACCTTGTGAATATTCTGTATCATATATATCTGTTTATATACCTGGTCTTCTTTCCCTTTTTCTCATCTGTGCATGCCATTATCTGAATTCAATTGCATAAGCGTTTGATCGACGGTTGAATTCAATTAAGTTCCTTTTTAATTAAAGCCAATAAGTGTATGTGAGGCCGGATTTTAGCCGGGCGCAGACGGGTGCCTAACACCTTCCCGTCCGCGTACCTTAGCTCCGAACCTTGATTCTTTGGGTGATGACGAGTTGGGCCCTTGCTAGGGGTCTATCGGTTCCCGAGGCCAAAATCGGGTGGCGACTCCCTCTCCGCCCTAATCGTCCGCGGTTAGTGGCGTACTCCCGAGCCGACGTGGTGAAAGGACACGGCGCTCACAGTGTCCCAGAGCTAATCAGAGCTTTGAAAGTGGGGAAGTGATGAGCGAACAAGTGCTTGTGATATATAGGCAATAGGTTCTTGACTACCATTCGTATCTGTTCTTCTTCATTAGGCCTATTGAACATCTTAGAAGCTTTCTTCCTCCACCTAGTGATGTAGGAAGAGAAAGATTCATTTGCCGCCTGTTTGGTAGTCTCCAAGTCTCTCCTTGTCACATCAACTTCCGTGTTGTACTTGTAGTGATCGGTGAATTCCCTGCACACGTCTTCCCATGTTCTAGTCTTCGACTCATCCAAACTTAAAAACCAATGCAGCGAAGAGGTACTAAGTGATTCATGGAATAATTGAGCCATCAACTCCTCGGAAGCACCGCGAGGTTGCATTGCTCAGACATACATTTTCAAGTGAGTCTTAGGGCAACCCGTTCCATCAAACTTCTGTAATTCCGGCATCTTGAATGAAGTCGGCAATCTCGCTTGAGGGAAGAGAGAAAGAGTGTGTATATCCACAAAATCATCTGCACAACGAATACCCTTTAAAGTCTTCTCCAAGGCCAACATCCTTGCAGCCATCATCTTTTGGTCATCACTCATAGGAGGATTTTCAGTGGTGGGGATGAAAGTGGATGATTGGGTGTAAATGGGGATGTTTTGTAGTGGAGGTTGAGTATGTGGAGGTGGTGGATTTTGAGGTGATGATTGAGTATGTGGAAGTGGTGGATTTTGGGCTTGGCCTCCAGCTTGGGCAGATGGGTTGGATTGATTATGGACAATGGGGACTTGAGTGTCGGGTATGGCATGATCTGTAGGAGCATTATGGATAAGGACAGGGGTTCGGTTGTTGATCTCTTGTGCCATTCTTATCGCGGTTTCAGACTTCACTGACACCTCTTCCAATTTCCCAAGTATATCATTCAATAACCTCTCAATTCTCCGTGGATCCGCAGGAGTCCCAGAAACAGATGTCCCCTCAGGTGTAGCCGGGTTATTCAATGCAAAAGTATCATCCATGGTGAGGTCTTGTTCAGTACTTCCTCTGATCAAACGGCCTGAAGAGTCACGAGTCCAAGCCAGCACTCTATTACATCCAAATGACCCATACTTAGTTACAAAGTGACACAAAGCGCCTTTAGTCTCCACAATTGATTTGAACGGGCGGGTAATGGTCCAATAACATTTCTTTAGTTGGGCCTCTCATCCTTATAAGCCCAATGGGCTTTAAGTAAAGAAGGTCATACTAAAGGGATGTAGGTCAATTGATTTTAAAGTCATGTTACCCCTTAAAATTAACCACCCACATAGCATTCATTCATATCTCCAACTGCATTCAAGAGCAAGAAATCGGATCATTGTATCGAGGGCTTTGTATCATCTTCTCAAAGAACCATGACATGAATTGCATCGTCATTCATTCCATTCACATTCATTCCCACAACACACATTCATGCCACACATACATTCATTCCATACACACATACATTCAAACACACATCCACTCTGTACCTGCATTCATTCGACAAGCATGGTGACTTTAAACTAGGCGGGTCCTTGTGTCCTAGACAGTCCACTATATGCACTAAAAAGGGTAGGATAGGGTCCCCTACTTGCTTGAATCAACCATATACCTATCACGTGTGGCATGAGGGATGCCGCGTGAGTCAAGTGGTACGTGTTGATCCATTTAATATACCCAAGGGTAAAACCCAAGGATACGTGGCAAGAGGAGTTGATAGCTTCGCAAACATGACACCCGAGAACGAGGGGAACCGGGGTCAAGGCTAGGCCAATCAGAAAAGGCAAGGATACATCGACCTATCATTCAAATGCAATTGCGCACACAATGCAATAAAGTAAACACACATTCAAGCGTATGCAAGTGATTGATTTTAATTTAAGCAATTAAATTAGCCCATATAAATTCCTTGAGTCTAGTCCACTAATCCTCAGCAGAGTCGCCAGACTGTGAACCACGGGTTTCGATCCAGGGGAGGAAGGAAGGACCCTTCTTTTAAAAAGACTTGTAGAGATTTAATTTAATAAAAATCTGGTTTTTAAAAGGTTCACAAAAACATATCAAACAAGGAGTCGCCACCTCATTTTTAGGAAAAGAGGAAAACCATAAAACAAGTTTTTAAAGAAAACCTTTGAAAACAAACCACATGACTCTGATCAAGGAAAAGCAGGTCTATCAAAACAAGAGAGGATTCGGAGACTAAGTTACGATGTGGGAAGGTTCTAGGAAACATCCTATAGGCACCCACATCGCCCCAAAATGGGTCTCTGAATTTATATGGGCTATTTCAATCACTTCCTAATTAGTCACCATGCATATGCAAAGAATCATCCATAAATAATCCACATTCATCCATGAACATCCATAAAGCAGTAAACATCCATAAAGCATGTAAACATCCATGAACAGATATGAGAGATATGGAAAGCAGGTAAGAGAGATAGAGAGAATGAACAAACAAATCCATCCTATCCACTAGCAAATATGTGATGGATAAATGAACAAGCAAACAAATCCATCCTATCCACTAACAAATATGTGATGGATAAATGATCAAGCATGGGTCCATCCTATCCACTAGCATATATGTGATGGACAAATGGGTAGAGAGAGAGAAAGAAAGAAAAAAGAAAACCTAGGATACTTAGTATCCTAGGGCGGACTTGAACATCAAATGAGCGCCTACGTACCTTGCATACAAAGATGTAAGGATCAAAGTCCACGTAGTTCGATTGAGAAGGGGGTTACTCCCTTTACAATGAACTATAAACCCTAAGTTTCCATTAAAAGAAAAGAAGAGTTTTAAAAGAAAAAGGATTTCCAAAAAGGAATTTGAGAAAAGATAGAAGTTGAAAAGAGATAGAACTCTTATCCAAAAAGAAGTTTAAGAAAAGTAGAATTCTAAAAGAGATAGAACTCTAATTAAAACAGAATTTTAAGAAAAGTAGAATTCTAAGAGAGATAGAACTCTAATTCAAAAAGAAGTTTGAGAAAAGGAGAATTCTAAAAGAGATAGAACTCTAATTAAAACAGAATTTTAATGAAAGTAGAGTTCTAAAAGAGATAGAACTCTAATTCAAAAAGAATTTTGGAAAACATGAAAACTTAAGAATTACAGTCCAAAGTAAAGAGAATAACCCAAAGGAGGGAGAAGAGAACAATTCATACACAACTTACCATGAACCACTTACCATATGCAAATTATCCCGAAACATCGAGAAAACACCAATTAATCACCCCATGTATTCTATAGGGCAATTATTAAGCTCAAATCCACCATATTCATGCTCAAATCATCATTAGAAGACCTAATTCAAATCTGGACAGAATACTAAATATGCATATAATGACCTAACACTCATGCAAATAATCCCGAAACATCGAGAAATCACCAATTAATCACCCTATGTATTCTATAAGGCAATTATTAAGCTCAAATCCACCATATTCATGCTCAAATCATCATTAGAAAACCTAAATCAAATCTGGACAGAATACTAAACATGCATATAATGACCCTAAACTCATGCAAATAACAAAAATCAAAAGAAAAACAATATCCTATATGCTCCTATATGCTCTAAACACCCTAACATGCACAAAAACTATCAAAAACATGCTAAATAGGCATTACCATGATGAAAATATCATATGACAATCCTAAACATGAAAAGAAAATCTACCATGATGCCTTAGGTAAGTACTTTATGTAAGAATGTGAAATAATCATCCTTACGGCGAGCTTTCTTAAGTAAAACTATCCGGAGATAATTTTACGTAGAAATCACTCCGTATGAATGGTTTCTTCACATATCCTACGTAAAATATATACCTAAGAATGCAAAGAAACTCACAGCACACTTAAACACACTCTAGAAAGCACCTATGCACAACCTCACCCTCTAAGGACGATAATTATCCTCGAAAAGGATAATCATCCATACATCTATGAAGACGAGGCTTACACAGCAAGTGTCCTATACAAAAGATGCTTAAAATCATGCATATAATTGAACCATGAGCCATGGATAGACCGAGGGAGCGGAGAAAGGAAGCCTGGGTTGGAGGTATTCTTTAGCGAGAAATTGAATCTGGAAGATACAGACAGGGGGACCCCAGAAGAAGAAAGTGAAGAGCGAGACTGGGCGGAAAATGTGGATCAGACAAGCTGGAAGGTCTTGTTGTCACCCAAGGGCGGCGAAGAAGTGTTCTCTTTGACTGATGAAACCGTCCCTACCAAGCTTATTGTTGTGGCTGATGGGGATACTAGCACCTGGATCTGGGAACGTGCGGATAGGATCACGTATGGTGTCAAGGCAATTAATAAGCCTACTCAAGAGAAGTCTAGGGTTGGGTCTGAGTTTGAGTCTGGGTCGGGGTATGGGTTTGAGTTGTCCACTGATGTAATTTCCAATAATTCAAAGAAATTTGATTCTGCTTACTCTGCTGTGTCCCCTAACAATCAAATTGCACAAATGCACGATCTTTTAGACCCAGATGAGCTAATTAATGAAAATCAAGATGTGAAAATTGAACCCATTAAAGAAGAGACTATCATTATTAATATAAGCACTGATGAGAAAATCAAGGAAATCCAAATTGGCTCTACTCTGTCCATGCAAGAACGTACAGATCTTACAGCTTTGCTGCAGGAGTTTTCTGATGTGTTTGCTTGGTCGTATGAGGACATGCCTGGAATCGACCCCGCTATAGCACAGCATCACATTCCTATTAGGGAGGGAGCAAGGCCTGTCAAACAAAAACTAAGAAGAATGGCACCGGAATGGTCGTTGAAGGTTAAGGAAGAGGTGACTAAGTTATTAAAAGTGGGGTTTATTAAAACGGTAGATCAGGCGGATTGGATAGCCAACATCGTGCCGGTACCAAAGAAGGATGGAAAGGTGCGGGTGTGCATTGACTACAGGGATCTTAACAAGGCTTGCCCTAAGGATGACTTCCCCCTACCTCACATCGATGTGTTGGTAGATAACACAGCAGGGAGCGCTCTAATGTCGTTCATGGATGGGTTCTCGGGATATAATCAGATACGGATGGCGCCGGCAGATATGACTAAGACCACCTTCACAACTGGGTGGGGGACGTATTGTTACACGGTAATGCCATTTGGACTTAAAAACGCCGGAGCTACATACCAGAGGATGGCTACCACGCTACTCCACGATATGATGCATCAGGAGGTAGAGGTGTATGTCGACGATATGATTGTTAAGGCAGAGACTCGAGAAGGGCATTTAGAGAATCTTAGGAAGTTCTTTGGACGAATCCGGGAATACAGTCTGAGGTTGAATCCACAAAAGTGCACATTCGGGGTCACGTCAGGGAAGTTGTTGGGATACATTGTGAGTAGCAGGGGCATCGAGGTAGATCCAACGAAGGTCAAAGCGATTTTGGAAATGCCATCACCGAAGACAGAGAAGGAAATTAGGGGGTTTCTGGGGCGATTACAGTACATTAGCCGTTTCATAGCCAAGTTAACCCCCACCTGTGAGCCCATTTTCAAACTGCTTAGGAAAGGGGAACCTAAGGAATGGAATGAACAATGTCAACAAGCTTTTGAAGCCATCAAAAGATATCTCCTGAATCCTCCGGTTTTGGTCCCTCCACGCCCCGGTAAACCATTGTTGCTTTACCTGTCCATCTTTGAGGAAGCTTTAGGAAGCATGTTGGCGCAAGAGGATGATCGTGGTATCGAACATGCGATCTATTACTTAAGCAAGAAGCTACAAGGTTACGAAGCAAAGTACAATGCGATAGAGAAGTCCTGTTTCGCTTTGGTTTGGGCTGTGCAGAAGCTGAGACACATTCTGCTAAATTTCGAAGTGTGGATAGTGGCAAGAATGGATCCGCTTAAATACTTATTTGAGAAACCGGCTTTGAATGGTCGTCTGTCTCGGTGGTTGATTCTACTGGAAGAATTTGAACTTGTATATGTGACACAAAAGTCTATTAAGGGAGGGGCTGTTGCCGAATACTGCGCTGAACACCCAATCCTGGGATATGGACTTAACGATGAATTTCCCGACGAGAACCTTCTAGTTGTTGAGTGTGACGAGGCGTGGAAAATGTATTTCGATGGGGCTTCGAACCAGTATGGAGATGGGGTAGGGGTTCTGCTAATAGCTCCTGATGGTTCTCACATGCCGCTATCGATAAAGTTGAACTTTCAGAACTCCAATAACACGGCAGAATATGAGGCATGTGTCGCTGGACTAGAAGCCTTGTTGGCACTAGGAGTCGAAGAAGTGGAGGTATATGGGGATTCAGCCTTAGTGATATCTCAAGTACAGAGGATATGGAGAACCCGAGAAGAACACCTGAAGCCTTACCAAGGTTACCTAGAGAAACTGACCCAGAAATTCCGGAAAATAACCTTCACACCCTTACCCCGAGCTCACAACCAATTCGCCGACGCCTTGGCTACCTTGGCTTCCATGATTCAAATGCCTGCTGGAACCCAGATAGAGCCATTGACCGTCCAACAGAAGTTTAGACCCGCACATGAAGAAGGGATTTTGGTAATTGACGGAGAGCCAGACGATGGGCATCCCTTGGTACTTTGACGTTTGGAACCTCTTGGAAAAAGGAGAATACCCAGAAAATGCCAATAAGAAGGATCGTAGGGCATTAAGGCTGTTCGCCACGCAATTTATCATCTGTGGAGGGAAATTATTCAAAAGGTCCTATGATGGGATACACCTTCTTTGCGTAGATCGCCGCATGGGAGAAACACTCATGAGGGAGGTGCATGAAGGGGAGTGTGGGTCACACATGAATGGGAGGATGTTGGTTAAGAAGCTGCTAAGGTTGGGGTATTACTGGACGACTATGGAAACTGACTGCGTGCAGTACGTCAGAAGGTGCCATCAATGCCAAGTGTACGCCAGTGCAAACTACATGCCACCGGTGGAGTTGCATCAACTGGCATCTCCCTGGCCGTTTTCAGTATGGGGAATAGACATCATCGGAGAGATTAAGCCATCTGCAACTGGTGGGTATAAATATATCCTGGTAGCAATCGATTACTTTACCAAATGGGTGGAAGCGGCGGCGTATGTAGAATTGAAATCGAAACATGTGGCCAAGTTCGTCGAAACCAACATAATCTGCCGGTACGGAGTACCCCATGAGATTATTTCAGATAACGGAACACACTTTGAAGATGAGGTCAAGAGGTTGTTCACAAAATTCGGTATCCAGCATCACAAATCTTCACCCTACAGGCCCCAGACTAATGGAGCTGTAGAGGCTGCCAACAAGAACGTCAAAACCATCCTCAGTAAAACGGCAGTAACCTACAAGGATTGGGTGGAGAAGCTTCCTTATGCATTGTGGGGATATCGGACGTCCGTGAGAACTTCCACAGGTGCTACGCCCTATTCACTGGTATACGGAATGGAAGCCGTATTACCCGTGGAACTGGAAGTACAGTCTCTTAGGGTCGCATTGGAAAGTCAGATTCCGGAGGTAGAATGGGCAAGAGAGCGGTATGAACAGCTGGTGCTATTGGAGGAAAGAAGGCTCAAGGCATTGTACCATGTGCAAGGTTATCAACGACGAATAGCTCGGGCTTTCAATAAGAGGGTCAGACCGCGGAACTTGAAGGAAGGGGACTTGGTTCTTAAGGAATTTAGAGCACCTGTGTTCGATCCTCGAGGGAAATTCAAGCCCAATTGGGTGGGGCCCTACGTCATCAAGACAATTTACCCGGGTGGTGCGGTCAAGTTAATGGATGGTGATGGAAACGAGTTGGTGAATCCAGTGAATATGGACAGACTCCGTAAATATTATGTGTAGGCAGAGTCGTGGCAATTTGGCAAAGTACTCAGTGCTCAAATTAATGATAATAGTTTTTTATTGATTGGGGAAAATCATTACATCTTTTCTGGTGCTTATTCATTAACTCATAAGGGATTAAAAGCGAGTGCATGGGTACAATAGTTGATAGGGGTACGGGGGATAGTCAAGTTCATTTCTTCTTCGCCTCTGTTTCGACCTCTGTTTCCCTTTTCCTCTTGTGGTCTTCTTCTTCCTTTTCCTCTCTCTCCATGTCAGTAAACAGCCAGTTATAATAGGACCCAGGGGGGCTAATCACTTCGGAGGGGGTGACGGCCCAATACACTGCCTTGCTATACCAGTCATTTTCCACACGATCCACATGGTTGGGTTTCCAGGGGCAGGTGTAACCAAGGTGACCCCATTTGATCGGATCCTGGCGTAGCCCTTGCTGACGACGGATGCGTATAGGAGAGTAGAAAGAAACCTCCTTAAGACCAATCAGCATGACGCTGTGAGGAAGAATCAGATTGCGAACAGCATGAGAGGTCCTCCACCAAGGACAGAGCCAGCGGATGTTGTGGCAGGATATGGATTCTAGCAAATCCCGGGCTTGCTCGACGTTTGGGAAAGGTTTGGTGACCTTCCTGTGGCGATAGTGCTGCGGATGATATGTCCAGATACTCATGGCAGGGTCTTCGACCAGTTTTAGGCGTTCAAACAGCCAAATCTGCATCACAAAAGAGTAAAGATGGAAGGGTCAACAGACCATGCACGTACGTACATGGGTTATGCACGTACGTGCATTGACAATGCACGTACGATCATGGCATATAAAAAAAAATCCGAGAAAAATAAAAGAAGAAGAGAGAGAAACCTGTAGAAGGAGGGGGCTGCCGCCGAAGGAGAAACTGTCGCTTCGCGCCACGCGATCGAGCCCGTTCAGAGTATTTGCCAAGACAACCATGCTGGGGTTGAAATCCTTGATCTCTGGGATCATGCGCACAATAAAAGTCTCCAAACTCGATGACTCATCTCTGAAAAAGAGGGCGGCAAGAGCACAGAAGCACGCCGCGCGCAGGTAATAGACCCGAGCCTGGCCAGCAGGAGGCATAGGACGGGACACGAAATATTCAGCGAGTTTCGCCACGTCCACCTTGAAACTCGAAGTCCACCCTTGCACCAATCGCACAGAAAGGCCTAGGAACTGGGCCACCTCGGCAGCAGGGACCTTGTCAACCGGGGGAAGGAGCAAGCCGTTGAAGCTAGTCCGCCCTATGATACCGCCAAAATCTTCAAGTGTGGGGCACAACTCATTCAGATTGAATCGGAAGACATGGCGGGTTGGCTTCCAGTATTCGGTAGCGACGAGAAGAAAAGTATAGTTGATTTTCACCCGACAGTAGTCAAACAAGCATGGGAGGCCAAAAGCTTCTTTGAAATCATCCCGAGCTCGGTTGTCAAAGGACAAGAGCCATCGTTTTATGTCTTTGACAAACTTAGGGTCTTCCATCGTAGGGTTTCAGTGAAGAAGGACGAAGAAGGGGGCTCGTTTTATGCAGAAAGAGTTGCCAAATCGACGAAGTGCGAGAAAAAAGGAAAGAGATGGACCCATGATCGTACGAGCATAAGCGATGCACGTACGAGCATGGACTGTGCACGTACGAGCATGGCCTATGCACGTACGTGCCCAGACCCCTTTTCGCGTGTTTTCATCCCCTTTTCTCGTTTTTACGGTCTTGTTGCTGTTGTGTGAAGCCTTTTGGGTGTTCTCCCTGTATTAAACGGCTTGCTATTTATCCTAGCGCAATAGACGAAGCAAGAAAGGAAAATGTGCATCGCAGTGTAAGAGAAAAGGGAAAGAGAAAAATAAGCCATATTTGATATATCACAGGAGTAACAGTCATGTCCAAAATATACAGAAAGGGAAGGAGAAATGAGTACATGTCCGAAATTTACAGAAAGGGAAGGAGAAATGAGTACATGTCCAAAAAAAAAAAAATAATAATAATAATAATAAGTAAGTATCCCCTAATGTCCAAAACGAATACATCAACGCGGAACATATAGAGGGGTCTGGGCAGGAGAGGCTGGTGGGCTGTCGTCACCATCATCACCACCGTCATCACCACCATCACCGCCATCGCCGTCATCACCGTCGCCGTCATCCTCGTCAGCCCCGAAGCCGTCCCAGTCCTCCCCAGCAGGAGCCTGCTCCGCAATCACTAACCTGCGAGAGAGAGACGTGACCATGACCTTCAGGCTCCCCACCATCCGCAAAAGTGTCGAGGACTCCTCACGGGTGAGCTGCAAGTAGAAAAGCAAGGGGCAATCGTTAGGACATGCATGCTTTACTTGTATATATGCTTGAAAACTAACAAATGCAGGAACTTGGAAACTCACCAGCCTAGTACCCTCAGCCATCGGGTACCCAATGCACCTGTTCAGCCTGGGGATATCCTCCTCCATGGCTAAATCAAGTGTGACATGGAAAGGCACGCTCCACCCCGGCATGATGGGGGCCAGCCCAGCAGGCGCATCTGCAGCAGGAGCAGCCTGTAGAAAGAAGTCAAGCACAGGTGTTAAAAAAGAAAGCAGAAAGGGGAGGTTAACAAGACTCAGGAAAGGGTATATGTACCGGTGCAACAAAGATGCTGCCCATCAACCGCTCCCGCGCAAAGGAGACATAGTCGATCTCCTCGGCAGAAAGGCGATCCGTATAAGGGATCATGGCCCGCCAGGCAGCCAGGTCACTCGATGTCGCCTCAGCAGGGATAGCGACAAAACGGGGAGGATCTACTGGGACCGGAGGACCACCCGCGCCCACATCGGCAATCTGCCATACCACCCTCTCCGCAAGGTAGAAGGAGCAGACCCCAGGGCACTCGAACACCGTGGATAAGGTGGAGAGCGTCAAGGCAGCAGCATCCCACTCAGCAGGGGCGCGTACGGGGGTGCCCTCCTAGGGGCGCGGGATGATCTGTGGAAAAGCAGTAATAGGGCGAATACATTAGTATAATGTTACCAACCGTACCATTAAAGTGAAATAGGACTTACCCGATCAACGGTCAGCTCATCCAGGAAGCGACGGGAGCTCCAATAGTCGTGCTTATCGACGGGGGAATCCGGATCCGCGCGGAAGTACCGACCTGCCCAAAGCTGCACAAGTAGATATGATAAGAAACCAATATGGAATGACAGTTAAGGAAAAGGAGAAAAGAAACAAAAGAGGAGGAAAAGGAAGGGATATATACCGCCCAGACCCGCCAGTGGCTAACCATGGACTGGACAGCCATCCGACTCAGCAAGTCCATAGCCGAGATCACATGGCCGTACACCGCCGCTCCCCAGCTGAACTCGCGGGCCCTCCCCAAGTCCCTCAAGGCCAGCAACCAGCCAAAAGGGACTGTCTGGGCAGCGTTCGGGACTAGATAGCCCCCTATCAGAAACAGCAGATACCCGTGCGCCATCCGGATCCGCTGGGCAGCTGTACCCTGCCCCTGAGTGGACATATGGTCATAGATGTCCAAGATAAAGATGGAGGCGCTGTCATACTCTATCCCCAAAAGATCGTGGGAGAGTCTCTCCCTCTCACTCTCCTCGTGGTCGAAAGGAAGCGGAAGGCCATCCATACGTAGACCCGTGAGGCGGTAGAAGTCGTAGGGGGTCAGGGTCAGCTCCCGACCAGCAATGTGGAAAGTATGGGTGGTGTCCCACCATCTCTCAGCCATGCAGTGAACGAAAGCCCGGTCGCTATCGTCCACCAATCCCAAGATCACCGTCCCGAAACCGGCACCGGTAACCAGGGCCTTCGTCTCCGCTGTGAGACGAGCCCACCACGCCTTCGCATTCGCCACGCCTCCACGGGTGACGGGCAGCTTGGGCAGCTGTTGCACAAGGAGAAACCAGGTAAGCACAGCACAGATATGTATATTTTGCAGCAGAATAAGAAGGAAAAATTTGAAAATAAAGAGAAAAACACAACAGGCACGTACGTACATGCCTTAGGCACGTACGTGCATCAGGCAGGCACGTACGTGTCTGTGACCATTTTTGCCTCTTTTGGACCCACCCCACACTCGTTGCACGATTAAAAAAAAAAAAAAAAAAAAAAAAAAAAAGAAGAAGAAAGTGTGTATAAAGGCCAAGCACGTACGTGCATGCCTTAGGCACGTACGTGCATCAGGCAGGCACGTACGTGCAACAGGCTGTTTGCCCCTTTGGTTCCCAGTTACACCCACACGAATCCCTGAGGTTCCAACCCCCTTCATGTCCGTTTCGAGCCTCGGAGAGGCTCGAATGCGTCCTATTCCACGATTAACTGAAAGGAACTGGGTTAAGTCCAGATAAAGACACGTGCGCACACATACGACGCATGTACGCGCATTCGGTACGTACGTACGTGCCTTTAGCTGGGTTTTTTCCAGTTCTTCTTCCATTTCGGTAACATCCCGACCAAATTCCCAGATTTTACCCCCTCACATTTTGTTTTCGTAATAACCCAAAGACAAGGTTTTGTCTCAGTAGCCGAAAATGAAATAAACATTGCGGAAATAAAAACTTACTCGGCCTAGCGCGGCAAGATGGGAGGCGTGCTCGGTGGGACGGAGGAGAATCCCACCCTCACTACGTCGGAGGCGAGGCTGGGGGCGCCATCTCTGAATCGCAGGCCTCCCTAGCTCGTCGGGGTCCCTCGCCGGTGCGGCACCTGATGTGCTCGCCTTCGCCGACGTGCGCTGGCGTTTGGGTGCCATGGGTATGCTCGAATGAGATCGAGAAGCAGGAGGTGAGGATGGGAGAAGTAAAGTCTCTTGGTCTGTAAGAGTGTACGTAAGGATTATGGGACGTGGGTGCGAGTTTATAGGCGTTTTCGCGCCTTTTGAACTGCCCCATAACCATGCATTGGAAACGACGCCGTTTGGGGAGTCCCTTTGAATACCCACAAGAACCGGATGCACGTACGTGCATTGGGCCTGCTCGTGCGATCATGGACTTCAATTATCGATTTATTTGCGGTTCGACTCGGTAATCAACCAATCCAAACTCGTTTTAAAATACCCCTCCGATTAACCCGGATTTAATTGGAATTCACCCCGCGAATTTCAATTCGAAACTCAATCAACCCGGATTTAATTGGAATTCACCCCGCGAATTTCAATTCGAAATCTAATCAACCCGGATTTAATTCGAAATTTAATCAACCTGGATTTAATCGACCCGGATTTAATTGGAATTCACCCCGCGAATTTCAATTCGAAACTCAATCAACCCGGACTTAATTGGAATTCACCTCGCGAATTTCAATTCGAAATCTAATCAACCTGGATTTAATCGACCCGGATTTAATTGGAATTCACCCCGCGAATTTCAATTCGAAACTCAATCAACCCGGATTTAATTGGAATTCACTCCGCGAATTTCAATTCGAAATCTAATCAACCCGGATTTAATTCGAAATTTAATCAACCTGGATTTAATCGACCCGGATTTAATTGGAATTCACCCCGCGAATTTCAATTTGAAACTCAATCAACCCGGATTTAATTGGAATTCACCCCGCGAATTTCAATTCGAAATCTAATCAACCCGGATTTAATTCAAAATTTAATCAACCTGGATTTAATCGACCCGGATTTAATTGGAATTCACCCCGCGAATTTCAATTCGAAACTCAATCAACCCGGACTTAATTGGAATTCACCTCGCGAATTTCAATTCGAAATCTAATCAACCTGGATTTAATCGACCCGGATTCAATTCGAAATCTAATCAACCCGGATTCAATTCGAAATCTAATCAACCCGGCTTTAATTCGAAATTTAATCAACCTGGATTTAATTGACCCGGATTTAATTGGAATTCACCCCGCGAATTTTAATTCGAAATTTAATCAACCCGGATTTAATTGGAATTCACCTCGCGAATTTGAATTCGAAATTTAATCAGCCCAGATTTAATTGGAATTCCCCCCGCGAATTTCAATCCGAAATTTAATCAACCTGGATTTAATTGGAATTCCCCCCGCGAATTTCAATCCGAAATTTAATCAACCTGGATTCAATTGGAATTCACCCCGCGAATTTCAATTCGGAACTTAATCAACCTGGATTTAATTGGAATATACCCCGCGAACTTCAAAATGCTGGATTCCCCGGAGACCACGCATTACCTTCCGATTGCCCCGGAAAGGTATCACCATACACTATGAACTACGGTAGGTCTGATCCTCGTTAAGAGGTACGTAGGAAGTAGGGAACTTCCCCTGATCCGACCTTTCATACATGCACTTGTATCATTTAAGGTTTGCACGAGCCAATTGGTCCAAAATGAGTGTTTCCGGGTCTTTTAATTTTGTTCATTACACGAGCAAAATCAAAAGAAGGGGCAAACTGTTAACACCCCATTTTGTACCACTTGACACCTCAAGCCACTTTCTGAGACCCGATGATGAAGGGCAGTAGCCAACGGACCATCGCAAGCACGCCCGAAGGACTCGCGGAGACACAGCAGGCCTTTGGCCTTGGTTCGATACCCCATGCACGTACGTGCATAGGATATGCACGTACGTGCATATACCATGCACGTACGATCATGCCCTCTCTTTTTGAATTCCATCTCTTTCCCCCCGAAATTGCCTCTTACCTTATGCAGCCCCCACGCTGACAGCTGCTCAGTAGCGGCTGGGAAACCCTAGAGACCCCCGAATTAAACCCTAATCCCCGCCTATAAATACCCGGCTTTCATCCAAGAGAGAGGATCGGAATTTTTGGCTACCAAAACCACCATTCTAGAAACCCTGAGACTGACGGCTGTGTCCACGAGAGGTCCAGAAAGCACGCTTGTGAAGGGGTCGCTGCTGCCCGAACCTGAGGGTAACCATTCTCAATCCTTAATTTCGTTCTAGCATGATTATTTATAATATTGCATTTGATATGTATATCCTGTCATTTAATACTCATAATTAGGACACGTTCAGATCTAATCCGGCACCGATTTATTTGTGCATTTAAGGTTTGAAATGAGTTCCTCATCCATTTCAAATGCGTAGGGCTACATAAGATTTATCCGTTAACTCCAGCATTTTTTCTACGCATGATATATCTCTCTGTTAATTCTTAGCATTTAATCCGCATGGTTTAGGCCCACAAATATCTGTTGCATCTTTATTAGCATCTGCTGTCATTTCGCCATCTAGGTCTAGGTCATTTTGTCATCTCTAAATCGCATTATAGCCATTTTTCTGCATACATTCGAGTCAAAGATCTGTTCGGGCACAGCATGGTAGGCATCGGATGGAATTTGATAAGCATGTACGTACGTACATATGGCATGCACGTACGTGCATCTCATATGCACGTACGTGCATGAGCCATGTTTTTACAGTTTAATCCATTCTTTTCTTTTGCAGGCAGTATAGGTATCCCTTGCAACCTTGTGAATATTCTGTATCATATATATCTGTTTATATACCTGGTCTTCTTTCCCTTTTTCTCATCTGTGCATGCCATTATCTGAATTCAATTGCATAAGCGTTTGATCGACGGTTGAATTCAATTAAGTTCCTTTTTAATTAAAGCCAATAAGTGTATGTGAGGCCGGATTTTAGCCGGGCGCAGACGGGTGCCTAACACCTTCCCGTCCGCGTACCTTAGCTCCGAACCTTGATTCTTTGGGTGATGACGAGTTGGGCCCTTGCTAGGGGTCTATCGGTTCCCGAGGCCAAAATCGGGTGGCGACTCCCTCTCCGCCCTAATCGTCCGCGGTTAGTGGCGTACTCCCGAGCCGACGTGGTGAAAGGACACGGCGCTCACAGTGTCCCAGAGCTAATCAGAGCTTTGAAAGTGGGGAAGTGATGAGCGAACAAGTGCTTGTGATATATAGGCAATAGGTTCTTGACTACCATTCGTATCTGTTCTTCTTCATTAGGCCTATTGAACATCTTAGAAGCTTTCTTCCTCCACCTAGTGATGTAGGAAGAGAAAGATTCATTTGCCGCCTGTTTGGTAGTCTCCAAGTCTCTCCTTGTCACATCAACTTCCGTGTTGTACTTGTAGTGATCGGTGAATTCCCTGCACACGTCTTCCCATGTTCTAGTCTTCGACTCATCCAAACTTAAAAACCAATGCAGCGAAGAGGTACTAAGTGATTCATGGAATAATTGAGCCATCAACTCCTCGGAAGCACCGCGAGGTTGCATTGCTCAGACATACATTTTCAAGTGAGTCTTAGGGCAACCCGTTCCATCAAACTTCTGTAATTCCGGCATCTTGAATGAAGTCGGCAATCTCGCTTGAGGGAAGAGAGAAAGAGTGTGTATATCCACAAAATCATCTGCACGACGAATACCCTTTAAAGTCTTCTCCAAGGCCAACATCCTTGCAGCCATCATCTTTTGGTCATCACTCATAGGAGGATTTTCAGTGGTGGGGATGAAAGTGGATGATTGGGTGTAAATGGGGATGTTTTGTAGTGGAGGTTGAGTATGTGGAGGTGGTGGATTTTGAGGTGATGATTGAGTATGTGGAAGTGGTGGATTTTGGGCTTGGCCTCCAGCTTGGGCAGATGGGTTGGATTGATTATGGACAATGGGGACTTGAGTGTCGGGTATGGCATGATCTGTAGGAGCATTGTGGATAAGGACAGGGGTTCGGTTGTTGATCTCTTGTGCCATTCTTATCGCGGTTTCAGACTTCACTGACACCTCTTCCAATTTCCCAAGTATATCATTCAATAACCTCTCAATTCTCCGTGGATCCGCAGGAGTCCCAGAAACAGATGTCCCCTCAGGTGTAGCCGGGTTATTCAATGCAAAAGTATCATCCATGGTGAGGTCTTGTTCAGTACTTCCTCTGATCAAACGGCCTGAAGAGTCACGAGTCCAAGCCAGCACTCTATTACATCCAAATGACCCATACTTAGTTACAAAGTGACACAAAGCGCCTTTAGTCTCCACAATTGATTTGAACGGGCGGGTAATGGTCCAATAACATTTCTGTAGTTGGGCCTCTCATCCTTATAAGCCCAATGGGCTTTAAGTAAAGAAGGTCATACTAAAGGGATGTAGGTCAATTGATTTTAAAGTCATGTTACCCCTTAAAATTAACCACCCACATAGCATTCATTCATATCTCCAACTGCATTCAAGAGCAAGAAATCGGATCATTGTATCGAGGGCTTTGTATCATCTTCTCAAAGAACCATGACATGAATTGCATCGTCATTCATTCCATTCACATTCATTCCCACAACACACATTCATGCCACACATACATTCATTCCATACACACATACATTCAAACACACATCCACTCTGTACCTGCATTCATTCGACAAGCATGGTGACTTTAAACTAGGCGGGTCCTTGTGTCCTAGACAGTCCACTATATGCACTAAAAAGGGTAGGATAGGGTCCCCTACTTGCTTGAATAAACCATATACCTATCACGTGTGGCATGAGGGATGCCGCGTGAGTCAAGTGGTACGTGTTGATCCATTTAATATACCCAAGGGTAAAACCCAAGGATACGTGGCAAGAGGAGTTGATAGCTTCGCAAACATGACACCCGAGAACGAGGGGAACCGGGGTCAAGGCTAGGCCAATCAGAAAAGGCAAGGATACATCGACCTATCATTCAAATGCAATTGCGCACACAATGCAATAAAGTAAACACACATTCAAGCGTATGCAAGTGATTGATTTTAATTTAAGCAATTAAATTAGCCCATATAAATTCCTTGAGTCTAGTCCACTAATCCCCAGCAGAGTCGCCAGACTGTGAACCACGGGTTTCGATCCAGGGGAGGAAGGAAGGACCCTTCTTTTAAAAAGACTTGTAGAGATTTAATTTAATAAAAATCTGGTTTTTAAAAGGTTCACAAAAACATATCAAACAAGGAGTCGCCACCTCATTTTTAGGAAAAGAGGAAAACCATAAAACAAGTTTTTAAAGAAAACCTTTGAAAACAAACCACATGACTCTGATCAAGGAAAAGCAGGTCTATCAAAACAAGAGAGGATTCGGAGACTAAGTTACGATGTGGGAAGGTTCTAGGAAACATCCTATAGGCACCCACATCGCCCCAAAATGGGTCTCTGAATTTATATGGGCTATTTCAATCACTTCCTAATTAGTCACCATGCATATGCAAAGAATCATCCATAAATAATCCACATTCATCCATGAACATCCATAAAGCAGTAAACATCTATAAAGCATGTAAACATCCATGAACAGATATGAGAGATATGGAAAGCAGGTAAGAGAGATAGAGAGAATGAACAAACAAATCCATCCTATCCACTAGCAAATATGTGATGGATAAATGAACAAGCAAACAAATCCATCCTATCCACTAACAAATATGTGATGGATAAATGATCAAGCATGGGTCCATCCTATCCACTAGCATATATGTGATGGACAAATGGGTAGAGAGAGAGAAAGAAAGAAAAAAGAAAACCTAGGATACTTAGTATCCTAGGGCAGACTTGAACATCAAATGAGCGCCTACGTACCTTGCATACAAAGATGTAAGGATCAAAGTCCACGTAGTTCGATTGAGAAGGGGGTTACTCCCTTTACAATGAACTATAAACCCTAAGTTTCCATTAAAAGAAAAGAAGAGTTTTAAAAGAAAAAGGATTTCCAAAAAGGAATTTGAGAAAAGATAGAAGTTGAAAAGAGATAGAACTCTTATCCAAAAAGAAGTTTAAGAAAAGTAGAATTCTAAAAGAGATAGAACTCTAATTAAAACAGAATTTTAAGAAAAGTAGAATTCTAAGAGAGATAGAACTCTAATTCAAAAAGAAGTTTGAGAAAAGGAGAATTCTAAAAGAGATAGAACTCTAATTAAAACAGAATTTTAATGAAAGTAGAGTTCTAAAAGAGATAGAACTCTAATTCAAAAAGAATTTTGGAAAACATGGAAACTTAAGAATTACAGTCCAAAGTAAAGAGAATAACCCAAAGGAGGGAGAAGAGAACAATTCATACACAACTTACCATGAACCACTTACCATATGCAAATTATCCCGAAACATCGAGAAAACACCAATTAATCACCCCATGTATTCTATAGGGCAATTATTAAGCTCAAATCCACCATATTCATGCTCAAATCATCATTAGAAGACCTAATTCAAATCTGGACAGAATACTAAATATGCATATAATGACCTAACACTCATGCAAATAATCCCGAAACATCGAGAAATCACCAATTAATCACCCTATGTATTCTATAAGGCAATTATTAAGCTCAAATCCACCATATTCATGCTCAAATCATCATTAGAAAACCTAAATCAAATCTGGACAGAATACTAAACATGCATATAATGACCCTAAACTCATGCAAATAACAAAAATCAAAAGAAAAACAATATCCTATATGCTCCTATATGCTCCTATATGCTCTAAACACCCTAACATGCACAAAAACTATCAAAAACATGCTAAATAGGCATTACCATGATGAAAATATCATATGACAATCCTAAACATGAAAAGAAAATCTACCATGATGCCTTAGGTAAGTACTTTATGTAAGAATGTGAAATAATCATCCTTACGGCGAGCTTTCTTAAGTAAAACTATCCGGAGATAATTTTACGTAGAAATCACTCCGTATGAATGGTTTCTTCACATATCCTACGTAAAATATATACCTAAGAATGCAAAGAAACTCACAGCACACTTAAATACACTCTAGAAAGCACCTATGCACAACCTCACCCTCTAAGGACGATAATTATCCTCGAAAAGGATAATCATCCATACACCTATGAAGACGAGGCTTACACAGCAAGTGTCCTATACAAAAGATGCTTAAAATCATGCATATAATTGAACCATGAAGAGAAAACGACCTAAACACATCAACCAATTTTCTGTGCAAAACGCACCTCTATCCTTAAGGAAGAAACTATCCTACCAGCAAACAATTCGCAATCCTATTCCACTAACATGCATTCTCATCATCCTTGAATCATATACACTCTAAAATATAGAGTATATATGATTCCTAAATCAATTCTAAGCCATGATTATGCAGAGAATGGAGTAGAAGAAGAAGGAATCACAAAAGGATGCAAGGGAGACTTACAATGAAGCAAGGGTCTTCGCTGCGTTCTTCCTTCTCTTTGGCTTGGTTCCCTTCTAGTTCTCCTTTGAAATTGCAGTAGAAAGCCTCCTCCAAGTGATATGGGTGTGTTCAAACTCGTGGTCCCTCTCTCTCTTATGAATATGAAGTGTCAAATAAGCCAAAAGTCCCTAATGCTGATGAATGAGCCTCTATTTATAACCAACCAACCATATGAACCAATGGTTGGGATTAATTCACCATAAAATCAATCTAGGGCTGTGATTAAATCCCATGAATGTTAAACAACTCAAAACCACCTCCCAATAGGCTTAGAAGTCCTTTAGAAGGCAGAAAATCGGAGTGGTAGAGTCCCATTTCGTCAAAAACTCAAAAAGAGAAAAATCAGGATGGGACTCTCGGGTGACCGGTTGGGTGAACCGGTTGGACCGGTTGGCCCAACCGTTTGGACCGGTTGGGTGAACCGGTCACCCGAGAAGAATCCAAAAGTTTTGGAATTCTAGCTCGGTTTGGACTCCGAACTTCAAACGGACACAAATTCTTCGTTTTAACTCCGATTTGAGTGATTCAAAAGCCAAAATTTCAAGGATTCAATGTAGAATAAGCCTAGAATATTCTTGAACCAAGAATCCCTAACCACGGTCAAGTGGCTGGGTTTTCATGAGGCGATTACCCGAAAAAAGGTCAATTAAGCATAGGGCAATGTGGTGAACCAATCCCAAACCTATCAATAAATTAAATTGGCACTTCAATTAGACTCATTTCATCATTCTAAGGCCAATGGAACTCTCCGGAGTAAATTTGGAAGTCAATTGGAAAATATACGAAGTAAAAGACGAAATTGCCCTTCAAGTCGCAAAAGTTCTAATTAGCTATCCAAACCTATCTGGAATTGAACCAAATTTGACACACATATCTAAAATGATCCTAGAAACTAAATGCAAGTGATGGGACTCAACAAAGAGACAAAAATATGCATGCAATGATGACCTACTCTCCTAAGGCTTAAAAGGGCAAAATTGTCCTTTAAGGCTTAGGGACTCCTACATGCTTCTAAACCTAACCAAATGCTATCATGATCTCATGGGGGTGAAAATGGGGTGTCTACAGCGGCCTTGATTTTTCTCCTCGGGGATTATCTCTATGAGGCCTCGAGTCCTTCTTTTTGTCATCCTTCTCACTGGCTTTGGCAGACTGCGGGGTGTAGAAATCATCCAATTTCGAGTAGTTAGCTACAGTAGAGAGTAGTTTGGCTAGATTTCTGGGGGGATTAACAGTGAGCTCCTTAAACAGAGGTGATGGCTTCCTCAACCCGAGACGAAAGAGATCCATGGCATTCTTTTCAATCGGGTCATCGATCTCGTTATAAACCTCCTAGAACCTTTGAGAATATTCCCGAAGTCCTTCCCCATCTTTCTGTTTCAGCTCGTATAGGTTCTGCATGGTCCTCGGGAATTTGCACCTAGTGATAAACCTCTTCTTGAACAGCTTGCTCAGTTCGTGCCAGCTGTCAATAGACTCATCTAGAATCTTGGCCCACCACTTAAGAGCCACTTCCCCCAAACTCATAGGAAATATCTTGCAGAGAAAACCCTCATTTCCAGCATATAAAGACATTCGTTGCAAGTAATAGTTTAAATGATGATCAGGGTCTATTGAAAGAGAGTAAAGAGTAAAAGTTATCTCGGAATACCCTCGTGGGATTGGGACCCGTTGAATCCACCTCGTGAATGGACTCCGAGCCACAGCAACGCTCTCTGGTCTTTCACCCCCTCTACTTTGGTTACCCCGGTGTCTCTTGGAGGCTTCTTCCTCATTTCTTTCACGCCTGGGTGACCGAGAATGCTTCCTACTCGTCGCCCCAGTACTTCTCTCCCCTCTTCTTTCAGGAGATCGAGACCTGTGATAGCGTCTCTCATCTCTATGAGCTTCGTGCCCAGAACGTACGTGAGAACGAGGTCTTGGGTGGTCCTCATTCCACTTTCGTGCATGATCTGAACGCCTTGAACTGCGCTCAAGGGATCTCTGAATCAACGCATGATGTTGTTCATCTCCCCTTCCTGAATGTCTCGGTTCTGGACCAGTTAATCGTGGCTCGTCGTCGCGTCTGCTGCGGTGGTGATGGTGCGAGGCCCTAGGCCTGGGTGAGCTCTCCTGATGCCTAGTGCGACGGAGTGGACTAGTTTGGCTAGCCTCCTCAGCGACAACATTGACTCCCCGGGGGCAAAAGTTCACTGGAGGTAGCGGTGGTAATTTTGCTCTGCAGTTAGCTTTGCGAGCTGCGCCGATTGAATCTCCGATTGCATTGTTGCGATGAGTTCCACCACTGCCGCTGGGTTGGGGTTGTTGGTCACAGCCCTATCTAACGCAGCTTTCAAAACAGGCTGGTCATTGAGAGAATGTAGAATAGCCGACATTTCCGGGGAGATCTGATGTTGCTGAACCGGAGGAAGCTGACTAGTTCCCACCGCAGGTAATGGTGGGTTTGCCTGTGAAGGCTGGGTTTCTGCTCGCTTCCCAGCATCGCCTGTAACGGCTTGGTCTACGCGAGTAAAGTTCGCTCTAGATCTTGTTCGCCCATAGGTGGGCGGAGGTGGTGTAGCCATCTTATCGCGATGGTTCCCACAGACGGTGCCAAATTGTACGGTGTAAAAAACTGCGCCCCAAACTATGTGTTGATGATGGAGCTTGCTCTCTCGCCTGGACCTGCAATCACAAGCTTGGAAAATGGGTCAGAGGGTAGGCCAAGGTGGGTTTTGGCCGTGCCCTCTCCAAAGCTTAAGTCAGAAACTATTTTGGGAGAATCAGGCAAGGAAGAAGATGAATTTAAGAGAAATTAGGGTACTGTAGCTTACCAAATTAGGCTGTATCGTATTCTCTTTATACCCACCTGTACGGACTGACCATGTGAGGTCAGATAACTGCCTTGGTTAGGTCAGATCTGACCATGGTTTACCCATAACCGTCTGACCATGGTTTGTTGATCATGGTTGGTCATGGAACCATGGTTCCTAGTAACCGCTGTATCAGGAATTACAGCTGCTGTGACAGTTTTGGACTGTAGTAGGATTTGGATTGTAGTGTGAGTCATAGGACAGGTGTCCCGAGATGAGAGTAAGGTCCCGAGCTGGGAGATCACGTGATTTGCTGCGGGTCCTACCGTGTGGTATTAGCCACATGTCAAATGACATGATTTAACTCCTTGACCCGAGCTGGATCGTGGGAGGTGAATCACATACGTTGTGGTTAGCCTGGTTGAATAGTCTTCGCCACGTGTCAGCGTTTCAGGTCTGAACCTTCCATCCCGAGCTGAAACCTCGGTTCAGAGATATTTCCACACAATTTGTATTGATATGTAATTATAAAAATCTAGATTTGGCAGATAAAGTCTTCTCTAATTTGACAAAGTGAATGACAAAATTTAAATTCAACCGTTCTGTTTTTGCTTGGGCCTTGCCCCCATTTAACCAAAAAAAAAAAAAAAAAAATTTAAATTCAACCGTGGTCTTAATTATAGGCGTAAAATAGTTTTTGAAAGAACCACATGATTTTTTTTTTTTTTTAAATTTTTATCAAGATTTGGTTTCTAGCTATATAAAGGAAAAAATTAAGTTGATACATGAAAGAGGGGTGTTAATGTAATTTGATAAAACTTTATAAATCAGGAGCTAAAATGGTGTTATTGCATCATCTCTTACCTGCGCCCACAGGAAAAAAAACAAGTTGAATTGAAAATAAAAAATAAAAAAACAGGTTGAGCTTATCTTAGGCTTCTTCCTAGAGTACTGCTTATTGATCCAAACAAGAATTCAAGAAATTAAAATATGCAGATATCTCTCCGTAGTCAATAAGCATCAATCTAGCTTGGTGGCCTTTTCAAATTAATCCAAAGATACAAAAGTTTTTTTAATTTAATAATTTTCTCTTGAAAGCAACCTAGCCTGAGCATGGATACCAATTGCAGGGATTTGTAATTGGTCGTCCCTATCCTTTGGCCAAGTCTTTCGTATATCCCATTTTTGTCAAGTTCTTAATTCATGTCGGCGAAGACTTCAATGTTGTGTTATTTAGAGAAGGCCGGAGAGGACGCCCATCGACCTGGCCTCGCACAAGGGACATATGATTCTAGTGAACATGACAATACGTTTTTACAAAAAGTAGTAATGGATACACGAATACATTTTCAACTTGTGAGTCATATATATTTTTAATAGGCACGTGTCTTTGTGTCCTGTGTCCCGGTAATTATTTTTGCAATAATGGAGGTCAGTGTAAAGGTTGTCCTTTATGCATTGATTGAGTATCATATACTAAAAGTTAGACTTCACACAGCAATAGTCACCTGGTCCTTCTTCTTCCTCCTCTTAGAACTTGGAAGAAATATATCATTACCTACAGTTATGAGATTTTCAACCACTTCTTTACATAAGTGGTATCAACAACCATGGTTTCATACTTATCTGAATTTAATCTTCTTCACTATCTTCTGCGTGACCTCGGTCTCTTGCTCACCAACTCTACCCTCTTACACCCATTCACTGCTCCGCAATCGTGCCAGAGTCAGCTCCCACTTCTCTCGAATCAAGCACCTCCACGCTTCCTCGACACCAAAATGGCTACTTCTACGGCGGTGATAGAATCCTTAATCCAAACTCGCCATACAACTTGCCTAACTTCTTTAAATATCTGAAGTTTCACCTCCTGAAAGTGTACAAGACCGGTGTTGAAGGTGTGTTCAAGGTTGAGGCACTCCTAATCCTTGATTCACTTGGTTTCACACTACAAGGGTTCTACTCTGAATCTTCAGGGAAGCTTTGCATGGTTGGTTACGGTTCTGACGCAGCAGAAGGTAATTTTCTTGGTCAGCTTGGTACTGTTCTTAAGCTCAACTATGTCAAGAATTCGAGTATTTTTACCAATTTGTTTACTGGAACTTTGGAGAGCTTGAACTCTGGTAACCATTCGAATCATTTTGAACCAATATCTATATTGCTGTTAACCCAAATGAATTACAAGTACACCTTGGTTTTAAAAGAATTTGATGGTGAGTTCTCTGGTGGAAGTTATATTCGGAAGAGTTTACCGCTTAGTTCACAGCGGCCTAAGAGTCTCTGCTCCATGCTGTCAAGGCCTAAATATGGGTTGGAATTGAAGTACGCAAGCCATTGCGATTCTACAAAAACTTGCACTCCTTTTGGTGGGAGTGATATTGGATATTTGCCTCACTTCATGTACTTGAATGCAATTCAGTGTTCAGAGGATGGTCTAAGGTCTCGATTTTTGTTAGAATTTCTTGACACTAGCGAGGTTGAATATGACCGGTCTTTAAATCCAAACACCACATTGGTTGGGCAAGGATTGTGGGATGCAAAGAAGAATCAGCTGTACGTTGTTGCTTGTCGAATCTTGAATATGACGGATTCTGTGGCGAATGCTTATGTTGGGGATTGTTTAATTAGGTTGAGCTTGAGATTTCCTGCAGTTTGGTCAATCAGAGACAGTAGTAGCATTGTGGGGCAAATTTGGAGTAACAAAAAGGCAAATGATTCTGGCTACTTTGATAGGATCATGTATTGAAGTTCTGACAATCCTATGGAGGGGGTTCCAGCAGATTTCAAGTACGAGTATACTGAAATTGACAGAAGTACGGGAATCATGCCCCGCCAAGTGGCCTGTAAAAAACAAAGAGGTGAGTTACCCAAATGTGTATTCTTATGAAATGAGAGTTGACATGTCAGTCGAAAATTCTGAAGGAAGAATTGCAAGGGGTTATTCTATCCCTCTCTGTGTAGGCAATCTGTATTATGAGCAGCAGTACTATTTGTATCCGATGCCACTCTCGAGCTCAAGGCCACTGACAAACTTTGTCGTTGAAGCCAACACCATCCATAGCAGCCTTACAAATATCAGCTACATAATAGGCTTCAAAATGCTACTTGGTGTAAACTTGAGCGATGGAATTTCTCTATTCGATACATCTTTGAGTCTGAATAGGCGAGCAGAGATTTCTGCTGAGGGGATTTATGATGCTGAAACAGGAGGCTTGTGTATGGTGGGCTGTAGAAATATTGGATCAAGCAATGGGACGTCGACAAGTGATTCTGTGGACTATGAGATTCTTGTCAATTTCCAGTTCCCTCCTTCAAATTCGAAGAAAAATGGAGGTAAGATCAAGGGAAGCATCAAAAGTACAAGGGAAAAGTCAGACCCTCTTCACTTCGAACGTCTTGACTTGTCTGCAAATGTTGTTACTATTATAGAGGGAAGAACATACTCTTACTTTTTGAGGAGAGATTTGGAATGTTGTGCGGAAGCGTGATAAACAAACAATTTCTATGGTGGTGGAAGTGATTAATCAAACAAAGCAAGTTAATCGATCTAAGCACGAAAAATAAACAAGCACACAAAGAAAGGGAGACACAAGATTTACGTGGTTCGGCAATATGCCTACGTCCACGGGCGGCGATGATCAATCCACTATGTGTTCAAGAGAATACAAGAGTAAGAATACTCACGAAATCCCTAGATCCCCTTTACACCCAATGACGGCTCCCAAGTGGCTCTCCTTGCATAAGGATGAAACCCTAAAAACAACCCTTTATATAAAGTGGGTTATAACATAAGTGAGCGGGTCGGGTCGGGTCGAAAAGACCCAACTTAACAAAATGGGTAAAAAGAAGAATTAAAGACAAATTCCAACAAATCTCCACCTTGGCTTGAATTCAACCAAACCATCCAAACAAAGCAAACAAATCATCACTGCCTCCAAATGCGCCCTTAGGCGCCATACACCCGTAGGTGCTCAAACGTGAAAGATGTTGATCAAGTCCAAACAGTGTTTAAACTTGACCCCAGTCACCACCTTAGTTAACATATCTGCAGGGTTATCTGCAGTCCCAATCTTCTGAAGGAGAATGTCCCCCTCGTTCACAACTTCACGAACAAAATGGAAACGGACATCAATATGTTTTGTCCGAGTATGATGAACTTGGTTCTTTGCTAAACAAATTGCACTTTGACTATCGCAGTAGACCTCAACGTACTTCTGAACAATCCCCAAGTCCTCAACCAACCCATGTAGCCAAATGGCCTCTGTCACGGCCATGTACTCTGCTTCTGTAGTAGACAAAGCAACTGTTGACTGCAATGTAGACCTCCAACTCACCGGTCCCTTTACAAGAGTAAACACATACCCTGTAGTAGACCAACGTTTATCCAAATCACCAGCATAATTTGAATCTACATAACCAACCACATGCTGACCAAGTCTGTCATCCCTCTCAAACATCAAACCAACATCCACTGTACCCTGGATGTATCGCAAAATCTACTTCACTGCTTGCCAGTGCCCTTTACCCGGATCATGCATATACCGGCTAACCATACTGACAGCGTGTGAAATATCAGGTCTCGTGCACACCATAGCATACATCAAAGCACCGACTGCGTTTGCATATGGAATTTGAGCCATATACTTACGCTCATCATCTGTGTGCGGAGACATCAAAGCAGAAAGTTTAAAATGAGGGGCCAAAGGTGTACTAACTGATTTTGTTTTGCCATCTATATCAAATCTCTGCAAAGGCAAGATGCCTACGTCCACGGGCGGCGATGATCAATCCACTATGTGTTCAAGAGAATACAAGAGTAAGAATACTCACAAAATCCCTAGATCCCCTTTACACCCAATGGCGGCTCCCAAGTGGCTCTCCTTGCATAAGGATGAAACCCTAAAAGCAACCCCTTATATAAAGTGGGTTATAACGTAAGTGAGCGGGTCGGGTCGGGTCGAAAAGACCCAACTTAACAAAATGGGTAAAAAGAAGAATTAAAGACAAATTCCAACATGGAAACCATCCTTGTTCTGATCTCCAACACACTTTCATGTATCTTTGTGGGATTACAACTCTTTTATGTGAAAAAGCACCCAGATATGCTTCCCTTCACCTCACTTGTCATGCTTGTTATTCTCTCTTTTGGGTACACGACCCCTCTAATGACAAACATCGAGGTCTTGTTCTTGCAAAAAATAAAAATAAATTTGGAAAATCTTTTTCTTTTGAGTGCTGAAAGGCTAGAAGAGGTCATTACAATGATTGCTTTCCTATTGCAATTCCATCTTCTGAGATTGACATGGTCTGCAAAATTGAGTGATGGAAGCAAAAAAAACTTGTGAGTTGCTGAGAAGAAGGTTTTGTCTGTGTATTTGCCATTTTATGTAGCCGGTGGGCTAACTACTTCATTTGTGAATTGGAGGAAGAACAATAATGGCTTTGTGATGCTTTCATCTCGCCCTATAGGCAATTACCAGTGGCATTCCCTTTGGGGGGACTTAAAATCTTACGGCGGTTTGGTGGTGGATGGTTTTCTTTTGCCTCAAATTCTGCTCAACGTTTTCTGCAACTTAAGAGAGAAACCTCTTTCATGTTCATTCTACATCGGAACAACTTTCATGCGATTGCTACCACACATATATGATCTTTATAGGGCTCATAATTATGTTGGCCTTTCTAAGTGGTCATACATTTATGCAAACCCTGGAGCAGGATTTTACTCCACCACTTGGAATGTCATTATCCCTTGTGGAGGTCTGCTGTTTGCAACAATCATCTACTTGCAGCAGTGCATTGGCGGTCGTTGCATCGTTCCCTGGAGGTTCCAGCCATCGGAAGTGTATGAGAAGATACCTGTGGTTAGCAACGAGTAACTGCTGTAGTAAACTAGCACTTAAAATTTCTCTCTATTTTTTTTTTCCCCCTTGTTTTTCCCCCCAATAAATTACTGAATGTTCCACGCTAGTGCAGACAGAAATGAATACTTATGGACTCAAACTTGTGCAAACTCAGTCAACTTTACTGAACATTACTCTTTTAATTTCCCTTTCCATTTTCACTTTTATTTGTGCTAGTAGTTCTATTTTAATAATTTCTTGTCAGATATGACAAGGAGTGCGATCTTTCTTTGCTTGCAGCTTATTTAGGCATGGTAACCACACTTAAGTGAGAATATATAGCAGAGTTTGTGTCAATTTGACACCATTGAATTTCCAAACCAGCTGGTGACTTGGGACATTGGCTTGACAAAGAAAAACTTAGGCTACGTTTGGTTTGAGGGAATGGAATAGAATGAGAGTGGGAATGGAATGAGAATGAGAATGGGAATAGGAATGGAATGAGAATGGACATTTCATTCTAATGTTTGGTAAGGAGTGGGAATGGAATGGACAAATGTGGGTTTCGCAAAATATGAATTTGAGATAGGTTAACTAAAAACTTGTGTAAAAAAATTGTGTATATTAATCTGACCATGTATGTATGTATATGGTGTCCCTATGCTAACCAAGTGTGTAAGTAAAATCACATAATGGTAATGACACTTCCTAGCAGGGCCACTACTGCACACAGCCTTTACTCATTCCAATTTTTTTTTGTTTTTTTTTTTCATATTTGGAATGGCACAAAGCCCTATAGGATAGTAATATTGGAAAGAGATGATGGTTTGGATATTTTTGTTTTTTATTATTTAATTTAATTTATAAATTAAATAAATGCTTATTTAATTTAGGGCTTATGTGTAAGAAAGAGCAAATTTGAAGTGATGATAAGAAGCCACACCTTAAGAAAATCCAATGCATAGGAGAGAGAGCATTGCAAAACGTGAGAACTTTATTTTTGGTAGAACAAACCATGCTAACCAAGAACTCTCATCACTTTATAAACTTATATAATAAAAATGTATTTGTTATACATCCTATGTTCATAAAGATGGTGGTCGAGTATTACAAACCCTCATAAAATAACATACATATATATATCAAAATATTACTTAAGCATTGGTAGTAGCTTGCTTCTCCTCAAAGATATTTGATCACGTGCAACGCACGTGTGCTTCAACTAGTTCTCACAAAATCATGAGCAGCTGTTCTGCTTGGGAATGATGGATGGCTCGAGGCACACATTGTGATGGTAAGGATAGTTCGAATGGTTTTTTACATTTTATTCTCGGGACATTCAACATCTAATTCTTCTGAATTATGTTTGGCTGCAGCACTTTGAGGATTTTGTCCGCAAGCATGCTTATGGGATTCTGGTGGCATGTAAAGCGTATATGGATGAAGCTCAAGTAGGATCCCTTGTCAAAGGTGGGGTTCAGGATGTTGATAAGGGTGACAAGAGCTGCTCACAGAAGTTTAAGGAAAATGTGGCTGCGCATGTCAATTTGCTTGTGCCCGCATTTAAACAAATTGGAGTCAAGGACACAGAGAAATTTCTATCCCCAGAAGTGAAGGTAAACAAACGGGCAGGAAGGATGCCTAAGGCCCCAACAACGTATGTGACATCTTTATGAAAAGCCAATTTTTAAGCCTGACACAAAGCATCTCACATATAAGACATTTAAAATTTAGACTTAATTATGTGAGTATGGCATAGTTATATCCTCAGGACGCTTACATCTATTTTTGGGATATTGTTAAATAGGTGTAGATATGGACGGTTTCATTGGGCCTATATCTTATCTTCAAGTGCATACCGTAGCAATAGTTCAAGAGCTTTTACTTTATGAAGTTACTTATACAATGCAGCTTATCTTTGTTAATTTCTTTTCTTGGTGCTCATTTATTTGAGCCTTGCAAGGTTTAGTTCTGTTTAGATTTTCAATTCTAAGGTTTGACATCTCTATAGACAAAATGTATTAAGTGACTTTTGGAGGTTTATGACCAGGCTGTAGTTGGTTGAGGGCATCAACTTTGTGATTTCTAATGTATATAATGCATAATTTATTTCTGGTGGTATGAAAACACCATTTTAATATATTGGTGAGACCTGCGTGTGTGTGTGTGTGTGTGTGTTTTTCCCTCTAATTTAACTTCTTTTTTTCTTTTTTTTTTGTCAAATATTTGGCCGAAATTTTTTCCCGGATTCTGAATGGAATGCTGATTTATTCAAAATAATCAGTCAATGAGCGGCTTCATTTTCCTCTCTCTCTCTCTCTCTCTCTCTCTCTCTCTCTCTCTCTCTCTCTCTCTCACATATGGCTGAAGTATTAGAACTTACTGCATGTAGGCTGAAGTATTTTTGCCAATTTCGCTTTTTAGTTTCGTTTTAATAGTATATTAGAATTTTCATGGAAGTTGCTGATGGTCCATCAGTTTGAATGTTTATAACATCTTTACAATTTTCTGGAGTGTTGTAATGCGATTCAAATTTTGCTCTCCTCCCTCCCCTTTGGGTTTGTTTAATTAGTCGCCATATGTTGTTTTATTTTTCTTCCTTTTATATATGTCCCATTAACACTTGCTCTATTTTTGCTTCTTGGTTTTTATTACACGAGTTCTTCTATATGGGACTACCACATAGGCCTAATACATTGGCCTTCTGATGTGACCACTTTCTATTGGTCTCTTATTTAAAGAAAAAATAGGGTGAAATAAATTGAAATCCCCAAATCTCCCAAAAACTAGCAAAAATCATTGAATAAACCTCCCATCTCTTGTCTTCTCATTCTCAAACAAGTTACTATTGTCAACGGCTGGAGAGTTGATTCAATTCCATAGCCTATTAAGTTACAAATGAGGATTGACAAGCATTTGTTTGTTGTTTGCCGTCAATCGAGCATCAACATTCAGTTGTCAAGTGATAATTTGAGATGGGTTGAAGAATAGGTCAGATTCATCCCATTTTTAGGGTTTGATCGTTTATTGTTCAATGTTCATCCATAGTCGTGGTAAAAGAATTGGCTTTTCTTGTGTGGGTATTTTCACTAGTAAGACGAATGGGCTTCTATTGTATGGGTTTTTTCACTGATGAAAATTTGTATGATCCATCAAAAAATGGATAGTTGTTCAAAAAAATCAAATTATTAAATTGTAAAGTTATAGAAGAGTGTATCACAACAGGGTTGATTGAATAAGCCCTCTATTATATGCAAATCTTACAATGCTTTTCAAACCCTTACTAAACAGTTTAGTTATTAAGTGATTTTATAAAATTGTATAAAAATCTTAAACCTGACTGTGAACTCTGTTGTATGCATTTGTGATTAAGAGACAAAGTTCTTGTGCAGTTAGTGAATTATTAAGTTATATAGTTGTATATTTTTGCCTAATTTTATCTAGTTATTAAGTCACAAAATTCATTTGCGAGAAAAGAATCAGTGCATATAAATAGTTATTAAGAGATATACTTCAGTTAGTAAGTGATATAGTTGTGTATTTTTGCTAACCTTTGTGAAGTTAATAAGTGAATACATAGTTATCAAGTCCATATGCTTATGGGAGAATTCTAAAACGGATGGATTAACTATGAAATGAAAGCAAAAATGGCTGGTCAGGGAAGAAGGTGAGAAAGCTATAATTATGGGAAGTAATGTTTGAATTTCAGCAAAACGTGAAACGAATATTGCTATTAAATGAAATCCCTACAATTGTGGGATTGTGGGGTATAACTACTTATGATATACTTCTCTTAAATGACTGTAGGCCTATTAGGCCAACAGGTTAGGCTCCTTTATCGTTTTGCAATATGAAAATGAAATTGTGTTATAAGTCATGATGAGCCTGTGATATTGATTTCTTCCCTCTAGAGAAAGTCGTCAAAATAGAGGAAATATGCAGAAGAGAATTGCAAAATGGGCAAAGACGAAGACTTTAAAAGACTTTGGAGGTGTGAGCTACGCCTATTGAAACTCTACCTGTGCAGCTGCAGCTGTCGATTGGGAGGTGTTTTTAAGTAGACTTCGGAAGTGAAAGCTATGCCTATTGACACTCTTCCTGTCCGGCTGCGGCTGTTAATTGGGAGGTGTTTCTGAGTTGGTAGCTGTAGGTATTTTGTGCTTGGTGGATAGTGGATAAGGTGTAGGGATAACTATGATAAAATATTGGACTTATTTGGTTCATATATGTTGTGGGGTCTTATATGGGTCCGGGGTTTGCCCAAAGGGTTTTCTTGTTTAAAAAAAAAAAGAATAGATAACAAGATATGCTGGCATAATGAAATTTAATTGTTGTTTGGATTTTATATGATGCTTTAAAAATTTTGAATTGGTGTAGGTTCTATAAATGAGAATTGAAAAACTGAGTTTGTCATCTGGCGTGTCTAACAAGCATGGAAAACATCGAAGCCCAACTTTGTCATATTGCTTTGTATTTTCAGTCTAAACTAATCTTCATTGTCCATAGCCAAACTTCGTCTATTCAATATAACTAATCTTCCTTGACCTTCACTAATGAAAGTCCACCTTTCGCTACATGCACTTCCTTAGTGTTAGTCTTCTATATATTAGAGGTGATGGTACGTTAATGCAGGTGTGCACACCCTTCCTAATATTCCATTACCAATTTTTTCTCCATTTTGATTTTGATTTTGATTTTGATTTTGATTTTGATCTCTTATCATAGGCCTTTTTAAGTTTAAAAAGAAATTAAAATTAATCCTTCAATTATTTGAAACAGATAAGACAAATCAGTCTGTCTTTAATTGGGGGACCAAACGTGAGTTTTTCCAATGACCAAAAGTCTCCTAGATTCCATGGTGACTACCCCAAGGTCAGAGACTTCGAGCATACGTCTAAAGTGAACTGGCCCGAATCAGTGCAATTAGCAAAGTCGGTGACCAATACCATCTTGACATGTTTGTGACTCCTCATACTAGTCGCTATGTGGAGTGTGGAGCAAAATTTTAGGACCTACTGCAATTTCCTTGTATTCTTCATCTTGAGTCGTTGCCGTTTGGTTGGGTCTGTGGAAATTTCCAAGTCTCCATTGACATGTCACTATCATTTATTAAATAAAAGCTCTTACACTTCATCTATTAAAGACATTACCTCCTCCCCGTTTCTCCGACTAATATTATACTACTTAATTATCATTTAATTAACAGGCTAATAGTGGCTCGGAACATAATAGACCCTCTTTTCTTCACTAGACTAAACAATTTAGTATTTACTCAACTGGAGAATGACGGGTTTTAAATTTAAATCTTTGTTCTTTCACTATTAGATGCATGTATATTTAAATAAATTCTGCATCACATATTCACATAAGGCTAATCTGAGCATAAATTTTTGTGGGAATAGGCTTGAGATACCTATACTTGACAATAAAGAAAAAAAAATTAAAAAAAAAAAGGAAAAAAAAAATATGAAGGATAGTTACCCTTTCCATAGAAAGTGTTCTATCTTTGAAATACACGTACCCGTTTGACTATTGCCTTTGTGCCAAGTCTTGTGTGCACCCCATCTGTCTTAACGTTGGCGAAGACTTCTATGAGAGATGAGAGAGAACGAGTAGTTGAAAGGAAAAAAAAAAAAAAGAAAAAAGAAAAAAGAAAAAAGGAAAAATCAAATTTCCTGGTTTATATCTAATTATCTATATCTAGTGAGTAATCACTGGGTGGCCTCCTTCTTCTTCTTCCTCCTCCTCCAACTTGGAAGAAACGTATCATTGCAGCCATGAGTTCTTCAACCACCTCTTTACATAGCTTATATCAACTGCCATGTCTCCAAGCTTTCATGTCTATAATCCTCTTCACCATCTTCTACGTGACCTTAGTCTCTTCCTCACCAACCCCACCCTCTAATTACACCCTCCACTGCTCCACAATCCTGCCCGAACCAAACCCAACTTCTCTCCAATTCGCCGACTCCTCATCCTTTCCTCGCTTCCAGAACGGCTATTACCTTGGCAGCGACAGAATTCTCAGTCGATACTCGCCTTCACACTCCTCAGGCTTCTTCAAATATGTATGGTTTCGCGCTGGAAGTGTGCATAAGACCAGCGTTGAAGGCGTTTTCAAGGTTAAAGGGATTGTCACAATCGAAAACCCATATATGCAGTGGTATAATTCCCGGATGGTTCCCCGCAATTCACGGATTAGTTCGTTGCGTTTTACACTTGATGGTTTCTGGTCAGAATCTTCTGGGAGACTCTGTATGGTGGGTTCGGGTCTTACTTTCTCGGATGAAGGTAAGGAGCTCAATCTTGGTGCTGTTTTGAAGCTCAATTATGTCAAGAACTCAAGTATTTTTACCAGTTTGGTTAGCGGGGTTTTGGAAAGTACTTCGAGTTCTGCTGATGATTTGAGTTATTTTGAACCAATTTCTATATTGGGTCTTACTCAACTGAATTATAACTACACCTTGGTTTCGGAAGAATTTGGTGATGGGTGCTCTGGTGGAAGTGAGGTTCCACAGAGTTTACCACTTAGTTCACAGCCGCACATGGGTCTCTGCTCGATGCTGCCAAGGTCTATGAATGGGTTTGAATTGAAGTATGTAAGTGATTGCGATTCTGCGAAGAATTGCACACCTTTTGGTACGAGTAACGAATATTTGCCTTGCTTCATGTACTTGAATGCAATTCAGTGTTCGGACGATGGTCTAAGGTCTCGGGTTTTGCTAGAATTTCTTAACACTAGCAATGTCGGATATTTCCGGCCTTTAAATCCGAACACAACATTAGTTGGGGAAGGATTGTGGGACGGAAAGAAGAATCAGCTCTGTCTTGTTGCTTGCCGAATCTTGAATATGACGGATTCTGTGGCTGATGCTCATGTTGGGGATTGTTCAGTCAGGATGAGCTTGAGATTCCCTGCAATACGGTCAATCAGAGACAAGAATAGCATTGTGGGAAACATTTGGAGTAACAAGACTGTGAATGATTCTGGTTACTTTGAAAGGATCATGTATCGAAGTTGTGAGAATCCTATGGAGAGGGTTCCAGGTTTGAAATATGAGTATACTGAAATTGACAGAGTTCGAAAATCATGCCCTGAAAAACAGCCTGTAAAAGACGAAGGGGTGAGGTACCCAAATGTGTATTCTTATGATATGAGACTTCACATTTCAGTCGAAAATTCAAAAGGAAGAATTGCATCGGGTTCTTCTATCCCTCTCTGTGTAGGCAATCTGTACTATGAGCAGTGTTTGAATCCCATGCTACTCTCGAGCTCAAGGCCACTGACAAACTCTGTAGTTGAAGCAAACACCAGCGATAGCAGCCTCACAAATATCAGCTACGAGATAGGCTTCACAATGCTACCCAGTGTAAAATTGAGCGGTGGGATTTCTGTGTTCGATACATCTTCAAGTTTGAATAGGCGAGTAGAGATTTCTGCCGAGGGGATTTATGATGCTGAGTCAGGAGGCTTGTGTATGGTAGGCTGTAGAAATGTTGGATCAAACAATGGGACGTCAACAAGTGATTCTATGGATTGTGAGATTCTTGTCAATTTCCAATTCCCACCATCAAATTCAAAGAAAAATGGAGGTAAGATCAAGGGAAGCATTAAAAGTACAAGGGAAAAATCTGACCCTCTTTACTTTGAACGTCTTGAGTTGTCTGCAAATGCTTTTACCATGAAGGATGCAACAACATATTTTTGGGGGACAGATTTGAAAGTGATCTGGGTTTTGATCTGCAAAACAATTGCATGTTTCTCTGTGGGATTACAACTCTTTTATGTAAAAAAGCATCCTGATACGCTTCCCTTTACCTCACTTATCATGCTTGTAATTCTTTCTTTGGGGTACACGACCCCTCTCATGACAAACATCGAGGACTTGTTCTTGCGAAAAGTAAAAATAAATTGGGGAAATCTTTTGCTTGTGAGTACGGGAAGGCTAGAAGAGGTCATAACAATGATTGCTTTCCTCTTGCAATTCCGTCTTCTGCGTTTGACATGGTCTGCAAAATTGGGTCATGGAAGCAGAAAGGACTTGTGGGTTGCTGAGAAGGAAGTTTTGTCTGTGTATTTGCCATTATATATAGCCTGCGGCGTAGCTACTTTATTTGTCAAATGGAGGGACAATCCTAATGGTTTTGTGACATTTATAGGCTCTTATCAGTGGCATTACCTTTGGGGGGACTTGAAATCTTACGGTGGTTTGGTCTTGGACGGTTTTCTTTTGCCTCAAATTCTGCTCAACATGTTCTGCAACTTGAGAGAGAAACCTCTTTCAAATTCATTCTATCTTGGAACAACTTTTGTGCGATTGCTACAACCTGTACGCAAATCCTATATATACACAAATCCTTGTGCAGGATCTCACTTCACCACTCGGGATGTCATTATCCCTCGTGGGGGTATGCTGTTTGCAGCAATCATTTTCTTGCAGCAGCGCTTTGGCGGTCGTTGCATCGTTCCCTAAAGGTTCCAGCAGTTGGAAAGTATATGAGAAGGTATCTATGGTTAGCAAAGAGTAATTTCTTTAGGAGTAGCCCTTACAATTTCTGTTGTTATTATTTCTGTCTTACTGCAAGTTCCATGCTGGTGTAGGAGGAATTAACTTCAATGATTCTGTGTGTAATTTCTTATGTATTTGAGCATGAAATGTTGTATCTTAGATATCGGTAAATTTCAATAAATTCTATAGTGATCGGTAAAATTTCTCAAGTGTTCGATACTTCAATATTTCTTGGCGAGACTTGGCTGCAAAAGGAAATTTTACTCGCACTAGCCAAAGCAAAGCTTTGATATCGTCTCACCTCTTCATGTGGTGATGGACTAAATTTGGCTTTGACAGACGAGTTTATAACTTATCTCACAACTTATTTGAGAACTCCATGCATTTCCTTGACAGACGAGTATATAATTTAGCTTTGTTTTTTAATATTCGAAAATGGAGAATTTTGAATAGATATGCTTTTTTTTTTTTTTATAGTTACATTGGAGTTTTTATAGTTACATTGGAGAGGAATCATTCTATAGACCTAAGACTATCCAAACCCTAACCCACCCAAGTACCACCATTAGACCACAAGGGTTGGTGGTGCGTATGCTTTTCAACTGTTAAAAGAGTTACTCGACCAACAACAATAATGTGTTTCTAATTCTTGATTGCTTGTATTTGAATTTGTGATGACCTGAATTTTGTAAGTATATTTATGATATTTATTTTGATCCTATGTGTGCAACTTCACCATAACTTAGGCAAGTATAGCATAAAATCATGCACTCAACCACACCATAGCACAACCATGGAGATGAATGTGAACAGGCTACCCACTTTCCTCCCCTATTCTGCAAGCCTAATCCTTCCCGGGCAAGTTTCTTCCTGCAACTCTGCAACCCGTAATGACCCAGCCCTGTTTTTCCTTCAGCAATTAAGAACCATGCTTCAGCCGCACGTAACCATTTTGACTCCCATCTCTGTTCCCATTTGCAATTGGTTTTGTTATGTGTATATATATATATGTATAGAGGGACCGAAACAGAGAGTTAGGGAAAGAATAACACAGAGAGAGAGAGAAACAGAGAGAGAACAGAGGAGAAAAAAAGAGTGGTCTGGTAGAGATTTTTGGCTGAGTTCGTGGAGCTCTCTTAGTGAGGTAAAATCCTCACCTCCTCTATTGTTGATTTCATATATGTATATATATATATGTATATATATATATATGTATATCACGTACTGTGTATATGTACATATGTATATGCAATTTTATTTTCTTATGTTATTCTTAGAAAGGATGATCGTATTTTATGTTTTTGGGACCAAGGAACACCATGGTAGTATCAAATTTTAGAGAAATTGACTGTAGGTTGAAGTTTTAGAAATTTTAGAATTTTGGATCATGAAAACCCGAAACTTTAGGCTTAAAAACGAATATGATTTTATAGGATTCTGAATGAACAATTTATATTCGCACGTAGTACTCCGCATGAGCTTCGATTCGACACTTGAATCACTGAAAACGGTTAAGAAACGAGGGAGATATTAATCGTCGAAGTTGGCCCGTTGAACACACGGTGTAACCCGGTTACACAATTCAACCCGCGGGAGGTTGAAGATGACCCCATAGGTCTATGATCCTGTGTGGGTGCATCTGTATGCCTTACCGTGTTCTCACGCATTTAAAAGCCATGCGATAATCATATGAACCCCAAATTTGATCGTCGGACTCGTCTTGGAGAGCCCTACCATGTGGGACCCTTGGTTGACCATTTTGACCAAGTTTGACTGTAGTTTGACTTTTTGGTCAAATTAATATTTATTAAAAATTCCAGAAAATACTAGAAAATTCCAAAAATTACATAAAATTCCCAGAAATTATAGAGAGTGTTTTAAAAATTATTTTGATCATTTTAGGACCACAGTTCACTGTTAGAAGGCCAATAGTAATTTTTGAGTGCGTTATATTTATTTTGAAATTTACCTAAAGATTACGTATGCATAATTATCAGATTTTATCGGTCCTCGGGAGGACCCTAGGGAGCATTAGCGCTGCATTCGCATTGTCAGCGTCTATCACGTGGTTTTGGGTTGGTATTGCTCGCGATTGAGGTAGGAAATGTGGCTTCTTTACATTTAATATGGTGTTATTCTATAAATGTGATTTTAAATGCCTTAATGATGTTGTTGGATTTTCCCACTGATTTATAACTCAATATTTTTATTACTTGTTCAAAATTTAGGGAATCCTTCAATATATCATTTGATACGACTGTTTTATATTGTTGCTTAAAGATACATGGTTATATACTCGTTTAAATGTTATCGTGAAATATCTGTTAAATGTGTGGAATTTTCATGATACTTGGATTATGGAAAAATGCTTTATAAATGTTGTTTACTTGTAAATGCTTTAGAAATGTTACTGAAATTCCAGAAATTTATCAAACGTGTTTATGGATACCTTTTTGGATACTCCGATATTTATATGAAGGATGGAAAATGTTTTGGATACATGGACCTTGGGTCTTGGTATGCATCAAACGGGTGGGGGCATCACAAGGGCGTGGTGTCCTGCGTTGAGAATACTCCGCGAATAGCAAGCAGGGTAAAGTGCCCTTGGGTGAAAGACCCTAAAGCCCTCGAGGAAGAACGCCGCGTAGGTGTTGGTTATTTTCGTGCTTGGCTGAGCCGGGGGTTGACGTGACGACGTAACCTGTGATCAGCGACGGTTGATGCATGGTTTGATCCCATAGTCTTGGGAATTGGAGATACTATGAGAATTTTGGGAAATTTACTCAAAACCCACACAGAGTACTGATTTGTGACTGTTATTTGATTTTAAGTTATTAAATGCTTTTAAATTATATACCATGTATCTGCACATATATTAATTGTATAGAATCCACACATATTTCCTATTGGGCTTTGCAGCTCATCCTATTATTATTTCAGATGATCAGGTGATGAGTGAGGGTTTGCCGATGGCGGATGCCTAGTGGCATAATCTGAGGATGAGGATAGATGCACGTGCATTGCATAGAGACTATGTTATTTTGATGTATAGACATTACTATTATTATTGTTATTACAATTATTACTTATTGAACTTTGAATAGTTTGAATCTAACCTATGTGCCAGGGATGTTGGCATTATTTTGGGATCATATATTATTTTGGGCATGATGTGTGAGCATAACATTTCATGTTAATTATTTGGGTGTTATTGATGAGCTGATACAATTATGATTTAAAAAAATATATATATATATATATATATATATATATATATATATATATATATATATATATATATATACACGTGGATTTGACTAAATCTTCCGCAACTTTTATACTCTGACTTATCCACGTGTACACCTTTTTACTTTGACTTTTATCCACGTGTCGACTCTCCGAGTCGGGGCGTGACAGAATTGCTTATCCATGACTTCATATTGTTGTAGAGCCATAGAGTCGATTCTAACTAAGAAATATTTATTAAGTTCCTAGCAATTAGGCCAAGTCATGCTATCCAGACTGAAGCCTGTAAGCCGACCGTAAAATGACTTAATACAAAAATCACCCCTTCCTTAACTCCATCAAACCCATACTTGCTACCCATGTCCCTCTCTCTTCCCTTCTCTTTCCAGAAAACCATCGATGAAGCTTGTTTATATACCTGGCCCCAAACAAACTCAGTCCTTCTCCCTCCACATCTTCCTCTACAAAGTAGGAGACATAGCCACATATTTTTGGAGTTTGATCCAACCAAAAAAAAATGAGCATGAAGAATCAGAAGAAGACAACAGAGAAACTTATGGGAGTGCTTTTGCAACAAGGGTTGTTTATGGGATTTCAGTAGTATGGTTCTCAAAGTCTTTTTAAATTATTAATATTACTTGAAAGCAACCTGACCATAAAAACCAGTGGCAAGGATTTTCCAAATTGGTCATTCCTATGCTGTTTGGTAATAACAAGATTATGATAGTAACATTTTCCCATTTTCTAAAAGAAATCTGCAAAATATATAATATTGGTAGAAACAACTCACACCCAAATTTTAATATAAATTCTGTTCTGTAAAACAAAGGAAATGACATTTTGAATTTCAATGTCATTGCACATATAATATATATATATTTTGGTGGTTTCTTAATTTATTTATTAAGAATAGGTGAAAGACAAGGGTAGTAATAGTCTTAAATTTAAATTAATGTCAACTTGATGCGTTCTCAATTTCTCAATTTAATTAATTCATGTATATTTGCCACTTAGATGAATATTTTTCACTTGCAATGTGGAGTGGTGAGAAAATAATGGAGGGAACATACCAATTCATTCCTCCCTAGTTTTCAATTCTTGAATTCTTGTTCTTTGGTTGAGATAGAGTTCAATGGAAATTTGTAAGTATTCGCCGACCTTGACCTTGACGGTGTTTTACATATGAGAAGAGCAACAATAAGGGTGTCCACATAGGTGTATTGTTGAATTCCTCCTATGTTAGTGATATTGCGTTAATCCCAACACTCACTACGGTCAATTGAAAAAGCCTAGGGGAGGAAGTTCTAGTGTTCTACGTATAAAATTTGGGTTTTCTTAAATGTCTGCCGTATGGGCATATGTTAATATGATATTAATGACCTAATCATTGCATGGAGAAATGTGTTGCACAGTTTTCTAAGCATTTTCATATTTTTCTAAGAATATTTCGTCATTCTTTATGCATTTTCACCATTTCTCATGTAATGATTGGGTCATTAATTGTTGTTTAACATATGCCTGGTCTTAAGATACACATTAAGAAAACCCATAAAATTATCATAAAATGCAACAGTTTAATCACTTGTGCTCGTTAAATATTGATGTGCTCGTTAGATATTGCCATTCTCTCTCACTCGATTGTATTTGACTATATTTGAATTTATACTAGTACAATAGACTCCAAGTGATAAATATAATCTCGCAGCAAAAAAAAAAAGGTGATAAATATAATCACGGCGGCTTATATTTCATGCCTGAAATTGTTTAAAAAAAGTAAATCAATTTTTTTGGGGGGGCTATATATGGGCAAGATACAGAACTATATATCGGTATGATTGAATAGGGCTTATGAAGTGGCAAATAAAATTGACAAACATGTCATGCTCCAAAAGTCTAGGTGAAAAAAAAAAAATGAAAAATGAGAATTTATATAAGGATTGGGGACATATATATATATGAATCCTTTTATTATCAAGTACACTTGTTGCAAATTACTACAATCCAAAACTCTTACCCATGACTTATATTTTGTGAAACCAACCATTTGATTAAATTTAATTCATATATAGGTCATGCATGCCAAAAATCAAGTTGATTCAAGATTAAGAGTTGATTCATCTATAAATGTCAATAAATAAGCGATTGTTATCAATTAAAAAAGGCAAATTTTGCATCAAATAGCGATCCATTTTGGATAAAATAGCGATCTGTTTCGGATCAAATTTTTGACATGGATTGTCTATATGAAAAGGTTATCTAATCTAATGGTTTATTTCGCAAAATACAAGTCGCAGATAAGAGTTTTGGAGTACACTTGATATCAAAATGACTCACTTTATATTTATATATAGAGGGTTGTTCAAGTGCAAGATATCCTAACCCATCTCATTTGATCACGACCATTTGTGAATGACATATGCGCATTCACGCTCGCGTGCGTGTTGCTCACGGATGATTGTGATTGTACGGGATATTTAGGATATCCAACATATGATCAAAACTGTATATATATATATATAATATCATGAGGTGCACTCTAGAACTCTCCCTAGTGATTTATATTTTGTGAATCCAACTATTGGATTAGATAGCCTTCTCATGTAGGCATTTCATGTCAAAAATCAAGTTGATTTAAGATTGATTGCTATTCGATCCAAAACTTGCCTTTTTTAATCAATAACAATCGCTCATTTATAAACATTTTGAATGAAACAGTTCTTAATCTTAGATCGATTTGATTTTTGGAAGGCATGACTAACATATGAATCAAATTTAATCTAACGGTTGGTTTAGCCAAATACGAGTTGCATATAAGAGTTTTGAAGTGCATTTGATACAAAATTGCATCATGTGCACTTGATAATAAAAGGACGGTATATATATATAGTCACGATCAAGTCAACAAGTGTTGATATAAGTTATATCAAAACCATGCATTGCAGGTTGTACCTCGTGCATTAGCCTAATGTAGCCTGTAACCCACTAATGCACGAAGTACAACTCTCAATACAGGTGTTGATATAAGTTATATTAGTATATACGTTCTCACCTAATCATCATATATATACACAAGATATGGGCACACGTGTGTTGCACGTGAATAATATTTAAATTAATAAAATTTATATAAAAATTTATAAATTCTCAGATATGTGTATATACAGTTTTAATCAGATTAGCACTTGTTGATATAAGCTATATCAACACGTGTTGATATAAGTTATATCAATACCATGCATTGGGGTTGTACCCCTTGCATTGGCCCAATGTACTTCGTAACTCACAAATGCATGAGATACAACTTCAAATGTGGGTGTTGATATAAGTTATATTAGCACATGCAACCCCTTGTATTGACCCAATGTACTTCATAACCCACTAATGCACGAGGTACAACTTCAAATGCAGGTGTTGATATGAGCTATTTCAGCACGTGCTTACTTGATCATCATCATATGTATATATATAGAACATAGAAATATAATTACTCCTTTTGTCCCATAAAGATTGGCCATTTTTACTACTTTTTGTGTCCCAAAATGTTTGTCCATTTTGAAAAGTCCAATCATAATTTTTTTGAACTTTCCTATATTACCTTTTATTATTTCAATAATTACTCTCTGCACAAAATACAATACCAAGTAAGAGAGGGTATTTTTTGAAAAGATAGAGTTTAGTAAACGACAAGTCAAAATAATGATGACTTTTCTTAAATTGTGTATTTTGTCAAATTTGGCCTATCTTTGTGAGACGGAGGGAGAATTTGTTATTTTTTGTTGAAAACATAAATCTTGTTTCAGAGATGTGTACACATATTATGTTTTTAATATATATGTATCTCTTTTAGGTCATTAGGATAGATATTCAACACAATACGTCAAATTTCTTTCCATGGTTAGGGGTTATGGTAGGAATAGGAAGCTGGGTAGGAAACATACATAGCAATAGAAATAGAAGTATGTAAAATTCATGAAGTGGACGTCATTATCTTTCTTTATTCTTTTTTATTGGAAAATAAACATTCTTAATTGTTTAATTAAATATGGAAGGAAAATAAGTATTTAAAATTTAAAATAAGGATGTAATGGTCAATCAAAAGTTTTTCTGAGATAAAAACTTTTATAGGCAGTATAGATATATATTAAAGTCAAATTCTTAGAGCCGAATAATTTATGAGAGAGAGAGAGAGAAGCTGCTAAAAATCAAATTGAATCAAATTTGCTAGACGTCTATGGTCTCAACCCCTCTTCAAGTGCTTTTATCCTAAACCAAGCAAGAAAATCCGAGAATGAATTTGCCGATCCCCATAGTTCTAGTTTCCGATACACTTGCATGTGTCTGTGTGGCATTACAACTCTTTCATTTGAAGAAGCACCCTGATATGCCTTCGTTCACCTCACTTGTCACGCTTGTAATTCTTGCTTTGGGATACATGATCCCTCTCATGATACACATCTTGCCATTGTTCTTCATATATAGTTATTATGGGCTACGGAGCCTTGCATGGCGTCGTCAGTTGAACGATGTGAAGGAAATTTCTTCTACAATTGTAGCTTTCCTTTTGCATATCCGTCTGCTGCAGTTGACATGGTCCTCTCAAGTAAGTAGTAAAAGCCAAAAGAACTTGTGGGTCTCTGAGAAGAAGGCTTTATCTTTATCTTTCCTATTATCTGTAGCAGGAGCCTTAATTTCTTGCTTTGTGAATTGGGGGAACAATTTTAGCTTCGTGGCAATTTCTTCTTGCCGTAGAGATTATTATCGGCTGCATTTGCTTCTCTGCGACTCAAAATCTTGTGGCGGTTTGGTCTTGAATGGTTTTCTTTTGCCCCAAATTCTGCTCAACGTGTTGTTGAACTCGAGAGAGAAACCTCTTTCTTGTTCATTCTACATTGGAACGACGATTGTTCGATTGTTACCACACGCATATTATCTTTACAGGGTTCACAGCTATGTAAATTTTGATGCATATAATTATTTCACTGTTTGGGATGTCATTATCCCTTGTGGGAGTCTGCTGTTTGCCACAATCATTTACTTGCAGCAGCGGTTTGGCGGTCGTTGCATCCTTTCCCTGAGATTTATGAGAACGTACCTGTTAGCAGTATAGCACTTAAATTATTTTCTTTTCCTCCCTAAAAGTTAATGTAAGTTTCATCCTGGTGCTGTGATGCAGATAGATGGAACTACATTACAATCTGTAAGCAGGTTCTTATGTATCAATTTGAAGTATCGATAGTTGTAGCTTTTAGACCTTTCTTGTTTATCAATACTCCAACAATCACTTGCTCATCACTTCATGGGGTTTAAAAATTTGTGTTTTGGGAATTTTATTCAAGCTCTCTCTGTTTCAATAGCAGACCTTCAAAAGCTTGGCACACACCTCTTCCGACCTTCAAAAGCTTTGCACAGACCTCTTCAATCTCAACACAACTACAGATCTAGAGAAAATTTCTGAGCACTGAACATTCTTGAATTCATAAATGATTTTGATTTGTAGTTCTTCTGGGTTTTAACATAATATGACACAACTACAGACAAAGAAAATTTCTGACCTCTAAACATTCTCCATAAATGATTTTGATTTTTAATTCTTCTGGGTTGCTTTAAAAACTACAGATATAGAGAAAATTTCCTCCGTGACACCAACTACTCCACTACAAATGGCAATTGCTTTAAAATCATAATTGTTACACAATTTAGTTCAGTTCCCCCATAAGCTGATGATCATTTTGTAGCGATTCAAAAAATTCAATTGTCATTTCCTTCACTAGGGTTTTTTTTTTATTTATTTTTTTTGTAGATTCAAAAGTGCGAAAAAAGAAAAAATGGTGACTGTTTTGGCTGATAAAAAATATTTCAAATAATCTAACCAAATGGCGTATATTAACATCTTGTATTTTCACTTTGGGCTGTTGAGGCTTTTAAGGCCGCTACAAGGCGTCCCCAAATTATGATGCCATATTATTGTGGTAGAAGCAACTCACACCCAAATTATGAATATGAGTTCTCTTCTGAAAAAGCAAAGGAAAAATGACAGATTTTGAATTTAGATGTCATTGCATAAGAATTTTTATGTTTTGGAGGGGTCAAAACCCTGCACCCGCTACATGTTTGTGAGGCACCCACATGAATTTTCAAGCAAAGGAGAAGTTTCTGGCTATTGGAAAAATGTTGGCCAACTCAAATGAGATGTGTTAGATAAATGTCAGCAAATTTTGAAAGTAGTGGAGGTTGTAATTATATGAGAACTAGAAGAACAACATTGTCATTTGGCTTGTCAAACAAGTATGGGAAACATCGAAGTCCAGCTTTTGTCATTTTTTTCTTTGCCTTTTGCCCTTTTCATTGTAACCTACCACTTGACTGCTCCTAGTGAACTCAATTTTTTTCATACACGCACTCAATGGAAATATAATTCATTTGGGTGATTTTTGGGCTTGCTTGAGCACATATGTAACGCGAATTTATTTAAATTAGGCGAAGACTGAGGGGAAGTAAAAATCTTGAATTCAAATTAAAACCAGCTTGATGTTTCTCAATTTCTCATACTAGTTCCTATGTAGATGAATACTTTTTTTCACTTAGATGAATATTTTTCAAATATAATATGGAGTGTAGTGAGCAATACATGGACGCAACATAGCTAGTCATCCCTCCCTTGTTTTCTCCACCTTCTAGAAATTTTTTGTTTCTTGTTTTTTTGTTTTTTGGTTGAGAGAGACCCTTTTCCTTTTTTTGGGGTCGGGGCTGAGAGAGTTGGAAATTTCAAAGTATTCCTTGACATCGACTCTATTTATTACTCAGTATTATTAGGATTATGATTTAACGTACAAGGAAAGCTACTTTCATAAGTGTATTGCCAAGTTGTCCATATACTATGGACATTGCGTGATTCCCAAGACATGTGCACTATCATTAAATAAAATATAATATAAGGGTTTTACATACAAAATTTCCTCATAAAATGTCAGATGGTTTAATCACATGTACCAATTAAATTTTGTTATTCTCTCTCAGTCAATAGTGTTTGGCTAAATTCTCGGTCAACATTTATTAGCATGTGTGAACCCTTTTTGACATATCTTTTGTTGAATTTATATCGATATAATAGACTTCTTTTTTTTTTTTTTTTTTTTTTTTTTTTGACATCAGGAGGTTCCAATGTTTTGCATCTGACTAATCTCCCTGGCCACATGCAATCCCTCCGGTCCCACATGCACTGGGTAATTATAGGACAAAATCCATAAGGATGGCCTTGAGCGATACAATAGACTAGGTGTCTAAGTGTGATAAATATGATAATATAGCATATTTATATTTTGTGCCTGAAATTGTTGAACAAAAAAAATAAAAATAAAAATTGAGAGCTTAGGAGAATTGAACAGGCCGGAATGAGGGCCCTAATATTTTTTTGTCAATTTTTTAAGAGACGGAGACTCCTGTGACAGAGAGATTGAGTAGCTTATCTATTTGTCTATTATAAAAACAGATGATCAGATACCAGCTTCAATTCAATTCAGACTTTACATTTCAATGGTGACTATATAAGTTTGCTTTTTCTTCTTCTTCTTCTTCTTCTTTCATGAAGAAGCCTACAGCTACAATTATGTACCCTTCTTCAACCACCTCTTCACAAAGGTGCCTTCAATTGCCATGGCTTCATACTTCCTTACTCATTTTCCTCTCCACAATATTCTTCCAATTGACCTCTGTCTCTTGCTCTGCAACTCAAAACTCTTACACTGAACACTGTGCCACTGTTGTGCCTGAATCAACTCCAACTTCTCTCGTATCCAACACCTCCCCGTTTTCCCAATTCAAAGATGCTTACTACATTGGCGGCGACAGAATTCTCAATCGCAACTCGTCTCACAGCTCACCGCAATTCTTGAGATCTATATGGTTTAACACCCACAAGATGTATAAGACCAACATCGAAGGCGTGTTCAAGGTTGAGGGGAGTGTCGAACTCCGCATCCCAAATCGTTACCGCGTTGTTCAGAACCATACATATGGGCGATCAAATTATCCCCAGGGGCGCCCTATCGTGTTTTGGATAAGTACATTAATTTTCAGACTAGAAGGGTTCTGGTCTGAATCTTCTGGCAAGCTTTGCATGGTTGGCTCGTGTGCTACCTACTCGAAAGAAGGTGAGTTGCTTGATCTTGGTGCTGTTCTTAAGCTCAATTATGTCAAGAACTCAAGTATTTTTAACAGTTTGGTTAGTGGAACTTTGGAAAGCTTGAGTTCTCCTAATGATTCCAATTATTTTGAACAAATATCTATGTTGGCGTTCAATAAAATGAATTACAATTATAATTACCCCTCGGTTTTGGAAGAATTTGGCCATGGCTGCTCTGGTGAAAGTGGTATTCCACATAGTTTACCGATTAGTTCGCAGCAGCGTGAGAGTCTCTGCTACAGGCGTGCGAAAGTATTTTATCTCAAGTATGGAAGTGATTGCGATTATGCAAAGAATTGCTCTCCTTTTGGTGGGAATATCGGATATTTGCCTCGCGTCATGTACTTCACAGCGATTCAGTGTTCAGAGGAGAATCAAAAGATGCAAGTCCGGTTGCAATTTCTCAAGAACGGCGATGTCATCTATTACGAACCGCCTTTCAGTCCCAACACAACATTGATTGGGGAAGGATGGTGGGATGGGAAGAAGAATCAGCTACATGTTGTTGCTTGCCGAATCTTGGATACGACGGATTCTTTGGCTCATGCTCATGTTGGGGATTGTTCAATCAGGTTAAGCTTGAGATTCTCTGCAATTTTGTCAATCAGACATCGTGGTGTCGTCCTGGGCCAAATTTGGAGCACCAAAACTGTGGAGGATTCGGGTTACTTCAAACAAATCATGTATCAAGACTCTGGGTATCCTACGGCAGGTTTGAAGTATGAGTACACAGAAATGGAAAGAGTAGGAAAATCTTGTCCGGGGCCAAAGAAGTCTGTTGAAGGCAAAGGGGCTAAATACCCATATGGGAATTCTTCTGATTTGAGATTCAACATGTGGGTTAAAAATTCTGAAGGAAGAAGAGTTGCCTGGGGTTTTTCGGACCCTTTGACTGTAGGCAGTCTGTTCTGTAAGCCCTCTTGGAAAACTAAGTCACTCTCAAGCTCAAGGCCACCGGCGAACTCTATAGTCGAAGCAAACACCAAAGACGAAACCCCTCTGAATGTCAGCTACCAGATAAGCCTCTTACTGCTGCCTGATGCAACGGTGGGAGGTGGGTTTTCTCCATTCAATAAGTCTTCGAGTTCAGATATGCGAGAAGAGATTTCTGCTGAAGGAATTTATGACGCAAAAACAGGAGGCTTGTGCATGGTAGGCTGTAGAAGCCTTGACAAGGATTCTATGGATTGTGAGATTCTTGTCAATTTCCAGTTCCCTCCAGCAAATTCAATGGGTAATGGAGGTTATATCAAGGGAAGCATGGAAAGTACAAGAGATAAATCTGACCCCCTTTACTTCGGACGGCTCGACTTGTCTTCAACTGCCTCTTCTGTCCTTGAAGCTTTAAAGCTGAGGGGCATAGAGAAGGATTTTCATCTTCATTTTCGAGACTAGAATTATATAAAAATCTCGAAATGTGAAGATTTTGTGGTTGAACAGTAGGGGATGTATTCACGTTGGTTTGTGAATTGGATTGTGACATACTATAAGTTATCTTATCATTTTATTTTTTTATTTTATTTTTTTTATTTTAGTTATTAATAATATTTAGAGGGGAAAAAAAAAAAGCAACCATCATCTACATATGTGATGCGTGTTGCCACTTCAATTGTAATCGTCTGTTTTAATTTTTTCCATAGTAATGCTCTATGCACCAACTCCATGTCCCACTGTATTGGGGTAAAAATTAGGGCATAGAGTTAATGCATGTAGTCTCGTCTATTTTCATATCGATAAATGCACCAACTCCATGTCCCATGATGGGAATAAATATTAGATATGTTCCTTGTTGCATCTAAGCTCTTCTTCTTCTTTTTTTCTTCCTCTAATGCATTTAGGCTCTTCAATTGGATTGCGTTGATGAGTTTTTCAAAGTACTTTTAGCCCAGCATGGCATTTCTCAAAGAATTTCTTGCACTCAAGCACAACAAGGAAGCGGATCATTTGAAAGAGAACACTGCAGCATGTCGTTGGGGCTTGGCCTCACTTTGCTCAATCAATTAACCATTCAAATTTTCCAACCACCTTAAAAATGTTTTTGTTCCATGAGATTTTTTATCGACCTCCATTATATTTTTTATTCTTCGTGAATTGCATTTCACCGGCCGCTTTGGTTTCACACTTCCACCGTATGATTGGCATCATTTTATAAAATAATTATTTATAGTTTTTTTAAAGAGAGAGTATATGATGGGGCACTGTCTCATTAAATTAAGATGATTGGGCAACGTCATTTTTCATGTACAATGGCAGGCTATGTAATAATCTAGACTTTTGAATGGATTGAAAATGTCTTATACAAATAGTAACATTTAAAAGAAAAAAATGAATTGAAAAGTTTATTACTTAAAAAATAGGGAGGGCATGTTTTCGCATGACATCCGCACTCTTCCGTGGCCTATCTTCACACAGTTTTGCTTATGGCCGAGGGATGCAGTTTCAGTCAAAAGAGATGTGGAGTAGGCTCTCCCTAAGACATTTTGCATCATTAATCCTTGTGGAATTTAGAGATAATTCAATGGTCTTGATGAGTGTATAGGCTCATCATTTGTATATAAAATGATATTAGGCCGTGTTTGTTTAACTGGAATGAAATGGATGGAATGGAATCTCATTTCAATTTATACCAAACAGCATGTTTGGATGAGGTAATTTGAATGGGAATGGAATTAAATAGTGTGTTTAAACTGCCATTTCAAATCCATTTTCATTCCAGACTACTTCAAGCATGAAGTTACATTCCATTCCCATCCATTAATTCCATTCCAACTAAACAAACATAGCTTTAGTCCATATCCATTTTAATTGGGTAGTGCCCTATCATAGATTATCTCATTTTAAAATAATTTCTATAAATTCTTTTGTACTAAATTGGTTGATTCTGCTGCATCCATTTTGATAATGATTTATTTTGTATTATTAACCACAACTATTGTATTTTTGTATGTATTGAGGGAAATATTGTATTGCACACATCGTGTGTGCCGGTTCCTAGTTAACATAAAATAACATTGTGTAACTTTCGCACTAAAATGACCTTTTTTTTTTTTTTTTTTGCAACATTAGAATGACATTAGATTGTATATTGTTGGTTTTTATTTTAATATGATTCAAATTTTAATACATAAGTGAGAACACCTTTAATTGGTGTGAATGGGTATATTCTAGCAATTCCCTTACAAGTCTTTTGAGTCTTTTGAAAACCTGAGTTGTGGGCTGTATGTTTCATGTGTATGAGACGTTTGGACTTTATGGCATGTGTTTGAGCCGTTTGGACTTTATGGCTATAAAAGTGAAACGGCTCTTGTTGTCTTCAAAAAAGCAAATAAATCCTATAGCCGTTTGGACTTTTGCTGCAATATATTTCTACATAAATTCAGGTTCTTTGCTATTTTTAATATGTATATATATATATATTGAGCATTTTTTAGTGATATATATACATGTTCAAAACCTTTATCTCTATTGCTTTAATTTTCATTTGTTTAAAAAGTTGAGTTGGGTTGGGTTGAATACTTTCACTGCGACCCGGTATTGTGAGTGCGCACTTACCGGTACGCTTTAGGCTGTCGAATCCTGGAGGCCGACCGCCACAACCCTGACTGCACCAGAAGATTTCTCGAGGGGGCGAAATCGGTTTCAAGGACAACGGTTCTTTTCCGTGCTTCAGCCATCAAACCACTACCGCGATAAGTCATTCCTTTTATTTAGTTTCGATTATTTGTATCTACAAAAATTTGTAATATTCGGAGTGTAATTCTATATCTCATTGTGCAATATTTCCGACATATATTACCACATAGATACAAGGAATTAGATTTGGTGATGGTTTTAAAAAAATGGTCACCGTGCTGGTTTGATATGATAGGAGAGTAGAAGTTTTGAATTCAAATTAATACCATGTTGATGTGTTCTCAATTTCTCATACTAATTCCTATGTAAATCAATGAATACTTAAACGAATATTTTTCACATACAATGTGAAGTGTGGTAAGTAAAGAATGGATATATATATCTATTCTATACTACCTATAAAAATATGAATGTAAGAAAAACTTTTGATTGACTAATATATCCTTATTTTAATTTTTAAATACACAATTACCCACCCTCCTGCGTATATAGGAAATATAGGAATATGAAAACTATAATTCTAAAACACATACCTTAATATATAAAACACAAATAGGAATTCAAAAGAAACGGAAACTATAATTTCTATATAATAAATAGAAATATATAGGAATATGGAAACTATAATTCTAAAATAACAGTCGGAACACATACCTTAATATATTCTAAAACATATACCTCAATATATAAAACACAAATAGGAATTCAAAGGAAACAGAAATTATAATTCCTGTATAATAAATAAACAACTGGATTGTAAATTCCACTCTCTCCATCAAAAGTAGTTTCAACCTTCTCTCTACCTTTTCCATTAACGGCGACTTCTTCCTTCTCTGGTTAACGGCGACTTCTCCCTTCTCTGGTAAGTTTTGCTGTGCAAATCAATACTACCTATAAAAGGTTGAATCTGAACAACCAATATACCCTTATTTTTTTAAAAAAAATACATATCTACCCTTCCTTTAATTGAAACACATAATAAACATTCTTATCATTTGGTAATAAATGAAAGTTAGATTTTAATTCAAATTCTTAACAAATTAAAGTTAGATTTTTGCTCAAATTCTTTTTTTAGAGCAACTATCAAGTTGCATGATAATATATATAAATATAAACTCTTTAAATATTCCGTTTTATGAAGAAAAAAATTCTGAATATATATCTAAAGAGTTTTTTATCTTTCGTTGTACTTTTGAATTTTAAACTTTGTCTTTTATGAAAAAATATAAAATCTGTATATATTTATTATTTTATATAACCAATATTATTTAAAAATATTCACGTGCAACGCACGTGTGCTATATCTAGTATATATATATATATATATATAGCAATTCATTCCTCTTTTTCTTTTCTTTTTCTTTTTGATATAAGGAGGTTTAAGATGCAAAGCATCTGACTAATCCTCTTGGGCACATGCACTTCTCCTGTCCCATATGCACCGGATGATTATAGGACAAAATCTATAGAGCGAGCTGTCCTCTTGAGAGAGTGGTGAGAATTGAACCCAAGGCCCTTTGCTTTGTAAGAGGCAGAGAGGGACCTCTTTTCTTCTTTTTTTTTTTTTTTGGTATTGAGAGAGACCCCTGGAAATTTCCAAGTATTTTTCTTGACCTTGACCCTATCTTTATTTGTTATTTTACATGCGAGGAAAGCTACCCTCACAAGTATATTGCTGAATTGCCAAGCTATTTGAATAGTAGGGACATTGTGTGATTCCCAAGACATGGGCACTACCATCAAATAGAAGGCCCTACAAAGACTCTATGTGCAAAATTTCATCATAAAATCTCAAGTGGTTTATTCACACGTATTAATTAAATTTTCATATTCTCTCTTACTCAACGGTGTTTGGCTGAATTCTTAGTCGTCATTGAGTAGCATGTGTGAATCTTTTTTACATATATTTTTATTGAATTTATACCAATACAACATATTGAGTGTGATAAAAATGATAATACAGCATTTTGTACCTGAAATTGTTGAACAAAAAACAGATTGAGAACTTCGGAGACTTGAGGAGGAATGAGGGGCCCTAATTTCTTTTGTCAAATTCTTGTCATGACATGGCCGAGTCCCATTGGTAAGTAAGGAGCTACAATGGGCTGTTCTGTACCTGAGTAGCCTCTAGATCAAAGGCACCTAACTCTCCAGGTGGCCAACGACCAGAAACGACACGTGTCCTCATTCTATAATCTCTCACTCCCAAAACCCTAAACCCTCGCTATATTAAACCCACCACCGCCATCGCCAGCTTCTAGCCTCCAGGAGAGAGAAAGTAGAGAGAGATACCAAATATTCAGAGCTCATCACCGTCAGCCTCCAATGGCAGCAGCTAGAATGATACTGAAGAACAGCAAAGCTCCGCTTCTCTATTCGTTACGCTGCCGTCCCATTTTCGCTCCGTCCGTCGCCAATGCGTCGATGGACCATTTCGTTCAAACCGTCGAAAACTCGAACCGGGATGTTGTTTTCCCAATTGGGAACTTGAGAGAGAAGTCACGCGAACAGTTGTTCTTCGAGGGCCGGGTTTCGACTGCCGACGGTTTTTGGCTTCGCGAGTCGCCTCTCATCAGCTTTCGTGGCCGTCCTGCGATTCCTGATGATGTTGATGATTATGATGATGATGATATGGACGATAGCGATGATTTTGATTCAACCAACATCTCAAGCTCGGATGACGACGATTTTGATGATGATGGGAAATGAATTATATGATTGACATTATCTCCCTTCTTTATTGATATTTAGGATTTGGGAATTGTCTCAGATTATATGAGTTTGAGTTTATTTCGATGATGGTATGTGCTGATCAATGAATTTCTGGCAGTGTGTTTATCTCTATTTTATTTTATTTGATTTTATCGTTATTTTTCTTTTTCCATCCTTTATTCTTTTGTTTATTATATTTTATTTTTCTCTCGTCTTTCTTCTTCTAAACCTCGAATAAAAAAAAATATATTAATCTAATTCTCTGTATTAAGAAAGAAAAAGGTGTGCTTCCTCTGTTTTGAAAGAATGGTTGCCACATCATTTGGTGGTGCATTTATATTTGATGAATACGGCGTATAAGGAGGCTTCACAATCAGCTAATTAATACTCTCTCCGTTCCAAATTAAGTGTTTCCTTTAAAAAAACACGTTTTTAAAAAAAACCTTATTAATTGCTTTCACATTAATCCATATGTTTTAGAATTTCAATTTTGTCCTCAAGTGTGAAAAATATTAGAAAAAGTGAAAACACCTTTTTAAGAGTATTTTAGAAAATAAATAAAAAATGACCATTGACTTTTGAAATAGGACAATTGTTTTAAAAAATTCTAAAAAGAAAAATAGGACACTTATTTAAGAACAGAGAGAGTATAAAAAGATTTAAATATAGTAGTGATACATGAGGTGTTTATGTTGAGTTGGGGTAGTGATGGGTGGGATGATGGTGGTGATGGAACGAGGTGATATTGTTGGGTTGGCTGGTGGTGGTGGTGGTGGTGATCCAAGTTGTCCTCTGGAAATTCTTCCTTCAAGGAAATTGGAATTCCTCATTCAAATCTCTGTAAAAATTTTGCAATTCCTGTTCTTGGTTTAGAAAAACGTAGTAAATTGCCTCTTGTGAATTTTGAAACCCCTACTCAATCCCAAATTCTTCATGGAAGTGCCACATTCTAATGCAACCTAAAAGCTTTGGGAAAAGCTCAAGAACCTGTTTACCCAACATGCCCTATCAGTTTGTTGTGCTTAATGATCTACAAATCTACATTGTTCTGTTAGGAACAACATTGAAGTTAGTAGCTCACATGTAGCTTGAGTGCATTTTGCTTATGAAAAAGCTTTCATAATAACTAGAATGCATTTTGCTTAGGAAAAAGGTTTCATAATAACTTGTCATTGCTAGATTTTGCAAAGATTGATATAGGACATGTGGACACATACTCACATACGAGGTCTATATATGAGAACATGTGTCCATTTGTTTTTTATCTGTTATTGCTAAATGCTAATAGGACTCTTGCTAATGTGGCCCTAAATTATTGGACAGGCTAAATACCCACTTCAAAGTGGTTGGAAAATTTTGCAAGTACACATTATCAGTGTAGAATTGCTTAATATTGATTTTCAATATGTTTTCAAATGCGTATGTTCTTAGCACAAAGCAATCATTGCAAATCGCATAACAATTAATGCGTAGTGAATGATAGTCTTAGCCTAAACTAAAAGGTTGAACATCTTTGTTTTTTCCGAAGAAGAAGAAAACACACAACCTAAGGCAAGTCATACCAACCGCCCGACTATCACCAACCCCACCATTGCCCATCACTGGTACCATGCACAACCCATCACTACTATTATTATCACCCATAATCATAATTCATCAAATATCACCTAGCATTATCACCTACCTATGCCACCGCTTCCCATCTCACCAACCACTTTTACAGAAGAAAATTTTTTTCAAAAAAAAATTTATTGAACAAATATATTTATGGATGATGATCAAGTGAGCACGTGTTGATATAACCCATATCAACTCCCTCATTGAGGGTTGTACCTCATGCATTAGTGAGTTATAAGGTATATTGAGTCAATGCACGGGGTACAACCCCCAATGCATGGTGCTGATATAATTTATATCAACATGTGTTGACCTAATCAAGACTCTTTATATATATATATATATATATATATATATAGAGAGAGAGAGAGAGAGAGAGAGAGAGAGAGAGAGAGTGCTATTCAAGTATACGATATCTCGGACTATCTTGTACAATTATTGCTATCCGTGGATGATACGTGCACTTTCATATTTATGCGAATGTTGCTCACTAACAATTATGATTGTACGGGATATCCCATATATAATCAAAGCTGTATATAATATTTTACAAGCAAGAAAATCAAAATTCTTCTCTTATTTTTAAAAGCTTCAAACAAAATCATGATGCCTAAACACACAACAAGTGAACCCCAACATTTTTAATGAGCCAAGACAAGTTTAAGTAGTAGATTGCTCAAACTTATAATAAAAAGAAAATTTAACGAGTTCAAAAATAAAACTTAAACTTAATTCGTTTAATTTATGAATAGACTTGAATGAGGTTTTAGTCAGGCCAATGTCATGTATTTTGATTATTTAAAGTATGAATAAGTTTATCAAGCTGAGTAATACATTACTCAGACTTGGTTCATTAAATTAACGAGTTTAAATTTGATGTTTAAACTAGTTTTATGAGCCAACTCAAGCAAGCTCTTTACCGGTCAAGGTTCGAACCCGAGTAGCTTGGCACATGACCCTACCACATACACCCCCCTCAGGCGTTTCCATTCAAATAGTGCCACGTCATTATCTCTTAACCGTCCGATCAACCCACCCATTATAAGTCAAAACCATTTTAATCCCAGACTTTCACCAAAACCACGCTCACAGACGCACCCACACTGACAACCAGTGTGTCCTATGGAGACCCAGGGGTTCCTCTACGAAACCCTAAGCCCACTGTGTTTCTCCACCACCACCACCTCCGCCAACCCTCCACCACCGCCACCGTCCGCCGAACCCTACTCTGTATTTCGAAACGAGATACCTCTCTCTTCCCTACACTGCCCTTCCCCGGAAACCGCCGCACCGGACTACTTCTCCCTCGACGTCGGCGCTGATCCCCAGGAGCCGAATCAAGCCGATTTCCGTACTCCGTCACCGGCGTCGACTCCGTTGAGAGTTGTGGAACCGGAGAGAAGGCTTGAGAGTGGGTGGTTTAGAGGAAATAGCCGGTTCAAAAGCCCTATGCTTCAGCTCCACAAAGGTATCAAACACCATAAGCTCATATATATATATATATATATACGTATATGTTTGTGTGTATGTATGCACCATGTATGTATTTGAGGGGGGTTTGGTAGACATCAATTTTTGAGAATTTCTGAAAGTTTCTGAATAATTGGTGGCATTGTAATTAAATGAGTTGAAGGTGAATTAATGTTGGATAATTGAATGATTATCGTATTGTTGCAAATAGGACTAGTTTTTAAGAAAAATTTTCAAATAACTTTCAGGGGTGAACCAGTGGTTCCTGGGACTTACACCTTAAGAAGAGGGTCCTGGGTTTCTCTTTCCACTCTCTCTTGCAGCCTGTCACCAGTCAGGTTTATCCTGGGCATAAATTGATGTGGAGTGGGTGCTGACCTTAACGGTGTTGAGGGTATTAGCAGGCCCTTGATGACCATTAATTAAGAAAAAGGAAGCAAATTTTCAAATGATAATCAATTTCTTAAAATTTTTAAAATTATTCCCCAAAATTTGTGAATGACCGTTGGCATTTATAATTGGATCAGTTTTTATTTATTTATTTTTTTTATAATTCAATTTTTCTTGGATTGTTCATGATTATTGGTAATTTTGAATAAATCCTAAATGAAAATTAATGTCCCGTTTGGGCATCCAAATAGAAGTTAAACAATTATAGTATATTTTACATAGTATTCAAGACACAAATCCCTCACCCCCAAATGTTTGCTAACAGTTTTGAATTATTTCGAACAAATTTACAATGATGTCATTTCAAAAAAAAAAAAGAAAAAATTATCTTCTTTACATTTAGTGGAATGTTTCAAATTGTTTCCCAAACTTTGACTAATTATGATATTGATGGATGCCTTATTCCTGGATTTGTTGCAATGGGAAAAAACTGTCATTTATCATTTGGGATTTATTAATTTTTTTTGAACTTTTGGGAATACATATTCTTCACATGTGGTAACTAAAACCTCATTTTTAGGCCTGTTGGGAAAATAATTACAAATGATATGAATTCGTTTGCAGAGATATTGGATTTTTGTGATTTTCTCTCTCCTACCCCAGAGGAGCAAACATCACGCAATACTGCAGTAGAAAGTGTCTTTGATGTTATCAGATATATATGGCCCAATTGCAAGGTATGGTCGGCCGCATTTGCACTCTCTCTCTTTCTCTTTTAAATTTCAATTTTGTTGGAAGTGGAAAGGTCTCAAATTCATGTTTCTACTATTGCTTTCTAGGTAGAAGTTTTTGGGTCGTTCAAGACCGGGCTTTATCTTCCATCTAGTGATATTGATGTGAGTATTTTGCTCCGTGTTATTCTTCTTCTTATTATTGTTATTGTTATTGTTATTATTATTGTTTTTGTACTAAAAGGCTCTAAAGTATTTCCATGCTTATTATTATTATTATTGTTTTTGTACTAAAAAGCTCTAAAGTATTTCCATGCTTGTTCTGTCCAATACTTGCTCACACAATTCTTTGTAGCATTTGTGTTCTTTTTGTAATAGATCTCTTGTTATTGTTACTTGTAAAAATAGATTTTGGATTGTCTTCGAAGATCATGTGTTTAAAGTTCTTGCTTCATTCTGAGAAATGCTTAAGTTTCAGGAAAGCGTCAACCTTCGTGAGGTTGAATGGGAAATTAGTTTCCCCTTGTTGAGTGGATTGTCTTCTTCATTGGTTTTTAGATGGGTCTCATGGCCTAGTTTATATGACGACTGGGAAAAAATCTTTACTATTTGCCTTGTTGGTTTTCGTTTTCTTCTCTCCTAAGCTCAGGTGTACTTCCCTCTTGGATTTTGCTCCTCCTCATTCCCTTCCCAACCTTCTTCTATAAAGAAATTAATATATCACGTACGAATAAAAAACCAACTAGCCATGTTCCTGTTGTGATGGCATGTGTGATTTTGTTTACACAAGAATAATGAATTTGATCTGGAAGCTCGTTTGGTTGACATTCTTCTAGTGAAACATGATTTAATAATCTTGTTGTGGACAGAATATTATTTAAAAGCAGCTCTTTGTTATTTTATTTTTACAGATGATTTATAACTTGGGTAAAGAGGTCAATTTATTGAGAAGGGCAGACCCTTTTTTTTTTTTTTTTTTTTTTTTTTTAAAATTTTTTTATTTAAAATCTTTGACTTGTTCATATTATCTTCTTCTTCTTTTTACTTTTTAAAAACTAAATTGTTGTATGTTGAGGTGTGGATCTTTTTTGGATAAAGAAATTTGATGATTATCTAACTAAATCTAGTGCTATTAATTATAGGTTGTGATTCTGGGATCAGATATCAGAACTCCACAGATTGGCTTGCAGGCTCTTTCGCGAGCTTTGTCACAAAGAGGCATTGCAAAAAAGATACAGGTTGGTTCTTTTTATTTTTTGACAATTGTACTATTCAATTGTCAAATTTTATTGACTAAATTTTTTCCCATTGATATCTCAGGTGATTGCAAAGGCTCGCGTGCCAATCATCAAATTTGTAGAAAAGAAAAGTGGTGTTGCATTCGATATAAGGTTTACAAAATTTATCTTATTTTTCCTTTTCTGTAGAAGTACACAATTTTCCAATATTATTAGTTGTTGATACATGATACTGTCATTTCATTTTTTTCTGTTCATTAACGTGGGTTTCTTAAAATGAAGATTATTCTAAATTAGGCATTCTTAGTTTATTGTTGATCCTTTCGTATCTATCCTTTGGTTTGTATGTTATATCATTTCCTTCTCTCGTCTTCTTTTAGGCAGATCTCCTTTCTTTTACATCTGATTCACATTTATTGAAGAGAGAGTTAAGCAGTCCTAACTGAATTGTTGTTGCAAATTCATAACTATGTCGTTTTCTTTAAACTTCATGTTTGCGAAACAAAGACTCGCATACATCTTCTCAAAATCCTAATTAAGAAAAGGATCAAAGAGAGAGAGAGAGAGAGAGAGAGAGAGAGAGAGAGAGAGAGAGAGAAGGGGTTCAAAAAAGTTGAAGAATTAAAGACACCCTTTCCAACATTTCAAATACGCTTATGGGTTCTGGTGTGGCTATCCTGGGTGAGTGTATGTCTAGGCATTGGTCATATTGAACCTTCTTGTATTAGAATTTGGCATGTTGGCATTTTGCCATGCATTTGAAGGATCCAATACAGACTGAATCCACAGGACAATATAGATATATGTTGGACCATGGATTTTTCTTTTCTATTTATTTGACGGTAAATTACATTGACACCCCCTCTAATTTTTTACAATTACACATGCAGCCCTCTTTTTTTTTTTTTTTGATGAAGTAACTTTATTATATACAAAATCCTGTATACAGTGAGAATTACAACTGTAAAGAAAGCAAAAACTCATGAAGGGGAGTCTGTTTACAAAAATTCTTAGGTTCACCCCAAGCAAAAAGGCAATGAAAATCCTTCAACTTAACCGCCTGAACCAAATTCTCAGTATTTTCAAATGTTCTTTTGTTCCTTTCTGTCCACAAAGACCAAAAAATTGCATGAGGCACTAATTTCCAAATCACTTGAGTAGATTTATTGGAACTAGTGCACCACCAAGATTCAACCACCTGCAGCACCTTCCTTGGGAACACCCACTGAATATCGAATAAGCCCAAACAGCATTCCCATACCTCCTTGCCATCGGGCAATGGATGTGCAAATGATCCACTGACTCTTCTTCCTCTTTACATAAAAATATAAAATACATCAATTTGCAAGAACAACCCCATCTTTTGCAGATTATCCATCGTTTAACATTTTCCCCAACATGCCACCCATGTACAATTACACATACAGCCCTTTTATTATGGGAAATGATGGTGACACCCCCTTTCAGACTTGTTGGACAGATGGTCTTAATGGAGAGTGGAGACTGTTGAATGACATAAGTATATTTATATAAAAAGCATTGTTTCTGCATGTATATATAAATATATATTAAAATTTAAATAATACACATCCTCTGTGTATAAAACACATTATTTATTATACAAAAAAGCACCATTCCGCATGCTCTTTCATCAACCATCAATTTTCACATCATCGTGTGAAAGTTGTGAAACTCAACCCAAATCTGTCTTCAATTCCATTAAAATAGCTCGAATCTTCATCTCTACAAATGCTCATGCATGCATACACACACATATATTAGTCTTGCTTAGTTTTCTTTATCTCATTTTTAAATTTAAAATAAGTGATTTTTTTTTTTCTAGCCTTTTTTTTTTTTTTGGGTTTTAAATGAATTATGTTCCTTTTGTATCCTTTATTATACAGAGAAATTGCCTAATTAACTTTCCTAAAATTTATAATTGGTGAGAGTTTCGGCAGTAGTTAAGAGACAAGTATTAGCTTACCATATCATGTATGATATCTGTTATAGGAAATTGCTTAGATGCCTTTTTCCTCAGCAATCAGCATGGTCCTTTCCTAAGTTTGCCAAAACAATTGGAAAGTTACGTTTTCCATGATAATGTACATGTAATTTAGAATTTATTCATTTTTTTTTTCTGTCATTATTATGAAAAATTATCGTTAAGTTTGTCACCTCTTGGGTTACAGTTTCGATGTGCAAAATGGACCCAGAGCCGCTGAGTTTATTAAGGTTTGTTGCTATATCTGTCTTCTCTCTGGTCATATCTTCTTCATTTAACTATGGTTTATGCCTTTGAAGAGGTGATGCTCATCATTTTTCTCAATGGAGGTCAGAGAGCATCAAGCATGATGCTTCAGCTCTGCCCTAATTTTCACTTTATAGTGCTTGGAGTTGTTTGGATTTGGTAATTGTCTTGATGCTACATTAAGTCAATCTCTAATCTTGTTATATTGTATGATTTTGTAAAGGTTTGCACCTGTTGCCATTATTAATATTTAAGGAAAGCGTTTCTTTTGGAAGCATAAGCTCTTTGCTGAATTTATCCACCTTTGCAGTTTTCAGACCATGGTTTTTGTGAAAACCCAACAACTTTTGGCAGAAGTTAGTCTGGATTTGTGAGCCAAGGGTATTGTTGTCTTGAGCTCGGCATCCATTTTTTAGATGACAATCGGATGGAAAGTGGGAGATTAATGGAAGGCAATGTGCTGGTCAAGGTTTTAAATGTTGATATGGATACTTATGCGGAGGTCCCAAAATAAAATTATACTGATGGACATATGATGCTGAGTTTGATATCATTATAAAAATAAGGAAAGAGTGTACAAATTAGTGGTAAAATGTGAAATTTTTTATGTAACATTGAAAAATGCTAGTAAGAATCAAAGTATTAAAATCTTCATCAAAAGAATCAAAGTATTAAAATAAAATGATACATAGAAAATCCATGATGTTTGCATATTGCAATAAAATATACATAATGAGCACCCCTACAAATTATTTTGAAGATATTTTTCTATTCGTAGTTTATGGGGCTTGCTTTTCCATGTCTTTTAATGTGTTTAGCAAGGGCTTGGCACTCCAATTCAACCAAAAAAGAAGAAAAAAAAAAAAAAAAAAAAGAACCTTTGTAATAGCTCCATTCCGTGTGTCTCATATTGTTAACTTTCAATGGTTAAACTTGTGTTTCAGTGAAAATTTGTTTCCTTAACTTTGTATTGGGAAGCTTAATATTAACAAATAGATTATTGTTGCAAAATTTGCAAGGACCTCACCTCAGGGCTATAGGCGCAACAGGAAAACTTGATGCAGTTATTGGTGGCAACTTAAATTCTTATTTTTTTGTTGCAAAGATGTCTAAAAAGCCCTCAAATCTTTCAGAAGATTTAAGGCAGTCCTTTGTCATTTCAAGGGTCAAGAACAGTGTTTAAAATTTGGATTCTTCATCTAAAAACAGTGTTTAACACTTGGATGACCCAGTTACTTAAAAATCTGGCAATTTGAACAGATGTCAAACTTTTCTAGGTTAACTTGCAAGTTAATTAAATTTAATTAATTGTGTAAGATGATATTCTTATATAAATATAGGTAATAAATTTAGATGAACGAGAAATAAATGGGAATTCAAGGCCTAGTCGACCAAGCGAAGACCGAGTTAAATGGATACTGAGTTGTTGGATCATTCATGTTTGGAATCTCATTAACTAGAGTAAGTGATTGAGTTTTTCAAGTTACTGGCAGGGTTTCGAATGATGTTTTTAAGGTCATGATAACTAGAAAAATATTAAAATTTAACAAAATAATTCCTAAGCTAAACAAATTTAACATATTATGGGATAATTATTAACTTGAGCACCAAATTTCTGTAAAGGATGAGGCCCACACTCTGGATTTGAGGCAAGCAGCAAGATGAGACACATGCGTTAGGACTTAGGAGTGCCCTGCACTTTGGGGGCAATTGAAGGGACTGGGATATTTAATTTTGCCTAGCTTTGATGTAAGGTTCACGGTGTAAACCTTGCATGCCTCTTCATTCTATAGAGATCACATGATAATGAGGGTGATGAAACGAATTTTTAGTATCTTGGCAGCTGTCATATTGTCTGCAACTTTGTCTCTTTAATTCGATTATTGTAACTTTTATTATTATTCGTGAATTTAGTAGACTTGATTTTTAAATAAATTTTCATATATTTATTTGAAAATAATTTGTTGTATAAGGGACAACCATGGTATGAGTTGCATGACTATCTTAAAAGCAGAGAGGGACAGTTTGGTGCACATAGAAACCTTTGTTGGGAATAATCAAGAATTAAAAAAATATCAGTTGTTCTAGAAGTGGAATATATGCTAAAAATTTGGATTTTGCCTATACATTTGAATTGCAAGGCTTGAGGTTATTACACATTGAACTATGTGATATTAGATCCTCCCAAGATTTGACATATCCTTCATGTTTCTCAGTTATATCTACTTTTAATGGTCCAATAGTTGGAGAAGTTTTACATTGCATCTGTTAGTTCTTACTTCTTGATTTTTAGCTTAATCTTTGCTTGTATGTGCCTTTGGTTGTGGATTTATTAAAATTCCCCTTATCACTTTGGTTCCAATGATAATCAGAATATGCATTTTGCTTTTCTTTGTTGGAGTTCTACTTTTAGATTGTGAAATTGAAGGTGGCATATAATTTTATTTAGTTTTCTAAGAGATTGAACACTATATGCTTTATGAATTTATGGCTTTTTGTACTATCTTTTTCTAGATGTTGTAGTTATCTTGTCTCATTACTATTACGAGGTTTGATAATTTTGTTC